>CAUEHS010000556.1:0-258041 GCA_958510865.1 Myrrha octodecimguttata | reverse complement strand
CCTTGCTTTTACCCTTAGGCTTACCCTTACCCTTACCCTTACCCTTACCCTTAAGCTTACCCTTACCCTTACCCTTACCCTTACCCTTACCCTTACCCTTAAGCTTACCCTTACCCTTACCCTTACCCTTACCCTTACCCTTACCCTTACCCTTACCCTTGCTTTTACCCTTAAGCTTACCCTTAAACTTACCCTTACCCTTACCCTTACCCTTGCTTTTACCCTTAGGCTTACCCTTACCTTTACCCTTACCCTTACCCTTACCCTTACCCTTACCCTTACCCTTACCCTTACCCTTACCCTTACCCTTGCTTTTACCCTTAAGCTTACCCTTACCCTTACCCTTACCCTTACCCTTACCCTTACCCTTGCTTTTACCCTTAAGCTTACCCTTACCCTTACCCTTACCCTTACCCTTACCCTTGCTTTTACCCTTAGGCTTACCCTTACCCTTACCCTTACCCTTACCCTTGCTTTTACCCTTAGGCTTACCCTTACCTTTACCCTTACCCTAACCCTTACCCTTACCCTTACCCTTACCCTTACCCTTGCTTTTACCCTTAAGCTTACCCTTACCCTTACCCTTACCCTTACCCTTACCCCTACCCTTGCTTTTACCCTTAAGCTTACCCTTACCCTTACCCTTACCCTTACCCTTACCCTTACCCTCACCCTTACCCTTACCCTTACCCTTACCCTTACCCTTGCTTTTACCCTTAAGCTTACCCTTACCCTTACCCTTACCCTTACCCTTACCCTAACCCTTACCCTTGCTTTTACCCTTAAGCTTACCCTTACCCTTACCCTTACCCTTACCCTTACCCTTACCCTTACCTTTACCCTTACCCTTACCCTTACCCTTACCCTTACCCTTACCCTTACCCTTACCCTTGCTTTTACCCTTAAGCTTACCCTTACCCTTACCCTTACCCTTACCCTTACCCTTACCCTTACCCTTACCCTTACCCTTACCCTTACCCTTACCCTTGCTTTTACCCTTAAGTTTACCCTTACCCTTACCCTTACCCTTACCCTTACCCTTACCCTTACCCTTGCTTTTACCCTTAGGCTTACCCTCACCTTTACCCTTACCCTTACCCTTACCCTTACCCTTACCCTTACCCTTACCCTTGCTTTTACCCTTAAGCTTACCCTTACCCTTACCCTTACCCTTACCCTTACCCTTACCCTTACTTTTACCCTTAAGCTTACCCTTACCCTTACCCTTACCCTTACCCTTACCCTTGCTTTTACCCTTAGGTTTACCCTTACCCTTACCCTTACCCTTACCCTTGCTTTTACCCTTAAGCTTACCCTTACCCTTACCCTTACTCTTACCCTTACCCTTACCCTTACTCTTACCCTTACCCTTACCCTTACCCTTACCCTTACCCTTACCCTTACCCTTACCCTTACCCTTACCCTTACCCTTACCCTTACCCTTACCCTTGCTTTTACCCTTAGGCTTACCCTTACCTTTACCCTTACCCTAACCCTTACCCTTACCCTTACCCTTGCTTTTACCCTTAAGCTTACCCTTACCCTTACCCTTACCCTTACCCTTAACCTTACCCTTACCCTTGCTTTTACCCTTAAGCTTACCCTTACCCTTACCCTTACCCTTACCCTTACCCTTACCCTTACCCTTACCCTTACCCTTACCCTTACCCTTACCCTTGCTTTTACCCTTAAGCTTACCCTTACCCTTACCCTTACCCTTACCATTACCCTTACCCTTACCCTTACCCTTACCCTTATCCTTGCTTTTACCCTTAGACTTACCCTTACCTTTACCCTTACCCTTACCCTTACCCTTACCCTTACCCTTGCTTTTACCCTTAAGCTTACCCTTACCCTTACCCTTAACTTTAAGCTTACCCTTACCCTTACCCTTACCCTTACCCTTACCCTTACCCTTACCCTTACCCATGCTTTTACCCTTAAGCTTACCCTTACCCTTACCCTTACCCTTGCTTTTACCCTTAAGCTTACCCTTACCCTTACCCTTACCCTTACCCTTAAGCTTTCCCTTACCCTTACCCTTACCATTACCCTTACCCTTACCCTTACCCTTACCCTTACCCTTACCCTTACCCTTACCCTTACCCTTACCCTTACCCTTACCCTTACCCTTACCCTTGCTTTTACCCTTAAGCTTACCCTTACCCTTACCCTTACCCTTACCCTTAAGCTTACCCTTACCCTTACCCTTACCCTTACCCTCACCCTTACCCTTACCCTTGCTTTTACCCTTAAGCTTACCCTTACCCTCACCCTTACCCTTACCCTTAAGCATACCCTTACCCTTACCCTTACCCTTACCCTTGCTTTTACCCTTAAGCTTACCCTTACCCTTACCCTTACCCTTACCCTTAAGCTTACCCTTACCCTTACCCTTACCCTTACCCTTACCCTTACCCTTACCCTTACCCTTACCCTTACCCTTGCTTTTACCCTTAAGCTTACCCTTACCCTTACCCTTACCCTTACCCTTGCTTTTACCATTAAGCTTACCCTTACCCTTACCCTTACCCTTACCCTTAAGCTTACCCTTACCCTTACACTTACCCTTACCCTTACCCTTACCCTTACCCTTACCCTTACCCTTGCTTTTACCCTTAAGCTTACCCTTACCCTTACCCTTACCCTTACCCTTAAGCTTACCCTTACCCTTACCCTTACCCTAACCCTTACCCTTACCCTTACCCTTACCCTTACCCTTGCTTTTACCCTTAAGCTTACCCTTACCCTTACCTTTACCCTTACCCTTACCCTTACCCCTACCCTTGCTTTTACCCTTAAGCTTACCCTTACCCTTACCCTTACCCTTACCCTTACCCTTACCCTCACCCTTACCCTTACCCTTACCCTTACCCTTACCCTTGCTTTTACCCTTAAGCTTACCCTTACCCTTACCCTTACTCTTACCCTTACCCTAACCCTTACCCTTGCTTTTACCCTTAAGCTTACCCTTACCCTTACCCTTACCCTTACCCTTACCCTTACCCTTACCTTTACCCTTACCCTTACCCTTACCCTTACCCTTACCCTTACCCTTACCCTTACCCTTACCCTTACCCTTACCCTTGCTTTTACCCTTAAGCTTACCCTTACCCTTACCCTTACCCTTACCCTTACCCTTACCCTTACCCTTACCCTTACCCTTACCCTTACCCTTACCCTTGCTTTTACCCTTAAGTTTACCCTTACCCTTACCCTTACCCTTACCCTTACCCTTACCCTTACCCTTGCTTTTACCCTTAGGCTTACCCTTACCTTTACCCTTACCCTTACCCTTACCCTTACCCTTACCCTTACCCTTACCCTTGCTTTTACCCTTAAGCTTACCCTTACCCTTACCCTTACCCTTACCCTTACCCTTACCCTTGCTTTTACCCTTAAGCTTACCCTTACCCTTACCCTTACCCTTACCCTTACCCTTGCTTTTACCCTTAGGCTTACCCTTACCCTTACCCTTACCCTTACCCTTGCTTTTACCCTTAAGCTTACCCTTACCCTTACCCTTACTCTTACCCTTACCCTTACCCTTACTCTTACCCTTACCCTTACCCTTACCCTTACCCTTACCCTTACCCTTACCCTTACCCTTACCCTTACCCTTACCCTTACCCTTACCCTTACCCTTACCCTTACCCTTGCTTTTACCCTTAGGCTTACCCTTACCTTTACCCTTACCCTAACCCTTACCCTTACCCTTACCCTTGCTTTTACCCTTAAGCTTACCCTTACCCTTACCCTTACCCTTAACCTTACCCTTACCCTTGCTTTTACCCTTAAGCTTACCCTTACCCTTACCCTTACCCTTACCCTTACCCTTACCCTCACCCTTACCCTTACCCTTACCCTTACCCTTGCTTTTACCCTTAAGCTTACCCTTACCCTTACCCTTACCCTTACCATTACCCTTACCCTTACCCTTACCATTACCCTTATCCTTGCTTTTACCCTTAGGCTTACCCTTACCTTTACCCTTACCCTTACCCTTACCCTTACCCTTACCCTTGCTTTTACCCTTAAGCTTACCCTTACCCTTACCCTTACCCTTAAGCTTACCCTTACCCTTACCCTTACCCTTACCCTTACCCTTACCCTTACCCATGCTTTTACCCTTAAGCTTACCCTTACCCTTACCCTTACCCTTACCCTTGCTTTTACCCTTAAGCTTACCCTTACCCTTACCCTTACCCTTACCCTTAAGCTTTCCCTTACCCTTACCCTTACCATTACCCTTACCCTTACCCTTACCCTTACCCTTACCCTTACCCTTACCCTTACCCTTACCCTTACCCTTACCCTTGCTTTTACCCTTAAGCTTACCCTTACCCTTACCCTTACCCTTACCCTTAAGCTTACCCTTACCCTTACCCTTACCCTTACCCTCACCCTTACCCTTACCCTTGCTTTTACCCTTAAGCTTACTCTTACCCTTACCCTTACCCTTACCCTTAAGCTTACCCTTACCCTTACCCTTACCCTTACCCTTACCCTTGCTTTTACCCTTAAGCTTACCCTTACCCTTACCCTTACCCTTACCCTTAAGCTTACCCTTACCCTTACCCTTACCCTTACCCTTACCCTTACCCTTACCCTTACCCTTACCCTTGCTTTTACCCTTAAGCTTACCCTTACCCTTACCCTTACCCTTACCCTTGCTTTTACCATTAAGCTTACCCTTACCCTTACCCTTACCCTTAAGCTTACCCTTACCCTTACCCTTACCCTTACCCTTACCCTTACCCTTACCCTTACCCTTACCCTTACCCTTACCCTTACCCTTGCTTTTACCCTTAAGCTTACCCTTACCCTTACCCTTAACCTTACCCTTACCCTTACCCTTACCCTTACCCTTACCCTTGCTTTTACCCTTAGGCTTACCCTTACCTTTACCCTTACCCTTACCCTTACCCTTACCCTTACCCTTACCCTTACCCTTACCCTTACCCTTACCCTTACCCTTACCCTTACCCTTACCCTTACCCTTACCTTTACCCTTACCCTTGCTTTTACCCTTAAGCTTACCCTTACCCTTACCCTTACCCTTACCCTTACCCTTACTCTTGCTTTTACCCTTAAGCTTACCCTTACCCTTACCCTTACCCTTACCCTTACCCTTGCTTTTACCCTTAGGCATACCCTTACCCTTTCCCTTACCCTTACCCTTGCTTTTACCCTTAAGCTTACCCTTACCCTTACCCTTACCCTTACCCTTACCCTTACCCTTACCCTTACCCTTACCCTTACCCTTACCCTTACCCTTACCCTTACCCTTACCCTTACCCTTGCTTTTACCCTTAGGCTTACCCTTACCTTTACCCTTACCCTTACCCTTACCCTTACCCTTACCCTTACCCTTGCTTTTACCCTTAAGCTTACCCTTACCCTTACCCTTACCCTTACCCTTACCCTTACCCTTACCCTTACCCTTGCTTTCACCCTTAAGCTTACCCTTACCCTTACCCTTACCCTTACCCTTACCCTTACCCTTACCCTCACCCTTGCTTTTACCCTTAAGCTTACCCTTACCCTTACCCTTACCCTTACCCTTACCCTTACCCTTGCTTTTACCCTTAAGCTTACCCTTACCCTTACCCTTACCCTTGCTTTTACCCTTAGGCTTACCCTTACCCTTACCCTTACCCTTACCCTTGCTTTTACCCTTAAGCTTACCCTTACACTTACCCTTACCCTTACCCTTGCTTTTACCCTTAAGCTTACCCTTACCCTTACCCTTACCCTTACCCTTACCCTTGCTTTTACCCTTAGGCTTACCCTTACCCTTACCCTTACCCTTACCCTTGCTTTTACCCTTAAGCTTACCCTTACCCTTACCCTTACCCTTACTCTTACCCTTACCCTTACCCTTACCCTTGCTTTTACCCTTAGGCTTACCCTTACCTTTACCTTTACCCTTACCCTTACCCTTACCCTTACCCTTACCCTTACCCTTACCCTTACCCTTACCCTTGCTTTTACCCTTAAGCTTACCCTTACCCTTACCCTTACCCTTACCCTTACCCTTACCCTTACCCTTACCCTTACCCTTGCTTTTACCCTTAAGCTCACCCTTACCCTTACCCTTACCCTTACCCTTACCCTTACCCTTACTCTTACCCTTACCCTTGCTTTTACCCTTAAGCTTACCCTTACCCTTACCCTTACCCTTACCCTTAAGCTTACCCTTACCCTTACCCTTACCCTCACCCTTACCCTTACCCTTACCCTTGCTTTTACCCTTAAGCTTACCCTTACCCTTACCCTTACCCTTACCCTTACCCTTACCCTTGCTTTTACCCTTAAGCTTACCCTTACCCTTACCCTTACCCTTACCCTTAAGCTTACCCTTACCCTTACCCTTACCCTTACCCTTACCCTTACCCTTACCCTTGCTTTTACCCTTAAGCTTACCCTTACCCTTACCCTTACCCTTACCCTTGCTTTTACCCTTAGGCTTACCCTTACCTTTACCCTTACCATTACACTTACCCTTACCCTTACCCTTACCCTTACCCTTACCCTTACCCTTACCCTTACCCTTGCTTTTACCCTTAAGCTTACCCTTACCCTTACCCTTACCCTTACCCTTACCCTTACCCTTACCCTTACCCTTACCCTTACCCTTACCCTTACCCTTACCCTTACCCTTACCCTTACCCTTACCCTTACCCTTACCCTTACCCTTACCCTTACCCTTAACCTTACCCTTGCTTTTACCCTTAAGCTTACCCTTACCCTTACCCTTACCCTTACCCTTTCCCTTACCCTTGCTTTTACCCTTAAGCTTACCCTTACCCTTACTCTTACCCCTACCCTTACCCTTACCCTTACCCTTACCCTTACCCTTACCCTTACCCTTGCTTTTACCCTTAGGCTTACCCTCACCTTTACCCTTACCCTTACCCTTACCCTTACCCTTACCCTTACCCTTACCCTTGCTTTTACCCTTAGGCTTACCCTTACCCTTACCCTTACCCTTACCCTTAAGCTTACCCTTACCCTTACCCTTACCCTTACCCTTACCCTTACCCTTACCCTTACCCTTAAGCTTACCCTTACCCTTACCCTTACCCTTACCCTTACCCTTACCCTTACCCTTACCCTTACCCTTGCTTTTACCCTTAAGCTTACCCTTAAACTTACCCTTACCCTTACCCTTACCCTTGCTTTTACCCTTAGGCTTACCCTTACCTTTACCCTTACCCTTACCCTTACCCTTACCCTTACCCTTACCCTTACCCTTACCCTTACCCTTACCCTTACCCTTGCTTTTACCCTTAAGCTTACCCTTACCCTTACCCTTACCCTTACCCTTACCCTTACCCTTGCTTTTACCCTTAAGCTTACCCTTACCCTTACCCTTACCCTTACCCTTACCCTTACCCTTACCCTTGCTTTTACCCTTAGGCTTACCCTTACCCTTACCCTTACCCTTACCCTTGCTTTTACCCTTAAGCTTACCCTTACCCTTACCCTTAATCTTACCCTTACCCTTACCCTCACCCTTACCCTTACCCTTACCCTTACCCTTACCCTTACCCTTACCCTTACCCTTACCCTTACCCTTACCCTTACCCTTGCTTTTACCCTTAGGCTTACCCTTACCTTTACCCTTACCCTAACCCTTACCCTTACCCTTACCCTTACCCTTACCCTTGCTTTTACCCTTAAGCTTACCCTTACCCTTACCCTTACCCTTACCCTTACCCTTACCCCTACCCTTGCTTTTACCCTTAAGCTTACCCTTACCCTTACCCTTACCCTTACCCTTACCCTTACCCTCACCCTTACCCTTACCCTTACCCTTACCCTTACCCTTGCTTTTACCCTTAAGCTTACCCTTACCCTTACCCTTACCCTTACCCTTACCCTAACCCTTACCCTTGCTTTTACCCTTAAGCTTACCCTTACCCTTACCCTTACCCTTACCCTTACCCTTACCTTTACCCTTACCCTTACCCTTACCCTTACCCTTACCCTTACCCTTACCCTTACCCTTACCCTTACCCTTGCTTTTACCCTTAAGCTTACCCTTACCCTTACCCTTACCCTTACCCTTACCCTTACCCTTACCCTTACCCTTACCCTTACCCTTACCCTTACCCTTACCCTTGCTTTTACCCTTAAGTTTACCCTTACCCTTACCCTTACCCTTACCCTTACCCTTACCCTTACCCTTGCTTTTACCCTTAGGCTTACCCTTACCTTTACCCTTACCCTTACCCTTACCCTTACCCTTACCCTTGCTTTTACCCTTAAGCTTACCCTTACCCTTACCCTTACCCTTACCCTTACCCTTACCCTTGCTTTTACCCTTAAGCTTACCCTTACCCTTACCCTTACCCTTACCCTTACCCTTGTTTTTACCCTTAGGCTTACCCTTACCCTTACCCTTACCCTTACCCTTGCTTTTACCCTTAAGCTTACCCTTACCCTTACCCTTACTCTTACCCTTACCCTTACCCTTACTCTTACCCTTACCCTTACCCTTACCCTTACCCTTACCCTTACCCTTACCCTTACCCTTACCCTTACCCTTACCCTTACCCTTACCCTTGCTTTTACCCTTACCCTTGCTTTTACCCTTAGGCTTACCCTTACCTTTACCCTTACCCTAACCCCTACCCTTACCCTTACCCTTGCTTTTACCCTTAAGCTTACCCTTACCCTTACCCTTACCCTTACCCTTAACCTTACCCTTACCCTTGCTTTTACCCTTAAGCTTACCCTTACCCTTACCCTTACCCTTACCCTTACCCTTACCCTTACCCTTACCCTTACCCTTACCCTTACCCTTGCTTTTACCCTTAAGCTTACCCTTACCCTTACCCTTACCCTTACCATTACCCTTACCCTTACCCTTACCCTTACCCTTATCCTTGCTTTTACCCTTAGGCTTACCCTTACCTTTACCCTTACCCTTACCCTTACCCTTACCCTTACCCTTGCTTTTACCCTTAAGCTTACCCTTACCCTTACCCTTAACCTTAAGCTTACCCTTACCCTTACCCTTACCCTTACCCTTACCCTTACCCTTACCCATGCTTTTACCCTTAAGCTTACCCTTACCCTTACCCTTACCCTTGCTTTTACCCTTAAGCTTACCCTTACCCTTACCCTTACCCTTACCCTTAAGCTTTCCCTTACCCTTACCCTTACCATTACCCTTACCCTTACCCTTACCCTTACCCTTACCCTTACCCTTACCCTTACCCTTACTCTTACCCTTACCCTTACCCTTGCTTTTACTCTTAAGCTTACCCTTACCCTTACCCTTACCCTTACCCTTAAGCTTACCCTTACCCTTACCCTTACCCTTACCCTCACCCTTACCCTTACCCTTGCTTTTACCCTTAAGCTTACCCTTACCCTTACCCTTACCCTTACCCTTAAGCATACCCTTACCCTTACCCTTACCCTTACCCTTACCCTTACCCTTGCTTTTACCCTTAAGCTTACCCTTACCCTTACCCTTACCCTTACCCTTAAGCTTACCCTTACCCTTACCCTTACCCTTACCCTTACCCTTACCCTTACCCTTACCCTTACCCTTACCCTTGCTTTTACCCTTAAGCTTACCCTTACCCTTACCCTTACCCTTACCCTTGCTTTTACCATTAAGCTTACCCTTACCCTTACCCTTACCCTTACCCTTAAGCTTACCCTTACCCTTACCCTTACCCTTACCCTTACCCTTACCCTTACCCTTACCCTTACCCTTGCTTTTACCCTTAAGCTTACCCTTACCCTTACCCTTACCCTTACCCTTAAGCTTACCCTTACCCTTACCCTTACCCTAACCCTTACCCTTACCCTTACCCTTACCCTTACCCTTGCTTTTACCCTTAAGCTTACCCTTACCCTTACCCTTACCCTTACCCTTACCCTTACCCCTACCCTTGCTTTTACCCTTAAGCTTACCCTTACCCTTACCCTTACCCTTACCCTTACCCTTACCCTTACCCTTACCCTCACCCTTACCCTTACCCTTACCCTTACCCTTACCCTTGCTTTTACCCTTAAGCTTACCCTTACCCTTACCCTTACCCTTACCCTTACCCTAACCCTTACCCTTGCTTTTACCCTTAAGCTTACCCTTACCCTTACCCTTACCCTTACCCTTACCCTTACCCTTACCTTTACCCTTACCCTTACCCTTACCCTTACCCTTACCCTTACCCTTACCCTTACCCTTACCCTTACCCTTACCCTTGCTTTTACCCTTAAGCTTACCCTTACCCTTACCCTTACCCTTACCCTTACCCTTACCCTTACCCTTACCCTTACCCTTACCCTTACCCTTACCCTTACCCTTGCTTTTACCCTTAAGCTTACCCTTACCCTTACCCTTACTCTTACCCTTACCCTTACCCTTACTCTTACCCTTACCCTTACCCTTACCCTTACCCTTACCCTTACCCTTACCCTTACCCTTACCCTTACCCTTATCCTTACCCTTACCCTTACCCTTACCCTTGCTTTTACCCTTAGGCTTACCCTTACCTTTACCCTTACCCTAACCCTTACCCTTACCCTTACCCTTGCTTTTACCCTTAAGCTTACCCTTACCCTTACCCTTACCCTTAACCTTACCCTTACCCTTGCTTTTACCCTTAAGCTTACCCTTACCCTTACCCTTACCCTTACCCTTACCCTTACCCTTACCCTTACCCTTACCCTTACCCTTGCTTTTACCCTTAAGCTTACCCTTACCCTTACCCTTACCCTTACCATTACCCTTACCCTTACCCTTACCCTTACCCTTATCCTTGCTTTTACCCTTAGGCTTACCCTTACCTTTACCCTTACCCTTACCCTTACCCTTACCCTTACCCTTGCTTTTACCCTTAAGCTTACCCTTACCCTTACCCTTACCCTTAAGCTTACCCTTACCCTTACCCTTACCCTTACCCTTACCCTTACCCTTACCCTTACCCTTACCCATGCTTTTACCCTTAAGCTTACCCTTACCCTTACCCTTACCCTTACCCTTGCTTTTACCCTTAAGCTTACCCTTACCCTTACCCTTACCCTTACCCTTAAGCTTTCCCTTACCCTTACCCTTACCATTACCCTTACCCTTACCCTTACCCTTACCCTTACCCTTACCCTTACCCTTACCCTTACCCTTACCCTTACCCTTACCCTTACCCTTACCCTTACCCTTGCTTTTACCCTTAAGCTTACCCTTACCCTTACCCTTACCCTTACCCTTAAGCTTACCCTTACCCTTACCCTTACCCTTACCCTCACCCTTACCCTTACCCTTGCTTTTACCCTTAAGCTTACTCTTACCCTTACCCTTACCCTTACCCTTAAGCTTACCCTTACCCTTACCCTTACCCTTACCCTTACCCTTACCCTTGCTTTTACCCTTAAGCTTACCCTTACCCTTACCCTTACCCTTACCCTTAAGCTTACCCTTACCCTTACCCTTACCCTTACCCTTACCCTTACCCTTACCCTTACCCTTACCCTTGCTTTTACCCTTAAGCTTACCCTTACCCTTACCCTTACCCTTACCCTTGCTTTTACCATTAAGCTTACCCTTACCCTTACCCTTACCCTTACCCTTACCCTTAAGCTTACCCTTACCCTTACCCTTACCCTTACCCTTACCCTTACCCTTACCCTTACCCTTACCCTTACCCTTACCCTTACCCATACCCTTGCTTTTACCCTTAAGCTTACCCTTACCCTTACCCTTAACCTTACCCTTACCCTTACCCTTTCCCTTACCCTTACCCTTGCTTTTACCCTTAGGCTTACCCTTACCTTTACCCTTACCCTTACCCTTACCCTTACCCTTACCCTTACCCTTACCCTTACCCTTACCCTTACCCTTACCCTTACCCTTACCTTTACCCTTACCCTTGCTTTTACCCTTAAGCTTACCCTTACCCTTACCCTTACCCTTACCCTTACCCTTACTCTTGCTTTTACCCTTAAGCTTACCCTTACCCTTACCCTTACCCTTACCCTTACCCTTGCTTTTACCCTTAGGCTTACCCTTACCCTTTCCCTTACCCTTACCCTTGCTTTTACCCTTAAGCTTACCCTTACCCTTACCCTTACCCTTACCCTTACCCTTACCCTTACCCTTACCCTTACCCTTACCCTTACCCTTACCCTTACCCTTACCCTTACCCTTACCCTTACCCTTACCCTTACCCTTACCCTTACCCTTGCTTTTACCCTTAGGCTTACCCTTACCTTTACCCTTACCCTTACCCTTACCCTTACCCTTACCCTTACCCTTGCTTTTACCCTTAAGCTTACCCTTACCCTTACCCTTACCCTTACCCTTACCCTTACCCTTACCCTTACCCTTGCTTTCACCCTTAAGCTTACCCTTACCCTTACCCTTACCCTTACCCTTACCCTTACCCTTACCCTTACCCTCACCCTTGCTTTTACCCTTAAGCTTACCCTTACCCTTACCCTTACCCTTACCCTTACCCTTACCCTTGCTTTTACCCTTAAGCTTATCCTTACCCTTACCCTTACCCTTGCTTTTACCCTTAGGCTTACCCTTACCCTTACCCTTGCTTTTACCCTTAAGCTTACCCTTACCCTTACCCTTACCCTTACTCTTACCCTTACCCTTACCCTTACCCTTACCCTTGCTTTTACCCTTAGGCTTACCCTTACCTTTACCCTCACCCTTACCCTTACCCTTACCCTTACCCTTACCCTTACCCTTACCCTTGCTTTTACCCTTAAGCTAACCCTTACCCTTACCCTTACCCTTACCCTTACCCTTAACCTTACCCTTACCCTTGCTTTTACCCTTAAGCTCACCCTTACCCTTACCCTTACCCTTACCCTTACACTTACCCTTACCCTGACCCTTACCCTTGCTTGTACCCTTAAGCTTAGCCTTACCCTTACCCTTACCCTTACCCTTAAGCTTACCCTTACCCTTACCCTTACCCTTACCCTTACCCTTACCCTTACCCTTACCCTTACCCTTAACCTTGCTTTTACCCTTAAGCTTACCCTTACCCTTACCCTTACCCTTACCCTTACCCTTGCTTTTACCCTTAAGCTTACCCTTACCCTTACCCTTACCCTTACCCTTAAGCTTACCCTTACCCTTACCCTTACCCTTACCCTTACCCTTACCCTTACCCTTGCTTTTACCCTTAAGCTTACCCTTACCCTTACCCTTACCCTTACCCTAACCCTTACCCTTAACCTTACCCTTACCCTTACCCTTACCCTTACCCTTACCCTTACCCTTACCCTTGCTTTTACCCTTAGGCTTACCCTTACCTTTACCCTTACCATTACCCTTACCCTTACCCTTACCCTTACCCTTACCCTTGCTTTTACCCTTAAGCTTACCCTTACCCTTACCCTTACCCTTACCCTTACCCTTACCCTTACTTTACCCTTACCCTTACCCTTACCCTTGCTTTTACCCTTAAGCTTACCCTTACCCTTACCCTTACCCTTACCCTTACCCTTACCCTTACCCTTACCCTTACCCTTACCCTTACCCTTACCCTTACCCTTGCTTTTACCCTTAAGCGTACCCTTACCCTTACCCTTACTCTTACCCTTACCCTTACCCTTACCCTTACCCTTGCTTTTAGCCTTAAGCTTACCCTTACCCTTACCTTTACCCTTACCCTTACCCTTACCCTTACCCTTACCCTTACCCTTACCCTTACCCTTACCCTTACCCTTACCCTTACCCTTACCCTTGCTTTTACCCTTAGGCTTACCCTTACCTTTAGCCTTACCCTTACCCTAACCCTTACCCTTACCCTTACCCTTACCCTTGCTTTTACCCTTAAGCTTACCCTTACCCTTACCCTTACCCTTACCCTTACCCTTACCCTTACCCTTACCCTTACCCTTGCTTTTACCCTTAAGCTTACTTTTACCCTTACCCTTACCCTTACACTTACCCTTGCTTTTACCCTTAGGCTTACCCTTACCCTTACCCTTACCCTTACCCTTAAGCTTACCCTTACCCTTACCCTTACCCTTACCCTTACCCTTACCCTTACCCTTACCCTTACCCTTACTTTTACCCTTAAGCTTACCCTTACCCTTACCCTTACCCTTACCCTTACCCTTGCTTTTACCCTTAAGCTTACCCTTACCCTTACCCTTACCCTTACCCTTAAGCTTACCCTTACCCTTACCCTTACCCTTACCCTTACCCTTACCCTTACCCTTGCTTTTACCCTTAAGCTTACCCTTACCCTTACCCTTACCCTTACCCTAACCCTTACCCTTAACCTTACCCTTACCCTTACCCTTACCCTTACCCTTACCCTTACCCTTACCCTTACCCTTGCTTTTACCCTTAGGCTTACCCTTACCTTTACCCTTACCATTACCCTTACCCTTACCCTTACCCTTACCCTTACCCTTGCTTTTACCCTTAAGCTTACCCTTACCCTTACCCTTACCCTTACCCTTACCCTTACCCTTACCCTTACCCTTACCCTTACCCTTACCCTTACCCTTACCCTTACCCTTACCCTTGCTTTTACCCTTAAGCTTACCCTTACCCTTACCCTTACCCTTGCTTTTACCCTTAAGCTTACCCTTACCCTTACCCTTACTCTTACCCTTACCCTTACCCTTACCCTTACCCTTGCTTTTACCCTTAAGCTTACCCTTACCCTTACCTTTACCCTTACCCTTACCCTTACCCTTACCCTTACCCTTACCCTTACCCTTTCCCTTACCCTTACCCTTGCTTTTACCCTTAGGCTTACCCTTACCTTTAGCCTTACCCTTACCCTAACCCTTACCCTTACCCTTACCCTTACCCTTGCTTTTACCCTTAAGCTTACCCTTACCCTTACCCTTACCCTTACCCTTACCCTTACCCTTACCCTTGCTTTTACCCTTAAGCTTACCCTTACCCTTACCCTTACCCTTACACTTACCCTTGCTTTTACCCTTAGGCTTACCCTTACCCTTACCCTTACCCTTACCCTTAAGCTTACCCTTACCCTTACCCTTACCCTTACCCTTACCCTTACCCTTACCCTTACCCTTACCCTTACCCTTACTTTTACCCTTAAGCTTACCCTTACCCTTACCCTTACCCTTACCCTTACCCTTACCCTTACCCTTGCTTTGACCCTTAGGCTTACCCTTACCTTTACCCTTACCCTTACCCTTACCCTTACCCTTACCCTTACCCTTACCCTCACCCTTGCCTTTACCCTTAAGCTTACCCTTACCCTTACCCTTACCCTTACCCTTACCCTTGCTTTTACCCTTAAGCTTACCCTTACCCTTACCCTTACCCTTACCCTTGCTTTTACCCTTAGGCTTACCCTTACCCTTACCCTTACCCTTACCCTTGCTTTTACCCTTAAGCTTACCCTTACCCTTACCCTTACCCTTACCCTTACCCTTACCCTTACCCTTACCCTTACCCTTACCCTTACCCTTACCCTTACCCTTACCCTTACCCTTACCCTTACCCTTACCCTTACCCTTACCCTTACCCTTACCCTTACCCTTGCTTTTACCCTAAGGCTTAAACTTACCTTTACCCTTACCCTTACCCTTACCCTTACCCTTACCCTTACCCTTACCCTTACCCTTACCCTTACCCTTACCCTTACCCTTACCCTTACCCTTACCCTTGCTTTTACCCTTAAGCTTACCCTTACCCTTACCCTTACCCTTACTCTTACCCTTACCCTTACCCTTGCTTTTACCCTTAAGCTTACCCTTACCCTTATCCTTACCCTTACCCTCACCCTTACCCTTACCCTTACCTTGCTTATACCCTTAAGCTTACCCTTACCCTTACCCTTACCCTTACCCTTACCCTTACCCTTGCTTTTACTCTTAGGCTTACCCTTACCTTTACCCTTACCCTTACCCTTACCCTTACCCTTACCCTCACCCTTACCCTTACCCTTGCTTTTACCCTTAAGCTTACCCTTACCCTTACCCTTACCCTTACCCTTGCTTTTACCCTTAAGCTTACCCTTACCCTTACCCTTACCCTTACCCTTACCCTTACCCTTACCCTTACCCTTACCCTTGCTTTTACTCTTAGGCTTACCCTTACCTTTACCCTTACCCTTACCCTTACCCTTACCCTCACCCTTACCCTTACCCTTGCTTTTACCCTTAAGCTTACCCTTACCCTTACCCTTACCCTTACCCTTACCCTTGCTTTTACCCTTAAGCTTACCCTTACCCTACCCTTAACCTTACCCTTACCCTTGCTTTTACCCTTAGGCTTACCCTTACCCTTACCCTTACCCTTACCCTTGCTTTTACCCTTAAGCTTACCCTTACCCTTACCCTTACTCTTACCCATACCCTTACCCTTACCCTTACCCTTACCCTTACCCTTACCCTTACCCTTGCTTTTACCCTTAGGCTTACCCTTACCTTTACCCTTACCCTAACCCTTACCCTTACCCTTACCCTTACCCTTACCCTTGCTTTTACCCTTAAGCTTACCCTTACCCTTACCCTTACCCTTACCCTTACCCTTACCCTTACCCTTACCCTCACCCTTGCTTTTACCCTTAAGCTTACCCTTACCCTTACCCTTACCCTTACCCTTTCCCTTACCCTAACCCTTACCCTCACCCTTGCTTTTACCCTTAAGCTTACCCTTACCCTTACCCTTACCCTTACCCTTACCCTTACCCTTACCCTTACCCTTACCCTTACCCTTGCTTTTACCCTTAGGCTTACCCTTACCTTTACCCTTACCCTTACCCTTACCCTTACCCTTGCTTTTACCCTTAAGCTTACCCTTACCCTTACCCTTACCCTTAAGCTTACCCTTACCCTTACCCTTACCCTAACCCTTACCCTTACCCTTACCCTTACCCTTACCCTTACCCTTACCCTTACCCTTGCTTTTACCCTTAAGCTTACCCTTACCCTTACCCTTACCCTTACCCTTACCCTTGCTTTTACCCTTAAGCTTACCCTTACCCTTACTCTTACCCTTAAGCTTACCCTTACCCTTACCCTTACCCTTACCCTTACCCTTACCCTTACCCTTACCCTTACCCTTACCCTTACCCTTACCCTTGCTTTTACCCTTAAGCTTACCCTTACCCTTACCCTTACCCTTACCCTTAAGCTTACCCTTACCCTTACCCTTACCCTTACCCTTACCCTTACCCTTAACCTTACCCTTGCTTTTACCCTTAAGCTTAAACTTACCCTTACCCTTACCCTTACCCTTACCCTTAAGCTTACCCTTACCCTTACCCTTACCCTTACCCTTACCCTTGCTTTTACCCTTAAGCTTACCCTTACCCTTACCCTTACCCTTACCCTTACCCTTACCCTTACCCTTACCCTTGCTTTTACCCTTAAGCTTACCCTTACCCTTACCCTAAGTAAGGGTAAGGGTAAGGGTAAGGGTAAGGGTAAAGGTAAGGGTAAGGGTAAGGGTAAGGGTAAGGGTAAGGGTAAGGGTAAGGGTAAGGGTAAGGGTAAGGGTAAGGGTAAGCTTAAGGGTAAAAGCAAGGGTAAGGGTAAGGGTAAGGGTAAGGGTAAGGGTAAGGGTAAGTGTAAGCTTAAGGGAAAGGGTAAGGGTAAGGGTAAGGGTAAGCCTAAGGGTAAAAGCAAGGGTAAGGGTAAGGGTAAGGGTAAGGGTAAGGGTAAGCTTAAGGGTAAAAGCAAGGGTAAGGGTAAGGCTAAGGGTAAGGGTAAGGGTAAGGGTAAGGGTAAGCTTAAGGGTAAAGGAAGGGTAAGGGTAAGGGTAAGGGTAAGGGTAAGGGTAAGGGTAAGGGTAAGGGTAAAGGTGAGGGTAAGCCTAAGGGTAAAAGCAAGGGTAAGGGTAAGGGTAAGGGTAAGGGTAAGGGTAAGGGTAAGGGTAGGGGTAAGAGTAAGGGTAAGGGTAAGCTTAAGGGTAAAAGCAAGGGTAAGGGTAAGGGTAAGGGTAAGGGTAAGGGTAAGGGTAAGCTTAAGGGTAAAAGCAAGGGTGAGGGTAAGGGTAAGGGTAAGGGTAAGGGTAAGGGTAAGGGTAAGGGTAAGGGTAAGGGTAAGGGTAAGGGTAAGGGTAAGGGTAAGGGTAAGGGTAAGGGTAAGGGTAAGGGTAAGGGTAAGGGTAAGGGTAAGGGTAAGGGTAAGGGTAAGGGTAAGGGTAAGGGTAAGGGTAAGGGTAAGGGTAAGCTTAAGGGTAAAAGCAAGGGTAAGGGTAAGGGTAAGGGTAAGGGTAAGGGTAAGGGTAAGGGTAAGGGTAATGGTAAGGGTAAAGGTAAGGGTAAGCCTAAGGGTAAAAGCAAGGGTAAGGGTAAGGGTAAGGGTAAGGGTAAGGGTAATGGTAAGGGTAAGGGTAAGGGTAAGGGTAAGGGTAAGGGTAAGCTTAAGGGTAAAAGCAAGGGTAAGGGTAAGGGTAAGGGTAAGGGTAAGGGTAAGGGTAAGGGTAAGCTTAAGGGTAAGGGTAAGGGTAAGGGTAAGGGTAAGCTTAAGGGTAAAAGCAAGGGTAAGGGTAAGGGTAAGGGTAAGGGTAAGGGTAAGCTTAAGGGTAAAAGCAAGGGTAAGGGTAAGGGTAAGGGTAAGGGTAAGGGTAAGGGTAAGGGTAAGCTTAAGGGTAAGGGTAAGGGTAAGGGTAAGGGTAAGCTTAAGGGTAAAAGCAAGGGTAAGGGTAAGAGTAAGGGTAAGGGTAAGGGTAAGGGTGAGGGTAAGGGTAAGGGTGAGCTTAAGGGTAAAAGCAAGGGTAAGGGTAAGGGTAAGGGTAAGGGTAAGGGTAAGGGTAAGGGTAAGGGTAAGGGTAAGCTTAAGGGTAAAAGCAAGGGTAAGGGTAAGGGTAAGGGTAAGGGTAAGGGTAAGGGTAAGGGAAAGGGTAAAGGTAAGGGTAAGGGTAAAGGTAAGGGTAAGCCTAAGGGTAAAAGCAAGGGTAAGGGTAAGGGTAAGGGTAAGGGTAAGGGTAAGAGTAAGGGTAAGGGTAAGGGTAAGCTTAAGGGTAAAAGCAAGGGTAAGGGTAAGGGTAAGGGTAAGGGTAAGCCTAAGGGTAAAAGCAAGGGTAAGGGTAAGGGTAAGGGTAAGGGTAAGGGTAAGCTTAAGGGTAAAAGCAAGGGTAAGGGTAAGGGTAAGGGTAAGGGTAAGGGTAGGGGTAAGCTTAAGGGTGAAAGCAGGGGTGAGGGTAAGGGTAAGGGTAAGGGTAAGGGTAAGGTACCCTTACCCTTACCCTTACCCTTGCTTTTACCCTTAAGCTTACCCTTACCCTTACCCTTACCCTTACCCTTACCCTTACCCTTACCCTTACCCTTGCTTTTACCCTTAAGCTTACCCTTACCCTTACCCTTACCCTTACCCTTACCCTTACCCTTACCCTTACCCTTACCCTTACCCTTACCCTTACCCTTACCCTTGCTTTTACCCTTAGGCTTACCCTTACCTTTACCCTTACCCTTACCCTCACCCTTACCCTTACCCTTACCCTTGCTTTTACCCTTAAGCTTACCCTTACCCTTACCCTTACCCTTACCCTTGCTTTTACCCTTAAGCTTACCCTTACCCTTACCCTTACCCTTACCCTTACCCTTGCTTTTACCCTTAGGCTTACCCTTACCCTTACCCTTACCCTTACCCTTGCTTTTACCCTTAAGCTTACCCTTACACTTACCCTTACCCTTACCCTTACCCTTACCCTTACCCTTACCCTTAACCTTACCCTTACCCTTACCCTTACCCTTACCCTTACCCTTGCTTTTACCCTTAGGCTTACCCTTACCTTTACCCTTACCCTTACCCTTACCCTTACCCTTACCCTTACCCTTACCCTTACCCTTACCCTTACCCTTACCCTTACCCTTACCCTTGCTTTTACCCTTAGGCTTACCCTTACCTTTACCCTTACCCTTACCCTTACCCTTACCCTTACCCTTACCCTTACCCTTACCCTAACCCTTACCCTTGCTTTTACCCTTTAGCTTACCCTTACCCTTACCCTTACCCTTACCCTTACCCTTACCCTTACCCTTACCCTTACCTTTACCCTTACCCTTACCCTTACCCTTACCCTTACCCTTGCTTTTACCCTTAAGCTTACCCTTACCCTTACCCTTACCCTTACCCTTACCCTTACCCTTACCCTTACCCTTACCCTTGCTTTTACCCTTAAGCTTACCCTTACCCTTACCCTTACCCTTACCCTTACCCTTGCTTTTACCCTTAGGCTTACCCTTACCTTTACCCTTACCCTTACCCTTACCCTTACCCTTACCCTTACCCTTACCCTTACCCTTACCCTTACCCTTGCTTTTAGCCTTAAGCTTAACCTTACCCTTACCCTTACCCTTATCCTTACCCTTACCCTTGCTTTTACCCTTAAGCTTACCCTTACCCTTACAATTACCCTTACCCTTACCCTTGCTTTTACCCTTAGGCTTACCCTTACCCTTACCCTCACCCTTACCCTTGCTTTTACCCTTAAGCTTACCCTTACCCTTACCCTTACACTTACCCTTACCCTTACCCTTACCCTTACCCTTACCCTTACCCTTACCCTTACCCTTACCCTTACCCTTACCCTTACCCTTGCTTTTACCCTTAGGCTTACCCTTACCTTTACCCTTACCCTAACCCTTACCCTTACCCTTACCCTTACCCTTACCCTTACCCTTACCCTTACCCTTACCCTTACCCTTACCCTTGCTTTGACCCTTAAGCTTACCCTTACCCTTACCCTTACCCTTACCCTTACCCTTGCTTTTACCCTTAGGCTTACCCTTACCCTTACCCTTACCCTTACCCTTGCTTTTACCCTTAAGCTTACCCTTACCCTTACCCTTACTCTTACCCTTACCCTTACCCTTACCCTTACCCTTACCCTTACCCTTACCCTTACCCTTACCCTTACCCTTGCTTTTACCCTTAGGCTTACCCTTACCTTTACCCTTACCCTAACCCTTACCCTTACCCTTACCCTTACCCTTACCCTTGCTTTTACCCTTAAGCTTACCCTTACCCTTACCCTTACCCTTACCCTTACCCTTACCCTTACCCTTACCCTTACCCTTGCTTTTACCCTTAAGCTTACCCTTACCCTTACCCTTACCCTTACCCTTACCCTTACTCTTACCCTTACCCTTACCCTTACCCTTACCCTTACCCTTACCCTTACCCTTACCCTTACCCTTACCCTTGCTTTTACCCTTAAGCTTACCCTTACCCTTACCCTTACCCTTACCCTTACCCTTACCCTTACCCTTACCCTTACCCTTACCCTTACCCTTACCCTTACCCTTACCCTTATCCTTGCTTTTACCCTTAGGCTTACCCTTACCTTTACCCTTACCCTTACCCTTACCCTTACCCTTACCCTTACCCTTGCTTTTACCCTTAAGCTTACCCTTACCCTTACCCTTACCCTTACCCTTAAGCTTACCCTTACCCTTACCCTTACCCTTACCCTTACCCTTACCCTTACCCTTACCCTTACCCTTACCCTTACCCTTACCCTTACCCTTACCCTTGCTTTTACCCTTAAGCTTACCCTTACCCTTACCCTTACCCTTACCCTTACCCTTGCTTTTACCCTTAAGCTTACCCTTACCCTTACCCTTACCCTTACCCTTAAGCTTTCCCTTACCCTTACCCTTACCCTTACCCTTACCCTTACCCTTACCCTTACCCTTACCCTTACCCTTACCCTTACTCTTACCCTTACCCTCACCCTTGCTTTTACCCTTAAGCTAACCCTTACCCTTACCCTTACCCTTACCCTTAAGCTTACCCTTACCCTTACCCTTACCCTTACCCTCACCCTTACCCTTACCCTTGCTTTTACCCTTAAGCTTACACTTACCCTTACCCTTACCCTTACCCTTAAGCTTACCCTTACCCTTACCCTTACCCTTACCCTTACCCTTAACCTTGCTTTTACCCTTAAGCTCACCCTTACCATTACCCTTACCCTTACCCTTACCCTTACCCTTACCCTTACCCTTACCCTTACCCTTACCCTTACCCTTACCCTTACCCTTACCCTTACCCTTGCTTTTACCCTTAAGCTTACCCTTACCCTTACCCTTACCCTTACCCTTGCTTTTACCCTTAAGCTTACCCTTACCCTTACCCTTACCCTTACCCTTAAGCTTACCCTTACCCTTACCCTTACCCTTACCCTTACCCTTACCCTTACCCTTACCCTTACCCTTACCTTTACCCTTACCCTTGCTTTTACCCTTAAGCTTACCCTTACCCTTACCCTTAACCTTACCCTTACCCTTACCCTTACCCTTACCCTTACCCTTGCTTTTACCCTTAGGCTTACCCTTACCTTTACCCTTACCCCTACCCTTACCCTTACCCTTACCCTTACCCTTACCCTTACCCTTACCCTTACCCTTACCCTTACCCTTACCTTTACCCTTACCCTTGCTTTTACCCTTAAGCTTACCCTTACCCTTACCCTAACCCTTACCCTTACCCTTACTCTTGCTTTTACCCTTAAGCTTACCCTTACCCTTACCCTTACCCTTACCCTTACCCTTGCTTTTACCCTTAGGCTCACCCTTACCCTTTTCCTTACCCTTACCCTTGCTTTTACCCTTAAGCTTACCCTTACCCTTACCCTTACCCTTACCCTTACCCTTACCCTTACCCTTACCCTTACCCTTACCCTTACCCTTACCCTTACCCTTACCCTTACCCTAACCCTTACCCTTACCCTTACCCTTACCCTTACCCTTGCTTTTACCCTTAGGCTTACCCTTACCTTTTCCCTTACCCTTACCCTTACCCTTACCCTTACCCTTGCTTTTACCCTTAAGCTTACCCTTACCCTTACCCTTACCCTTACCCTTACCCTTACCCTTACCCTTACCCTTACCCTTACCCTTACCCTTACCCTTACCCTTACCCTTACCCTTACCCTTGCTTTTACCCTTAAGCTTACCCTTATCCTTACCCTTACCCTTACCCTTACCCTTACCCTTACCCTTACCCTCACTCTTGCTTTCACCCTTAAGCTTACCCTTACCCTTACCCTTACCCTTACCCTTACCCTTACCCTTACCCTTGCTTTTACCCTTAAGCTTACCCTTACCCTTACCCTTACCCTTACCCTTACCCTTGCTTTTACCCTTAGGCTTACCCTTACCCTTACCCTTACCCTTACCCTTGCTTTTACCCTTAAGCTTACCCTTACCCTTACCCTTACCCTTACTCTTACCCTTACCCTTACCCTTACCCTTACCCTTGCTTTTACCCTTAGGCTTACCCTTACCTTTACCCTTACCCTTACCCTTACCCTTACCCTTACCCTTACCCTTACCCTTACCCTTACCCTTACCCTTACCCTTGCTTTTAGCCTTAAGCTAACCCTTACCCTTACCCTTACCCTTACCCTTACCCTTAACCTTACCCTTACCCTTGCTTTTACCCTTAAGCTCACCCTTACCCTTACCCTTACCCTTACCCTTACACTTACCCTTACCCTGACCCTTACCCTTGCTTTTACCCTTAAGCTTACCCTTACCCTTACCCTTACCCTTACCCTTAAGCTTACCCTTACCCTTACCCTTACCCTTACCCTTACCCTTACCCTTGCTTTTACCCTTAAGCTTACCCTTACCCTTACCCTTACCCTTACCCTTACCCTTGCTTTTACCCTTAAGCTTACCCTTACACTTACCCTTACCCTTACCCTTAAGCTTACCCTTACCCTTACCCTTACCCTTACCCTTACCCTTACCCTTACCCTTGCTTTTACCCTTAAGCTTACCCTTACCCTTACCCTTACCCTTACCCTAACCCTTACCCTTAACCTTACCCTTACCCTTACCCTTACCCTTACCCTTACCCTTGCTTTTACCCTTAGGCTTACCCTTACCTTTACCCTTACCATTACCCTTACCCTTACCCTTACCCTTATCTTACCCTTACCCTTACCCTTGCTTTTACCCTTAAGCTTACCCTTACCCTTACCCTTACCCTTACCCTTACCCTTACCCTTACCCTTACCCTTGCTTTTACCCTTAAGCTTACCCTTACCCTTACCCTTACCCTTACCCTTACCCTTACCCTTACCCTTACCCTTACCCTTACCCTTACCCTTACCCTTGCTTTTACCCTTAAGCTTACCCTTACCCTTACCCTTACTCTTACCCTTACCCTTACCCATACCCTTACCCTTGCTTTTACCCTTAAGCTTACCCTTACCCTTACCTTTACCCTTACCCTTACCCTTACCCTTACCCTTACCCTTACCCTTACCCTTACCCTTACCCTTACCCTTACCCTTACCCTTACCCTTACCCTAACCCTTGCTTTTACCCTTAGGCTTACCCTTACCTTTAGCCTTACCCTTACCCTTACCCTTACCCTTACCCTTACCCTTGCTTTTACCCTTAAGCTTACCCTTACCCTTACCCTTACCCTTACCCTTACCCTTACCCTTACCCTTACCCTTACCCTTGCTTTTACCCTTAAGCTAACCCTTACCCTTACCCTTACCCTTACACTTACCCTTGCTTTTACCCTTAGGCTTACCCTTACCCTTACCCTTACCCTTACCCTCAAGCTTACCCTTACCCTTACCCTTACCCTTACCCTTAGCCTTACCCTTACCCTTACCCTTGCTTTTACCCTTAAGCTTACCCTTACCCTTACCCTTACCCTTACCCTTACCCTTACCCTTACCCTTGCTTTGACCCTTAGGCTTACCCTTACCTTTACCCTTACCCTTACCCTTACCCTTACCCTTACCCTTACCCTTGCTTTTACCCTTAAGCTTACCCTTACCCTTACCCTTACCCTTACCCTTACCCTTACCCTTACCCTTGCTTTTACCCTTAAGCTTACCCTTACCCTTACCCTTACCCCTACCCTTACCCTTGCTTTTACCCTTAGGCTCACCCTTACCCTTACCCTTACCCTTACCCTTGCTTTTACCCTTAAGCTTACCCTTACCCTTACCCTTACCCTTACCCTTACCCTTACCCTTACCCTTACCCTTACCCTTACCCTTACCCTTACCCTTACCCTTGCTTTTACCCTTAGGCTTAACCTTACCTTTACCCTTACCCTTACCCTTACCCTTACCCTTACCCTTACCCTTACCCTTACCCTTACCCTTACCCTTACCCTTACCCTTACCCTTGCTTTTACCCTTAAGCTTACACATACCCTTACCCTTACCCTTACCCTTACCCTTACCCTTGCTTTTACCCTTAAGCTTACCCTTACCCTTACCCTTACCCTTACCCTCACCCTTACCCTTACCCTTACCCTTGCTTATACCCTTAAGCTTACCCTCACCCTTACCCTTACCCTTACCCTTACCCTTACCCTTACCCTTACCCTTACCCTTACCCTTACCCTTACCCTTACCCTTACCCTTACCCTTACCCTTGCTTTTACCCTTAGGCTTACCCTTACCTTTACCCTTACCCTTACCCTTACCCTTACCCTTACCCTTACCCTTACCCTTGCTTTTACCCTTAAGCTTACCCTTACCCTTACCCTTACCCTTACCCTTACCCTAACCCTTACCCTTGCTTTTACCCTTAAGCTTACCCTTACCCTTACCCTTACCCTTACCCTTACCCTTACCCTTCCCCTTACCCTTACCCTTACCCTTGCTTTTACCCTTAAGCTTACCCTTACCCTTACCCTTACCCTTACCCTTACCCTTAGCCTTACCCTTATCCTTACCCTTGCTTTTACCCTTAAGCTTACCCTTACCCTTACCCTTACCCTTACCCTTACCCTTACCCTTACCCTTAACCTTACCCTTACCCTTGCTTTTACTCTTAGGCTTACCCTTACCTTTACCCTTACCCTCACCCTTACCCTTACCCTCACCCTTACCCTTACCCTTGCTTTTACCCTTAAGCTTACCCTTACCCTTACCCTTACCCTTACCCTTACCCTTGCTTTTACCCTTAAGCTTACCCTTACCCTTACCCTTAACCTTACCCTTACCCTTGCTTTTACCCTTAGGCTTACCCTTACCCTTACCCTTACCCTTACCCTTACCCTTGCTTTTACCCTTAAGCTTACCCTTACCCTTACCCTTACTCTTACCCTTACCCTTACCCTTACCCTTACCCTTACCCTTACCCTTACCCTTACCCTTACCCTTACCCTTGCTTTTACCCTTAGGCTTACCCTTACCTTTACCCTTACCCTAACCCTTACCCTTACCCTTACCCTTACCCTTACCCTTACCCTTACACTTGCTTTTACCCTTAAGCTTACCCTTACCCTTACCCTTACCCTTACCCTTACCCTTACCCTTACCCTTACCCTTACCCTTACCCTTACCCTTACCCTTACCCTTACCCTTACCCTTACCCTTACCCTTGCTTTTACCCTTAAGCTTACCCTTACCCTTACCCTAACCCTTACCCTTACCCTTACCCTTACCCTTACCCTTACCCTTACCCTTACCCTTGCTTTTACCCTTAGGCTTACCCTTGCTTTTACCCTTAAGCTTACCCTTACCCTTACCCTTACCCTTACCCTTACCCTTGCTTTTACCCTTAAGCTTACCCTTACCCTTACCCTTAAGCTTACCCTTACCCTTACACTTACCCTTACCCTTACCCTTACCCTTACCCATACCCTTACCCTTACCCTTACCCTTGCTTTTACCCTTAAGCTTACCCTTACCCTTACCCTTACCCTTACCCTTACCCTTACCCTTGCTTTTACCCTTAAGCTTACCCTTACCCTTACCCTTACCCTTAAGCTTACCCTTACCCTTACCCTTACCCTTACCCTTACCCTTACCCTTACCCTTACCCTTACCCTTACCCTTACCCTTGCTTTTACCCTTAAGCTTACCCTTACCCTTACCCTTACCCTTAAGCTTACCCTTACCCTTACCCTTACCCTTACCCTTACCCTTACCCTTACCCTTAACCTTACCCTTGCTTTTACCCTTAAGCTTACCCTTACCCTTACCCTTACCCTTACCCTTAAGCTTACCCTTACCCTTACCCTTACCCTTACCCTTACCCTTGCTTTTACCCTTAAGCTTACCCTTACCCTTACCCTTACCCTTACCCTTAAGCTTACCCTTACCCTTACCCTTACCCTTACCCTTACCCTTACCCTTACCCTTGCTTTTACCCTTAAGCTTACCCTTACCCTTACTCTTACCCTTACCCTTGCTTTTACCCTTAAGCTTACCCTTACCCTTACCCTTACCCTTACCCTTAAGCTTACCCTTACCCTTACCCTTACCCTTACCCTTACCCTTACCCTTACCCTTACCCTTACCCTTACCCTTACCCTTACCCTTGCTTTTACCCTTAAGCTTACCCTTACCCTTACCCTTACCCTTACCCTTACCCTTACCCTTACCCTTACACTTGCTTTTACCCTTAGGCTTACCCTTACCTTTACCCTTACCCTTACCCTTACCCTTACCCTTACCCTTGCTTTTACCCTTAAGCTTACCCTTACCCTTACCCTTACCCTTACCCTTACCCTTACCCTTACCCTTACCCTTACCCTTGCTTTTACCCTTAAGCTTACCCTTACCCTTACCCTTACCCTTACCCTTACCCTTACCCTTGCTTTTACCCTTAGGCTTACCCTTACCCTTACCCTTACCCTTACCCTTGCTTTTACCCTTAAGCTTACCCTTACCCTTACCCTTACCCTTACCCTTACCCTTACCCTTACCCTTACCCTTACCCTTACCCTTACCCTTACCCTTACCCTTACCCTTACCTTTACCCTTACCCTTACCCTTACCCTTACCCTTGCTTTTACCCTTAGGCTTACCCTTACCTTTACCCTTACCCTTACCCTTACCCTTACCCTTACCCTTACCCTTGCTTTTACCCTTAAGCTTACCCTTACCCTTACCCTTACCCTTACCCTTACCCTTACCCTTACCCTTACCCTTGCTTTTACCCTTAAGCTTACCCTTACCCTTACCCTTACCCTTACCCTTACCCTTACCCTTACCCTTACCCTTACCCTTACCCTTACCCTTACCCTCACCCTTACCCTTACCCTTACCCTTACCCTTACCCTTACCCTTACCCTCACCCTTGCTTTTACCCTTAAGCTTACCCTTACCCTTACCCTTACCCTTACCCTTACCCTTACCCTTACCCTTGCTTTTACCCTTAAGCTTACCCTAACCCTTACCCTTACCCTTACCCTTACCCTTGCTTTTACCCTTAGGCTTACCCTTACCCTTACCCTTACCCTTACCCTTGCTTTTACCCTTAAGCTTACCCTTACCCTTACCCTTACCCTTACCCTTACTCTTACCCTTACCCTTACCCTTACCCTTACCCTTGCTTTTACCCTTAGGCTTACCCTTACCTTTACCCTTACCCTTACCCTTACCCTTACCCTTACCCTTACCCTTACCCTTACCCTTACCCTTACCCCTACCCTTACCCTTGCTTTTACCCTTAAGCTTACCCTTACCCTTACCCTTACCCTTACCCTTACCCTTACCCTTACCCTTACCCTTACCCTTGCTTTTACCCTTAAGCTCACCCTTACCCTTACCCTTACCCTTACCCTTACCCTTACCCTTACTCTTACCCTTACCCTTGCTTTTACCCTTAAGCTTACCCTTACCCTTACCCTTACCCTTACCCTTGCTTTTACCCTTAAGCTTACCCTTACCCTTACCCTTACCCTTACCCTTACCCTTACCCTTGCTTTTACCCTTAAGCTTACCCTTACCCTCACCCTTACCCTTACCCTTAAGCTTACCCTTACCCTTACCCTTACCCTTACCCTTACCCTTACCCTTGCTTTTACCCTTAAGCTTACCCTTACCCTTACCCTTACCCTTACCCTTACCCTTACCCTTACCCTTACCCTTACCCTTACCCTTACCCTTACCCTTACCCTTACCCTTACCCTTGCTTTCACCCTTAGGCTTACCCTTACCTTTACCCTTACCATTACCCTTACCCTTACCCTTACCCTTACCCTTACCCTTACCCTTGCTTTTACCCTTAAGCTTACCCTTACCCTTACCCTTACCCTTACCCTTACCCTTACCCTTACCCTTACCCTTACCCTTACCCTTACCCTTACCCTTACCCTTACCCTTACCCTTACCCTTACCCTTACCCTCACCCTTGCTTTTACCCTTAAGCTTACCCTTACCCTTACCCTTACCCTTACCCTTACCCTTACCCTTGCTTTTACCCTTAAGCTTACCCTTACCCTTACTCTTACCCCTACCCTTACCCTTACCCTTACCCTTACCCTTACCCTTGCTTTTACCCTTAGGCTTACCCTCACCTTTACCCTTACCCTTACCCTTACCCTTACCCTTACCCTTACCCTTACCCTTACCCTTGCTTTTACCCTTAAGCTTACCCTTACCCTTACCCTTACCCTTACCCTTAGCCTTACCCTTACCCTTGCTTTTACCCTTAAGCTTACCCTTACCCTTACCCTTACCCTTACCCTTCCCTTGCTTTTACCCTTAGGCTTACCCTTACCCTTACCCTTACCCTTACCCTTAAGCTTACCCTTACCCTTACCCTTACACTTACCCTTACCCTTACCCTCACCCTTACCCTTACCCTTACCCTTACCCTTACCCTTACCCTTACCCTTGCTTTTACCCTTAAGCTTACCCTTACCCTTACTCTTACCCTTACCCTTACCCTTACCCTTAGCCTTACCCTTACCCTTACCCTTACCCTTACCCTTACCCTTACCCTTACTTAGGGTAAGGGTAAGGGTAAGCTTAAGGGTAAAAGCAAGGGTAAGGGTAAGGGTAAGGGTAAGGGTAAGGGTAAGGGTAAGGGTAAGGGTAAGCTTAAGGGTAAGGGTAAGGGTAAGGGTAAGGGTAAGTGTAAGCTTAAGGGTAAAAGCAAGGGTAAGGGTAAGGGTAAGGGTAAGGGTAAGGGTAAGCTTAAGGGTAAGGGTAAGGGTAAGGGTAAGGGTAAGCTTAAGGGTAAAAGCAAGGGTAAGGTTAAGGGTAAGGGTAAGGGTAAGGGTAAGGGTAAGGGTAAGCTTAAGGGTAAGGGTAAGGGTAAGGGTAAGGGTAAGCTTAAGGGTAAAAGCAAGGGTAAGGGTAAGGGTAAGGGTAAGGTTAAGGGTAAGGGTAAGGGTAAGGGTAAGGGTAAGGGTAAGGGTAAGGGTAAGCTTAAGGGTAAGGGTACGGGTAAGCTTAAGGGTAAAAGCAAGGGTAAGGGTAAGGGTAAGGGTAAGGGTAAGGGTAAGCTTAAGGGTAAAAGCAAGGGTAAGGGTAAGGGTAAGGGTAAGGGTAAGGGTAAGGGTAAGGGTAAGGGTAAGGGTAAGGATAAGGGTAAGCTTAAGGGTAAGGGTAAGGGTAAGGGTAAGCTTAAGGGTAAAAGCAAGGGTAAGGGTAAGGGTAAGGGTAAGGGTAAGGGTAAAGGTAAGGGTAAGCCTAAGGGTAAAAGCAAGGGTAAGGGTAAGGGTAAGGGTAAGGGTAAGGGTAAGGGTAAGGGTAAGGGTAAGGGTAAGGGTAAGGGTAAGCTTAAGGGTAAAAGCAAGGGTAAGGGTAAGGGTAAGGGTAAGGGTAAGGGTAAGGGTAAGGGTAAGGGTAAGGGTAAGGGTAAGGGTAAGGGTAAGCTTAAGGGTAAAAGCAAGGGTAAGGGTAAGGGTAAGGGTGAGGGTAAGGGTAAGGGTAAGGGTAAGGGTAAGGGTAAGGGTAAGGGTAAGGGTAAGGGTAAGCTTAAGGGTAAAAGCAAGGGTAAGGGTAAGGGTAAGGGTAAGGGTTAGGGTAAGGGTAAAGGTAAGGGTAAGCCTAAGGGTAAAAGCAAGGGTAAGGGTAAGGGTAAGGGTAAGGGTAAGGGTAAGGGTAAGGGTAAGGGTAAGGGTAAGAGTAAGGGTAAGCCTAAGGGTAAAAGCAAGGGTAAGGGTAAGGTTAAGGGTAAGGGTAAGGGTAAGCTTAAGGGTAAAACCAAGGGTAAGGGTAAGGGTAAGGGTAAGGGTAAGGGTAAGCTTAAGGGTAAAAGCAAGGGTAAGGGTAAGGGTGAGGGTAAGGGTAAGGGTAAGGGTAAGGGTAAGGGTAAAGGTAAGGGTAAGCCTAAGGGTAAAAGCAAGGGTAAGGGTAAGGGTAAGGGTAAGCTTAAGGGCAAAAGCAAGGGTAAGGATAAGGGTAAGGGTAAGGGTAAGCCTAAGGGTAAAAGCAAGGGTAAGGGTAAGGTTAAGGGTAAGGGTAAGGGTAAGCTTAAGGGTAAAACCAAGGGTAAGGGTAAGGGTAAGGGTAAGGGTAAGGGTAAGCTTAAGGGTAAAAGCAAGGGTAAGGGTAAGGGTGAGGGTAAGGGTAAGGGTAAGGGTAAGGGTAAGGGTAAAGGTAAGGGTAAGCCTAAGAGTAAAAGCAAGGGTAAGGGTAAGGGTAAGGGTAAGGGTAAGGGTAAGGGTAAGGGTAAGGGTAAGCTTAAGGGTAAAAGCAAGGGTAAGGATAAGGGTAAGGGTAAGGGTAAGGGTAAGGGTAAGGGTAAGGGTAAGGGTAAGGGTAAGCTTAAGGGTAAAAGCAAGGGTAAGGGTAAGGGTAAGGGTAAGGGTAAGGGTAAGGGTAAGGGTAAGGGTAAGGGTAAGGGTAAGGGTAAGGGTAAGGGTAAGGGTAAGGGTAAGGGTAAGGGTAAGGGTAAGCTTAAGGGTAAAAGCAAGGATAAGGGTTAGGGTAAGGGTAAGGGTAAGGGTAAGGGTAAGGGTAAGCTTAAAGGTAAAAGCAAGGGTAAGGGTAAGGGTAAGGGTAAGGGTAAGGGTAAGGGTAAGGGTAAGGGTAAAGGTAAGGGTAAGCCTAAGGGTAAAAGCAAGGGTAAGGGTAAGGGTAAGGGTAAGGGCAAGGGTAAGGGTAAGGGTAAGGGTAAGGGTAAGGGTAAGGGTAAGGGTAAGCTTAAGGGTATAAGCAAGGGTAAGGGTAAGGGTAAGGGTGAGGGTAAGGGTAAGGGTAAGGGTAAGGGTAAGGGTAAGCTTAAGGGTAAAAGCAAGGGTAAGGGTAAGGGTAAGGGTAAGGGTAAGGGTAAGGGTAAGGGTAAGGGTAAGGGTAAGGGTAAGGGTAAGGGTAAGGGTAAGGGTAAGGGTAAGCTTAAGGGTAAAAGCAAGGGTAAGGGTAAGGGTAAGGGTAAGGGTAAGGGTAAGGGTAAGGGTAAGGGTAAGGGTAAGGGTAAGGGTAAAGGTAAGGTTAAGGGTAAAAGCAAGGGTAAGGGTAAGGGTAAGGGTAAGGGTAAGGGTAAGGGTAAGGGTAAGGGTAAGGGTAAGGGTAAGGGTAAGCTTAAGGGTAAGGGTAAGGGTAAGGGTAAGAGTAAGCCTAAGGGTAAAAGCAAGGGTAAGGGTAAGGGTAAGGGTAAGGGTAAGGGTAAAGGTAAGGGTAAGCCTAAGGGTAAAAGCAAGGGTAAGGGTAAGGGTAAGGGTAAGGGTAAGGGTAAAGGTAAGGGTAAGCCTAAGGGTAAAAGCAAGGGTAAGGGTAAGGGTAAGGGTAAGGGTAAGGGTAAGGGTAAGGGTAAGGGTAAGGGTAAGGGTAAGGGTAAGGGTAAGGGTAAGGGTAAGGGTAAGGGTAAGGGTAAGGGTAAGGGTAAGCTTAAGGGTAAAAGCAAGGGTAAGGGTAAGGGTAAGGGTAAGGGTAAGGGTAAGGGTAAGGGTAAGCTTAAGGGTAAAAGCAAGGGTAAGGGTAAGGGTAAGGGTAAGGGTAAAGGTAAGGGTAAGGGTAAGGGTAAGGGTAAGGGTAAGGGTAAGGGTAAAGGTAAGGGTAAGCCTAAGGGTCAAAGCAAGGGTAAGGGTAAGGGTAAGGGTAAGGGTAAAGGTAAGGGTGAGCCTAAGGGTAAAAGCAAGGGTAAGGGTAAGGGTAAGGGTAAGGGTAAGGGTAAGGGTAAGGGTAAGGGTAAGGGTAAGCTTAAGGGTAAAAGCAAGGGTAAGGGTAAGGGTAAGGGTAAGGGTAAGGGTAAGGGTAAGGGTAAGGGTAAGGGTAAGGGTAAGGGTAAGGGTAAGCTTAAGGGTAAGGGTAAGGGTAAGGGTAAGGGTAAGCCTAAGGGTAAAAGCAAGGGTAAGTGTAAGGGTAAGGGTAAGGGTAAGGGTAAGCTTACCCTTACCCTTACCCTTACCCTTACCCTTACCCTTGCTTTTACCCTTAAGCTTACCCTTACCCTTACCCTTACCCTTACCCTTACCCTTACCCTTACCCTTACCCTCACCCTTGCTTTTACCCTTAAGCTTACCCTTACCCTTACCCTTACCCTTGCTTTTACCCTTAAGCTTACCCTTACCCTTACCCTTACCCTAACCCTTACCCTTGCTTTTACCCTTAGGCTTACCCTTACCCTAACCCTTACCCTTACCCTTGCTTTTACCCTTAAGCTTACCCTTACCCTTACCCTTACCCTTACTCTTACCCTTACCCTTACCCTTACCCTTACCCTTGCTTTTACCCTTAGGCTTACCCTTACCTTTACCCTTACCCTTACCCTTACCCTTACCCTTACCCTTACCCTTACCCTTTCCCTTACCCTTGCTTTTACCATTAAGCTTACCCTTACCCTTACCCTTACCCTTACCCTTACCCTTACCCTTACCCTTACCCTTACCCTTACCCTTGCTTTTACCCTTAAGCTCACCCTTACCCTTAACCTTACCCTTACCCTTACCCTTACCCTTACTCTTACCCTTACCCTTGCTTTTACCCTTAAGCTTACCCTTACCCTTACCCTTACCCTTACCCTTAAGCTTACCCTTACTCTTACCCTTACCCTTACCCTTACCCTTACCCTTACCCTTACCCTTGCTTTTACCCTTAAGCTTACCCTTACCCTTACCCTTACCCTTACCCTTACCCTTGCTTTTACCCTTAAGCTCACCCTTACCCTCACCCTTACCCTTACCCTTAAGCTTACCCTTACCCTTACCCTTACACTTACCCTTACCCTTACCCTTGCTTTTACCCTTAAGCTAACCCTTACCCTTCCCCTTACCCTTACCCTTACCCTTACCCTTACCCTTACCCTTACCCTTACCCTTACCCTTACCCTTACCCTTACCCTTGCTTTTACCCTTAGGCTTACCCTTACCTTTACCCTTACCATTACCCTTACCCTTACCCTTACCCTTACCCTTGCTTTTACCCTTAAGCTTACCCTTACCCTTACCCTTACCCTTACCTTTACCCTTACCCTTACCCTTACCCTTACCCTTACCCTTACCCTTACCCATACCCTTACCCTTACCCTTACCCTTACCCTTACCCTTACCCTTACCCTTGCTTTTACCCTTAAGCTTACCCTTACCCTTACCCTTACCCTTACCCTTACCCTTACCCTTGCTTTTACCCTTAAGCTTACCCTTACCCTTACTCTTACCCCTACCCTTACCCTTACCCTTACCCTTACCCTTACCCTAGCTTTTACCCTTAGGCTTACCCTCACCTTTACCCTTACCCTTACCCTTACCCTTACCCTTACCCTTACCCTTACCCTTACCCTTGCTTTTACCCTTAAGCTTACCCTTACCCTTACCCTTACCCTTACCCTTAGCCTTAACCTTACCCTTGCTTTTACCCTTAAGCTTACCCTTACCCTTACCCTTACCCTTACCCTTACCCTTGCTTTTACCCTTAGGCTTACCCTTACCCTTACACTTACCCTTACCCTTAAGCTTACCCTTACCCTTACCCTTACCCTTACCCTTACCCTTACCCTTACCCTTGCTTTTACCCTTAAGCTTACCCTTACCCTTACCCTTACCCTTACCCTTACCCTTACCCTTACCCTTACCCTTACCCTTACCCTTACCCTTACCCTTACCCTTACCCTTACCCTTACCCTTACCCTTACCCTTACCCTTACCCTTACCCTTACCCTTACCCTTACCCTTACTTAGGGTAAGGGTAAGGGTAAGCTTAAGGGTAAAAGCAAGGGTAAGGGTAAGGGTAAGGGTAAGGGTAAGGGTAAGGGTAAGGGTAAGCTTAAGGGTAAGGGTAAGGGTAAGGGTAAGGGTAAGCTTAAGGGTAAAAGCAAGGGTAAGGGTAAGGGTAAAGGTAAGGGTAAGGGTAAGCTTAAGGGTAAGGGTAAGGGTAAGGGTAAGGGTAAGCTTAAGGGTAAAAGCAAGGGTAAGGTTAAGGGTAAGGGTAAGGGTAAGGGTAAGGGTAAGGGTAAGCTTAAGGGTAAGGGTAAGGGTAAGGGTAAGGGTAAGCTTAAGGGTAAAAGCAAGGGTAAGGGTAAGGGTAAGGGTAAGGTTGAGGGAAAGGGTAAGGGTAAGGGTAAGGGTAAGGGTAAGGGTAAGGGTAAGGGTAAGCTTAAGGGTAAGGGTAAGGGTAAGGGTAAGCTTAAGGGTAAAAGCAAGGGTAAGGGTAAGGGTAAGGGTAAGGGTAAGGGTAAGGGTAAGCTTAAGGGTAAAAGCAAGGGTAAGGGTAAGGGTAAGGGTAAGGGTAAGGGTAAGGGTAAGGGTAAGGGTAAGGGTAAGGATAAGGGTAAGCTTAAGGGTAAGGGTAAGGGTAAGGGTAAGCTTAAGGGTAAAAGCAAGGGTAAGGGTAAGGGTAAGGGTAAGGGTAAGGGTAAAGGTAAGGGTAAGCCTAAGGGTAAAAGCAAGGGTAAGGGTAAGGGTAAGGGTAAGGGTAAGGGTAAGGGTAAGGGTAAGGGTAAGGGTAAGCTTAAGGGTAAAAGCAAGGGTAAGGGTAAGGGTAAGGGTAAGGGTAAGGGTAAGGGTAAGGGTAAGGGTAAGGGTAAGGGTAAGGGTAAGGGTAAGCTTAAGGGTAAAAGCAAGGGTAAGGGTAAGGGTAAGGGTAAGGGTAAGGGTAAGGGTAAGGGTAAGGGTAAGGGTAAGGGTAAGGGTAAGGGTAAGGGTAAGGGTAAGGGTAAGGGTAAGGGTAAGGGTAAGGGTAAGCTTAAGGGTAAAAGCAAGGGTAAGGGTAAGGGTAAGGGTAAGGGTAAGGGTTAGGGTAAGGGTAAAGGTAAGGGTAAGCCTAAGGGTAAAAGCAAGGGTAAGGGTAAGGGTAAGGTTAAGGGTAAGGGTGAGGGTAAGGGTAAGGGTAAGGGTAAGGGTAAGGGTAAGGGTAAGGGTAAGGGTAAGAGTAAGGGTAAGGGTAAGGGTAAGCTTAACGGTAAAAGCAAGGGTAAAGGTAAGGGTAAGGGTAAGGGTAAGCCTAAGGGTAAAAGCAAGGGTAAGGGTAAGGTTAAGGGTAAGGGTAAGGGTAAGCTTAAGGGTAAAACCAAGGGTAAGGGTAAGGGTAAGGGTAAGGGTAAGGGTAAGCTTAAGGGTGAAAGCAAGGGTAAGGGTAAGGGTGAGGGTAAGGGTAAGGGTAAGGGTAAGGGTACGGGTAAAGGTAAGGGTAAGCCTAAGAGTAAAAGCAAGGGTAAGGGTAAGGGTAAGGGTAAGGGTAAGGGTAAGGGTAAGGGTAAGGGTAAGGGTAAGGGTAAGGGTAAGGGTAAGGGTAAGGGTAAGGGTAAGGGTAAGGGTAAGGGTAAGGGTAAGGGTAAGGGTAAGCTTAAGGGTAAAAGCAAGGGTAAGGATAAGGGTAAGGGTAGGGGTAAGGGTAAGGGTAAGGGTAAGGGTAAGGGTAAGCTTAAGGGTAAAAGCAAGGGTAAGGGTAAGGGTAAGGGTAAGGGAAAGGGTAAGGGTAAGGGTAAGGGTAAGGGTAAGGGTAAGGGTAAGGGTAAGGGTAAGCTTAAGGGTAAAAGCAAGGATAAGGGTTAGGGTAAGGGTAAAGGTAAGGGTAAGGGTAAGGGTAAGCTTAAGGGTAAAAGCAAGGGTAAGGGTAAGGGTAAGGGTAAGGGTAAGGGTAAGGGAAAGGGTAAAGGTAAGGGTAAGCCAAAGGGTAAAAGCAAGGGTAAGGGTAAGGGTAAGGGTAAGGGTAAGGGTAAGGGTAAGGGTAAGGGTAAGGGTAAGGGTAAGGGTAAGGGTAAGGGTAAGGGTAAGGGTAAGGGTAAGGGTAAGGGTAAGGGTAAGGGTAAGCTTAAGGGTATAAGCAAGGGTAAGGGTAAGGGTAAGGGTGAGGGTAAGGGTAAGGGTAAGGGTAAGGGTAAGGGTAAGCTTAAGGGTAAAAGCAAGGGTAAGGGTAAGGGTAAGGGTAAGGGTAAGGGTAAGGGTAAGGGTAAGCTTAAGGGTAAAAGCAAGGGTAAGGGTAAGGGTAAGGGTAAGGGTAAGGGTAAGGGTAAGGGTAAGGGTAAGGGTAAGGGTAAGGGTAAGGGTAAAGGTAAGGTTAAGCCTAAGGGTAAAAGCAAGGGTAAGAGTAAGGGTAAGGGTAAGGGTAAGGGTAAGGGTAAGGGTAAGGGTAAGGGTAAGGGTAAGGGTAAGGGTAAGGGTAAGGGTAAGGGTAAGGGTAAGCTTAAGGGTAAAAGCAAGGGTAAGGGTAAGGGTAAGGGTAAGGGTAAGGGTAAGGGTAAGGGTAAGGGTAAGCTTAAGGGTAAAAGCAAGGGTAAGGGTAAGGGTAAGGGTAAATTTAAGGGTAAGGGTAAGGGTAAGGGTAAGGGTAAAGGTAAGGGTAAGCCTAAGGGTCAAAGCAAGGGTAAGGGTAAAGGTAAGGGTAAGGGTAAGGGTAAGGGTAAGGGTTAGGGTAAGGGTAAGGGTAAGGGTAAGCTTAAGGGTAAAAGCAAGGGTAAGGGTAAGGGTAAGGGTAAGGGTAAGGGTAAGGGTAAGGGTAAGGGTAAGGGTAAGGGTAAGGGTAAGGGTAAGGGTAAGGGTAAGGGTAAGGGTAAGGGTAAGCTTAAGGGTAAGGGTGAGGGTAAGGGTAAGGGTAAGCCTAAGGGTAAAAGCAAGGGTAAGTGTAAGGGTAAGGGTAAGGGTAAGGTTAAGGGTAAGGGTAAGGGTAAGCTTAAGGGTAAGGGTAAGGGTAAGGGTAAGGGTAAGGGTAAGCGTAAGCCTAAGGGTAAAAGCAAGGGTAAGGGTAAGGGTAAGGGTAATGGTAAGGGTAAGCTTAAGGGTAAAAGCAAGGGTAAGGGTAAGGCTAAGGGTAAGGGTAAGGGTAAGGGTAAGGGTAAGCTTAAGGGTAAAAGCAAGGGTAAGGGTAAGGGTAAGGGTAAGGGTAAGGGTAAGGGTAAGGGTAAAGGTGAGGGTAAGCCTAAGGGTAAAAGCAAGGGTGAGGGTAAGGGTAAGGGTAAGGGTAAGGGTAAGGGTAAGGGTAAGGGTAAGGGTAGGGGTAAGAGTAAGGGTAAGGGTAAGCTTAAGGGTAAAAGCAAGGGTAAGGGTAAGGGTAAGGGTAAGGGTAAGGGTAAGGGTAAGGGTAAGCTTAAGGGTAAAAGCAAGGGTAAGGGTAAGGGTAAGGGTAAGGGTAAGGGTAAGGGTAAGGGTAAGGGTAAGGGTAAGGGTAAGGGTAAGCTTAAGGGTAAAAGCAAGGGTAAGGGTAAGGGTAAGGGTAAGGGTATGGGTAAGGGTAATGGTAAGGGTAAAGGTAAGGGTAAGCCTAAGGGTAAATGCAAGGGTAAGGGTAAGGGTAAGGGTAAGGATAAGGGTAAGGGTGAGGGTAAGGGTAAGGGTTAGGGTAAGGGTAAGGGTAAGGGTAAGGGTAAGCTTAAGGGTAAAAGCAAGGGTAAGGGTAAGGGTAAGGGTAAGGGTAAGGGTAAGGGTAAGGGTAAGCTTAAGGGTAAGGGTAAGGGTAAGGGTAAGGGTAAGCTTAAGGGTAAAAGCAAGGGTAAGGGTAAGGGTAAGGGTAAGGGTAAGGGTAAGCTTAAGGGTAAAAGCAAGGGTAAGGGTAAGGGTAAGGGTAAGGGTAAGGGTAAGGGTAAGGGTAAGGGTAAGGGTAAGGGTAAGCTTAAGGGTAAGGGTAAGGGTAAGGGTAAGGGTAAGCTTAAGGGTAAAAGCAAGGGTAAGGGTAAGAGTAAGGGTAAGGGTAAGGGTAAGGGTAAGGGTAAGGGTAAGGGTAAGGGTAAGGGTAAGGGTGAGCTTAAGGGTAAAAGCAAGGGTAAGGGTAAGGGTAAGGATAAGGGTAAGGGTAAGGGTAAGGGTAAGGGTAAGGGTAAGCTTAAGGGTAAAAGCAAGATTAAGGGTAAGGGTAAGGGTAAGGGTAAGGGTAAGGGTAAGGGTAAGGGTAAGGGTAAAGGTAAGGGTAAGCCTAAGGGTAAAAGCAAGGGTAAGGGTAAGGGTGAGGGTAAGGGTAAGAGTAAGGGTAAGGGTAAGGGTAAGGGTAAGCTTAAGGGTAAAAGCAAGGGTAAGGGTAAGGGTAAGGGTAAGCCCAAGGGTAAAAGCAAGGGTAAGGGTAAGGGTAAGGGTAAGGGTAAGGGTAAGCTTAAGGGTAAAAGCAAGGGTAAGGGTAAGGGTAAGGGTAAGGGTAAGGGTAAGCTTAAGGGTAAAAGCAAGGGTGAGGGTAAGGGTAAGGGTAAGGGTAAGGGTAAGGGTAAGGGTAAGGGTAAGGGTAAGGGTAAGGGTAAGGGTAAGGGTAAGCTTAAGGGTAAAAGCAAGGGTAAGGGTAAGGGTAAGGGTAAGGGTAAGGGTAAGGGTAAGGGTAAGGGTAAGGGTAAGCTTAAGGGTAAAAGCTAGGGTAAGGGTAAGGGTAAGGGTAAGGGTAAGGGTAAAGGTAAGGGTAAGCCTAAGGGTAAAAGCAAGGGTAAGGGTAAGGGTAAGGGTAAGGGTAAGGGTAAGGGTAAGGGTAAGGGTAAGGGTAAGGGTAAGGGTAAGGGTAAGGGTAAGGGTAAGGGTAAGGGTAAGGGTAAGGGTAAGGGTAAGGGTAAGGGTAAGCTTAAGGGTAAAAGCAAGGGTAAGGGTAAGGGTAAGGGTAAGGGTAAGCCTAAGGGTAAAAGCAAGGGTAAGAGTAAGGGTAAGGGTAAGGGTAAGGGTAAGCTTAAGGGTAAAAGCAAGGGTAAGGGTAAGGGTAAGGGTAAGGGTAAGGGTAAGGGTAAGGGTAAGCTTAAGGGTAAAAGCAAGGGTAAGGGTAAGGGTAAGGGTAAGGGTAAGGGTAAGGGTAAGGGTAAAGGTAAGGGTAAGCCTAAGGGTAAAAGCAAGGGTAAGGGTAAGGGTAAGGGTAAGGGTAAGGGTAAGGGTAAGGGTAAGGGTAAGGGTAAGGTTAAGCTTAAGGGTAAAAGAAAGGGTAAGGGTAAGGGTAAGGGTAAGGGTGAGGGTAAGGGTAAGGGTAAGGGTGAGGGTAAGGGTAAGCTTAAGGGTAAGGGTAAGGGTAAGGGTAAGGGTAAGCTTAAGGGTAAAAGCAAGGGTAAGGGTAAGGGTAAGGGTAAGGGTAAGCTTAAGGGTAAAAGCAAGGGTAAGGGTAAGGGTAAGGGTAAGGGTAAGGGTAAGGGTAAGGGTAAGGGTAAGGGTAAGCTTAAGGGTAAGGGTAAGGGTAAGGGTAAGGGTAAGCTTAAGGGTAAAAGCAAGGGTAAGGGTAAGGGTAAGGGTAAGGGTAAGGGTAAGCTTAAGGGTAAGGGTAAGGGTAAGGGTAAGGGTAAGCTTAAGGGTAAAAGCAAGGGTAAGGTTAAGGGTAAGGGTAAGGGTAAGGGTAAGTGTAAGGGTAAGCTTAAGGGTAAGGGTAAGGGTAAGCTTAAGGGTAAAAGCAAGGGTAAGGGTAAGGGTAAGGGTAAGGGTAAGGGTAAGGGTAAGGGTAAGGGTAAGGGTAAGGGTAAGGGTAAGGGTAAGCTTAAGGGTAAGGGTAAGGGTAAGGGTAAGGGTAAGCTTAAGGGTAAAAGCAAGGGTAAGGGTAAGGGTAAGGGTAAGGGTAAGGGTAAGCTTAAGGGTAAAAGCAAGGGTAAGGGTAAGGGTAAGGGTAAGGGTAAGGGTAAGGGTAAGTGTAAGGGTAAGTGTAAGGGTAAGGGTAAGGGTAAGCTTAAGGGTAAGGGTAAGGGTAAGGGTAAGCTTAAGGGTAAAAGCTTACCCTTACCCTTACCCTTACCCTTACCCTTAAGCTTACCCTTACCCTTACCCTTACCCTTACCCTTACCCTTAACCTTACCCTTGCTTTTACCCTCAAGCTTACCCTTACCCTTACCCTTACCCTTACCCTTAAGCTTACCCTTACCCTTACCCTTACCCTTACCCTTACCCTTGCTTTTACCCTTAAGCTTAAGCAAGGGTAAGGGTAAGGGTAAGGGTAAGGGTAAGGGTAAGGGTAAGGGTAAGGGTAAGGGTAAGGGTAAGGGTAAGGGTAAGCTTAAGGGTAAAAGCAAGGGTAAGGGTAAGGGTAAGGGTAAGGGTAAGGGTAAGGGTAAGGGTAAGGGTAAGGGTAAGGGTAAGGGTAAGGGTAAGGGTAAGGGTAAAGGTAAGGTTAAGCCTAAGGGTAAAAGCAAGGGTAAGGGTAAGGGTAAGGGTAAGGGTAAGGGTAAGGGTAAGGGTAAGGGTAAGGGTAAGGGTAAGGGTAAGGGTAAGGGTAAGGGTAAGGGTAAGGGTAAGGGTAAGGGTAAGGGTAAGCTTAAGGGTAAAAGCAAGGGTAAGGGTAAGGGTAAGGGTAAGGGTAAGGGTAAGGGTAAGGGTAAGGGTAAGGGTTAGGGTAAGGGTAAGGGTAAGCTTAAGGGTAAAAGCAAGGGTAAGGGTAAGGGTAAGGGTAAAGGTAAGGGTAAGGGTAAGGGTAAGGGTAAGGGTAAAGGTAAGGGTAAGCCTAAGGGTCAAAGCAAGGGTAAGGGTAAAGGTAAGGGTAAGGGTAAGGGTAAGGGTAAGGGTAAGGGTAAGGGTAAGCTTAAGGGTAAAAGCAAGGGTAAGGGTAAGGGTTAGGGTAAGGGTAAGGGTAAGGGTAAGGGTAAGGGTAAGGGTAAGGGTAAGGGTAAGGGTAAGGGTAAGGGTAAGGGTAAGGGTAAGGGTAAGGGTAAGGGTAAGCTTAAGGGTAAGGGTAAGGGTAAGGGTAAGGGTAAGCCTAAGGGTAAAAGCAAGGGTAAGTGTAAGGGTAAGGGTAAGGGTAAGGGTAAGGGTAAGGGTAAGGGTAAGCTTAAGGGTAAGGGTAAGGGTAAGGGTAAGGGTAAGGGTAAGGGTAAGCTTAAGGGTAAAAGCAAGGGTAAGGGTAAGGGTAAGGGTAAGGGTAAGGGTAAGGGTAAGGGTAAGGGTAAGCTTAAGGGTAAAAGCAAGGGTAAGGGTAAGGGTAAGGGTAAATTTAAGGGTAAGGGTAAGGGTAAGGGTAAGGGTAAAGGTAAGGGTAAGCCTAAGGGTCAAAGCAAGGGTAAGGGTAAAGGTAAGGGTAAGGGTAAGGGTAAGGGTAAGGGTAAGGGTAAGGGTAAGGGTAAGGGTAAGCTTAAGGGTAAAAGCAAGGGTGAGGGTAAGGGTAAGGGTAAGGGTAAGGGTAAGGGTAAGGGTAAGGGTAAGGGTAAGGGTAAGGGTAAGGGTAAGCTTAAGGGTAAAAGCAAGGGTAAGGGTAAGGGTAAGGGTAAGGGTAAGGGTAAGGGTAAGGGTAAGGGTAAGGGTAAGCTTAAGGGTAAAAGCTAGGGTAAGGGTAAGGGTAAGGGTAAGGGTAAGGGTAAAGGTAAGGGTAAGCCTAAGGGTAAAAGCAAGGGTAAGGGTAAGGGTAAGGGTAAGGGTAAGGGTAAGGGTAAGGGTAAGGGTAAGGGTAAGCCTAAGGGTAAAAGCAAGGGTAAGAGTAAGGGTAAGGGTAAGGGTAAGGGTAAGGGTAAGGGTAAGGGTAAGGGTAAGGGTAAGGGTAAGGGTAAGGGTAAGCTTAAGGGTAAAAGCAAGGGTAAGGGTAAGGGTAAGGGTAAGGGTAAGCCTAAGGGTAAAAGCAAGGGTAAGAGTAAGGGTAAGGGTAAGGGTAAGGGTAAGCTTAAGGGTAAAAGCAAGGGTAAGGGTAAGGGTAAGGGTAAGGGTAAGGGTAAGGGTAAGGGTAAGCTTAAGGGTAAAAGCAAGGGTAAGGGTAAGGGTAAGGGTAAGGGTAAGGGTAAGGGTAAGGGTAAAGGTAAGGGTAAGCCTAAGGGTAAAAGCAAGGGTAAGGGTAAGGGTAAGGGTAAGGGTAAGGGTAAGGGTAAGGGTAAGGGTAAGGGTAAGGTTAAGCTTAAGGGTAAAAGAAAGGGTAAGGGTAAGGGTAAGGGTAAGGGTGAGGGTAAGGGTAAGGGTAAGGGTGAGGGTAAGGGTAAGCTTAAGGGTAAGGGTAAGGGTAAGGGTAAGGGTAAGCTTAAGGGTAAAAGCAAGGGTAAGGGTAAGGGTAAGGGTAAGGGTAAGCTTAAGGGTAAAAGCAAGGGTAAGGGTAAGGGTAAGGGTAAGGGTAAGGGTAAGGGTAAGGGTAAGGGTAAGGGTAAAGGTAAGGGTAAGGGTAAGGGTAAGGGTAAGGGTAAAGGTAAGGGTAAGCCTAAGGGTCAAAGCAAGGGTAAGGGTAAAGGTAAGGGTAAGGGTAAGGGTAAGGGTAAGGGTAAGGGTAAGGGTAAGCTTAAGGGTAAAAGCAAGGGTAAGGGTAAGGGTAAGGGTAAGGGTAAGGGTAAGGGTAAGGGTAAGGGTAAGGGTAAGGGTAAGGGTAAGGGTAAGGGTAAGGGTAAGGGTAAGGGTAAGGGTAAGGGTAAGCTTAAGGGTAAGGGTAAGGGTAAGGGTAAGGGTAAGCCTAAGGGTAAAAGCAAGGGTAAGTGTAAGGGTAAGGGTAAGGGTAAGGGTAAGGGTAAGGGTAAGGGTAAGCTTAAGGGTAAGGGTAAGGGTAAGGGTAAGGGTAAGGGTAAGGGTAAGCTTAAGGGTAAAAGCAAGGGTAAGGGTAAGGGTAAGGGTAAGGGTAAGGGTAAGGGTAAGGGTAAGGGTAAGCTTAAGGGTAAAAGCAAGGGTAAGGGTAAGGGTAAGGGTAAATTTAAGGGTAAGGGTAAGGGTAAGGGTAAGGGTAAAGGTAAGGGTAAGCCTAAGGGTCAAAGCAAGGGTAAGGGTAAAGGTAAGGGTAAGGGTAAGGGTAAGGGTAAGGGTAAGGGTAAGGGTAAGGGTAAGGGTAAGCTTAAGGGTAAAAGCAAGGGTAAGGGTAAGGGTAAGGGTAAGGGTAAGGGTAAGGGTAAGGGTAAGGGTAAGGGTAAGGGTAAGGGTAAGGGTAAGGGTAAGGGTAAGGGTAAGGGTAAGGGTAAGCTTAAGGGTAAGGGTGAGGGTAAGGGTAAGGGTAAGCCTAAGGGTAAAAGCAAGGGTAAGTGTAAGGGTAAGGGTAAGGGTAAGGTTAAGGGTAAGGGTAAGGGTAAGCTTAAGGGTAAGGGTAAGGGTAAGGGTAAGGGTAAGGGTAAGCGTAAGCCTAAGGGTAAAAGCAAGGGTAAGGGTAAGGGTAAGGGTAATGGTAAGGGTAAGCTTAAGGGTAAAAGCAAGGGTAAGGGTAAGGCTAAGGGTAAGGGTAAGGGTAAGGGTAAGGGTAAGCTTAAGGGTAAAAGCAAGGGTAAGGGTAAGGGTAAGGGTAAGGGTAAGGGTAAGGGTAAGGGTAAAGGTGAGGGTAAGCCTAAGGGTAAAAGCAAGGGTAAGGGTAAGGGTAAGGGTAAGGGTAAGGGTAAGGGTAAGGGTAAGGGTAAGGGTAGGGGTAAGAGTAAGGGTAAGGGTAAGCTTAAGGGTAAAAGCAAGGGTAAGGGTAAGGGTAAGGGTAAGGGTAAGGGTAAGGGTAAGGGTAAGGGTAAGCTTAAGGGTAAAAGCAAGGGTAAGGGTAAGGGTAAGGGTAAGGGTAAGGGTAAGGGTAAGGGTAAGGGTAAGGGTAAGGGTAAGGGTAAGCTTAAGGGTAAAAGCAAGGGTAAGGGTAAGGGTAAGGGTAAGGGTATGGGTAAGGGTAATGGTAAGGGTAAAGGTAAGGGTAAGCCTAAGGGTAAATGCAAGGGTAAGGGTAAGGGTAAGGGTAAGGGTAAGGGTAAGCTTAAGGGTAAAAGCAAGGGTGAGGGTAAGGGTAAGGGTAAGGGTAAGGGTAAGCTTAAGGGTAAAAGCAAGGGTAAGGGTAAGGGTAAGGGTAAGGGTAAGGGTAAGCTTAAGGGTAAAAGCAAGGGTGAGGGTAAGGGTAAGGGTAAGGGTAAGGGTAAGGGTAAGGGTAAGGGTAAGGGTAAGGGTAAGGGTAAGGGTAAGGGTAAGCTTAAGGGTAAAAGCAAGGGTAAGGGTAAGGGTAAGGGTAAGGGTAAGGGTAAGGGTAAGGGTAAGGGTAAGGGTAAGCTTAAGGGTAAAAGCTAGGGTAAGGGTAAGGGTAAGGGTAAGGGTAAGGGTAAAGGTAAGGGTAAGCCTAAGGGTAAAAGCAAGGGTAAGGGTAAGGGTAAGGGTAAGGGTAAGGGTAAGGGTAAGGGTAAGGGTAAGGGTAAGGGTAAGGGTAAGGGTAAGGGTAAGGGTAAGGGTAAGGGTAAGGGTAAGGGTAAGGGTAAGGGTAAGGGTAAGGGTAAGCTTAAGGGTAAAAGCAAGGGTAAGGGTAAGGGTAAGGGTAAGGGTAAGCCTAAGGGTAAAAGCAAGGGTAAGAGTAAGGGTAAGGGTAAGGGTAAGGGTAAGCTTAAGGGTAAAAGCAAGGGTAAGGGTAAGGGTAAGGGTAAGGGTAAGGGTAAGGGTAAGGGTAAGCTTAAGGGTAAAAGCAAGGGTAAGGGTAAGGGTAAGGGTAAGGGTAAGGGAAAGGGTAAGGGTAAAGGTAAGGGTAAGCCTAAGGGTAAAAGCAAGGGTAAGGGTAAGGGTAAGGGTAAGGGTAAGGGTAAGGGTAAGGGTAAGGGTAAGGGTAAGGTTAAGCTTAAGGGTAAAAGAAAGGGTAAGGGTAAGGGTAAGGGTAAGGGTGAGGGTAAGGGTAAGGGTAAGGGTGAGGGTAAGGGTAAGCTTAAGGGTAAGGGTAAGGGTAAGGGTAAGGGTAAGCTTAAGGGTAAAAGCAAGGGTAAGGGTAAGGGTAAGGGTAAGGGTAAGCTTAAGGGTAAAAGCAAGGGTAAGGGTAAGGGTAAGGGTAAGGGTAAGGGTAAGGGTAAGGGTAAGGGTAAGGGTAAGCTTAAGGGTAAGGGTAAGGGTAAGGGTAAGGGTAAGCTTAAGGGTAAAAGCAAGGGTAAGGGTAAGGGTAAGGGTAAGGGTAAGGGTAAGCTTAAGGGTAAGGGTAAGGGTAAGGGTAAGGGTAAGCTTAAGGGTAAAAGCAAGGGTAAGGTTAAGGGTAAGGGTAAGGGTAAGGGTAAGTGTAAGGGTAAGCTTAAGGGTAAGGGTAAGGGTAAGCTTAAGGGTAAAAGCAAGGGTAAGGGTAAGGGTAAGGGTAAGGGTAAGGGTAAGGGTAAGGGTAAGGGTAAGGGTAAGGGTAAGGGTAAGGGTAAGGGTAAGCTTAAGGGTAAGGGTAAGGGTAAGGGTAAGGGTAAGCTTAAGGGTAAAAGCAAGGGTAAGGGTAAGGGTAAGGGTAAGGGTAAGGGTAAGCTTAAGGGTAAAAGCAAGGGTAAGGGTAAGGGTAAGGGTAAGGGTAAGGGTAAGGGTAAGTGTAAGGGTAAGTGTAAGGGTAAGGGTAAGGGTAAGCTTAAGGGTAAGGGTAAGGGTAAGGGTAAGCTTAAGGGTAAAAGCTTACCCTTACCCTTACCCTTACCCTTACCCTTAAGCTTACCCTTACCCTTACCCTTACCCTTACCCTTACCCTTAACCTTACCCTTGCTTTTACCCTCAAGCTTACCCTTACCCTTACCCTTACCCTTACCCTTAAGCTTACCCTTACCCTTACCCTTACCCTTACCCTTACCCTTGCTTTTACCCTTAAGCTTAAGCAAGGGTAAGGGTAAGGGTAAGGGTAAGGGTAAGGGTAAGGGTAAGGGTAAGGGTAAGGGTAAGGGTAAGGGTAAGGGTAAGCTTAAGGGTAAAAGCAAGGGTAAGGGTAAGGGTAAGGGTAAGGGTAAGGGTAAGGGTAAGGGTAAGGGTAAGGGTAAGGGTAAGGGTAAGGGTAAAGGTAAGGTTAAGCCTAAGGGTAAAAGCAAGGGTAAGGGTAAGGGTAAGGGTAAGGGTAAGGGTAAGGGTAAGGGTAAGGGTAAGGGTAAGGGTAAGGGTAAGGGTAAGGGTAAGGGTAAGGGTAAGGGTAAGGGTAAGGGTAAGGGTAAGCTTAAGGGTAAAAGCAAGGGTAAGGGTAAGGGTAAGGGTAAGGGTAAGGGTAAGGGTAAGGGTAAGGGTAAGGGTTAGGGTAAGGGTAAGGGTAAGCTTAAGGGTAAAAGCAAGGGTAAGGGTAAGGGAAAGGGTAAAGGTAAGGGTAAGGGTAAGGGTAAGGGTAAGGGTAAAGGTAAGGGTAAGCCTAAGGGTCAAAGCAAGGGTAAGGGTAAAGGTAAGGGTAAGGGTAAGGGTAAGGGTAAGGGTAAGGGTAAGGGTAAGCTTAAGGGTAAAAGCAAGGGTAAGGGTAAGGGTAAGGGTAAGGGTAAGGGTAAGGGTAAGGGTAAGGGTAAGGGTAAGGGTAAGGGTAAGGGTAAGGGTAAGGGTAAGGGTAAGGGTAAGGGTAAGGGTAAGCTTAAGGGTAAGGGTAAGGGTAAGGGTAAGGGTAAGCCTAAGGGTAAAAGCAAGGGTAAGTGTAAGGGTAAGGGTAAGGGTAAGGGTAAGGGTAAGGGTAAGGGTAAGCTTAAGGGTAAGGGTAAGGGTAAGGGTAAGGGTAAGGGTAAGGGTAAGCTTAAGGGTAAAAGCAAGGGTAAGGGTAAGGGTAAGGGTAAGGGTAAGGGTAAGGGTAAGGGTAAGGGTAAGCTTAAGGGTAAAAGCAAGGGTAAGGGTAAGGGTAAGGGTAAATTTAAGGGTAAGGGTAAGGGTAAGGGTAAGGGTAAAGGTAAGGGTAAGCCTAAGGGTCAAAGCAAGGGTAAGGGTAAAGGTAAGGGTAAGGGTAAGGGTAAGGGTAAGGGTAAGGGTAAGGGTAAGGGTAAGGGTAAGGGTAAGGGTAAGCTTAAGGGTAAAAGCAAGGGTAAGGGTAAGGGTAAGGGTAAGGGTAAGGGTAAGGGTAAGGGTAAGGGTAAGGGTAAGGGTAAGGGTAAGGGTAAGGGTAAGGGTAAGGGTAAGGGTAAGCTTAAGGGTAAGGGTGAGGGTAAGGGTAAGGGTAAGCCTAAGGGTAAAAGCAAGGGTAAGTGTAAGGGTAAGGGTAAGGGTAAGGTTAAGGGTAAGGGTAAGGGTAAGCTTAAGGGTTAGGGTAAGGGTAAGGGTAAGGGTAAGGGTAAGCGTAAGCCTAAGGGTAAAAGCAAGGGTAAGGGTAAGGGTAAGGGTAATGGTAAGGGTAAGCTTAAGGGTAAAAGCAAGGGTAAGGGTAAGGCTAAGGGTAAGGGTAAGGGTAAGGGTAAGGGTAAGCTTAAGGGTAAAAGCAAGGGTAAGGGTAAGGGTAAGGGTAAGGGTAAGGGTAAGGGTAAGGGTAAAGGTGAGGGTAAGCCTAAGGGTAAAAGCAAGGGTAAGGGTAAGGGTAAGGGTAAGGGTAAGGGTAAGGGTAAGGGTAAGGGTAAGGGTAAGGGTAGGGGTAAGAGTAAGGGTAAGGGTAAGCTTAAGGGTAAAAGCAAGGGTAAGGGTAAGGGTAAGGGTAAGGGTAAGGGTAAGGGTAAGGGTAAGGGTAAGCTTAAGGGTAAAAGCAAGGGTAAGGGTAAGGGTAAGGGTAAGGGTAAGGGTAAGGGTAAGGGTAAGGGTAAGGGTAAGGGTAAGGGTAAGCTTAAGGGTAAAAGCAAGGGTAAGGGTAAGGGTAAGGGTAAGGGTATGGGTAAGGGTAATGGTAAGGGTAAAGGTAAGGGTAAGCCTAAGGGTAAATGCAAGGGTAAGGGTAAGGGTAAGGGTAAGGGTAAGGATAAGGGTAAGGGTAAGGGTAAGGGTAAGGGTAAGGGTAAGGGTAAGGGTAAGGGTAAGGGTAAGCTTGAGGGTAAAAGCAAGGGTAAGGGTAAGGGTAAGGGTAAGGGTAAGGGTAAGGGTAAGGGTAAGCTTAAGGGTAAGGGTAAGGGTAAGGGTAAGGGTAAGCTTAAGGGTAAAAGCAAGGGTAAGGGTAAGGGTAAGGGTAAGGGTAAGGGTAAGCTTAAGGGTAAAAGCAAGGGTAAGGGTAAGGGTAAGGGTAAGGGTAAGGGTAAGGGTAAGGGTAAGGGTAAGCTTAAGGGTAAGGGTAAGGGTAAGGGTAAGCTTAAGGGTAAAAGCAAGGGTAAGGGTAAGAGTAAGGGTAAGGGTAAGGGTAAGGGTAAGGGTAAGGGTAAGGGTAAGGGTAAGGGTAAGGGTGAGCTTAAGGGTAAAAGCAAGGGTAAGGGTAAGGGTAAGGATAAGGGTAAGGGTAAGGGTAAGGGTAAGGGTAAGGGTAAGCTTAAGGGTAAAAGCAAGATTAAGGGTAAGGGTAAGGGTAAGGGTAAGGGTAAGGGTAAGGGTAAAGGTAAGGGTAAGCCTAAGGGTAAAAGCAAGGGTAAGGGTAAGGGTGAGGGTAAGGGTAAGAGTAAGGGTAAGGGTAAGGGTAAGGGTAAGCTTAAGGGTAAAAGCAAGGGTAAGGGTAAGGGTAAGGGTAAGCCCAAGGGTAAAAGCAAGGGTAAGGGTAAGGGTAAGGGTAAGGGTAAGGGTAAGCTTAAGGGTAAAAGCAAGGGTAAGGGTAAGGGTAAGGGTAAGGGTAAGGGTAAGGGTAAGGGTAAGCTTAAGGGTAAAAGCAAGGGTGAGGGTAAGGGTAAGGGTGAGGGTAAGGGTAAGGGTAAGGGTAAGGGTAAGGGTAAGGGTAAGGGTAAGGGTAAGGGTAAGCTTAAGGGTAAAAGCAAGGGTAAGGGTAAGGGTAAGGGTAAGGGTAAGGGTAAGGGTAAGGGTAAGGGTAAGGGTAAGCTTAAGGGTAAAAGCTAGGGTAAGTGTAAGGGTAAGGGTAAGGGTAAGGGTAAAGGTAAGGGTAAGCCTAAGGGTAAAAGCAAGGGTAAGGGTAAGGGTAAGGGTAAGGGTAAGGGTAAGGGTAAGGGTAAGGGTAAGGGTAAGGGTAAGGGTAAGGGTAAGGGTAAGGGTAAGGGTAAGGGTAAGGGTAAGGGTAAGGGTAAGGGTAAGGGTAAGGGTAAGGGTAAGCTTAAGGGTAAAAGCAAGGGTAAGGGTAAGGGTAAGGGTAAGGGTAAGCCTAAGGGTAAAAGCAAGGGTAAGAGTAAGGGTAAGGGTAAGGGAAAGGGTAAGCTTAAGGGTAAAAGCAAGGGTAAGGGTAAGGGTAAGGGTAAGGGTAAGGGTAAGGGTAAGGGTAAGGGTAAGGGTAAGCTTAAGGGTAAAAGCAAGGGTAAGGGTAAGGGTAAGGGTAAGGGTAAGGGTAAGGGTAAGGGTAAAGGTAAGGGTAAGCCTAAGGGTAAAAGCAAGGGTAAGGGTAAGGGTAAGGGTAAGGGTAAGGGTAAGGGTAAGGGTAAGGGTAAGGTTAAGCTTAAGGGTAAAAGAAAGGGTAAGGGTAAGGGTAAGGGTAAGGGTGAGGGTAAGGGTAAGGGTAAGGGTGAGGGTAAGGGTAAGCTTAAGGGTAAGGGTAAGGGTAAGGGTAAGGGTAAGCTTAAGGGTAAAAGCAAGGGTAAGTGTAAGGGTAAGGGTAAGGGTAAGCTTAAGGGTAAAAGCAAGGGTAAGGGTAAGGGTAAGGGTAAGGGTAAGGGTAAGGGTAAGGGTAAGGGTAAGGGTAAGCTTAAGGGTAAGGGTAAGGGTAAGGGTAAGGGTAAGCTTAAGGGTAAAAGCAAGGGTAAGGGTAAGGGTAAGGGTAAGGGTAAGGGTAAGGGTAAGCTTAAGGGTAAGGGTAAGGGTAAGGGTAAGGGTAAGCTTAAGGGTAAAAGCAAGGGTAAGGTTAAGGGTAAGGGTAAGGGTAAGGGTAAGGGTAAGGGTAAGCTTAAGGGTAAGGGTAAGGGTAAGCTTAAGGGTGAAAGCAAGGGTAAGGGTAAGGGTAAGGGTAAGGGTAAGGGTAAGGGTAAGGGTAAGGGTAAGGGTAAGGGTAAGGGTAAGGGTAAGGGTAAGCTTAAGGGTAAGGGTAAGGGTAAGGGTAAGCTTAAGGGTAAAAGCAAGGGTAAGGGTAAGGGTAAGGGTAAGGGTAAGGGTAAGCTTAAGGGTAAAAGCAAGGGTAAGGGTAAGGGTAAGGGTAAGGGTAAGGGTAAGGGTAAGGGTAAGTGTAAGGGTAAGTGTAAGGGTAAGGGTAAGGGTAAGCTTAAGGGTAAGGGTAAGGGTAAGGGTAAGCTTAAGGGTAAAAGCTTACCCTTACCCTTACCCTTACCCTTACCCTTAAGCTTACCCTTACCCTTACCCTTACCCTTACCCTTACCCTTAACCTTACCCTTGCTTTTACCCTCAAGCTTACCCTTACCCTTACCCTTACCCTTACCCTTAAGCTTACCCTTACCCTTACCCTTACCCTTACCCTTACCCTTGCTTTTACCCTTAAGCTTAAGCAAGGGTAAGGGTAAGGGTAAGGGTAAGGGTAAGGGTAAGGGTAAGGGTAAGGGTAAGGGTAAGGGTAAGGGTAAGGGTAAGCTTAAGGGTAAAAGCAAGGGTAAGGGTAAGGGTAAGGGTAAGGGTAAGGGTAAGGGTAAGGGTAAGGGTAAGGGTAAGGGTAAGGGTAAGGGTAAAGGTAAGGTTAAGCCTAAGGGTAAAAGCAAGGGTAAGGGTAAGGGTAAGGGTAAGGGTAAGGGTAAGGGTAAGGGTAAGGGTAAGGGTAAGGGTAAGGGTAAGGGTAAGGGTAAGGGTAAGGGTAAGGGTAAGGGTAAGGGTAAGGGTAAGGGTAAGCTTAAGGGTAAAAGCAAGGGTAAGGGTAAGGGTAAGGGTAAGGGTAAGGGTAAGGGTAAGGGTAAGGGTAAGGGTAAGGGTAAGGGTAAGCTTAAGGGTAAAAGCAAGGGTAAGGGTAAGGGTAAGGGTAAAGGTAAGGGTAAGGGTAAGGGTAAGGGTAAGGGTAAAGGTAAGGGTAAGCCTAAGGGTCAAAGCAAGGGTAAGGGTAAAGGTAAGGGTAAGGGTAAGGGTAAGGGTAAGGGTAAGCTTAAGGGTAAAAGCAAGGGTAAGGGTAAGGGTAAGGGTAAGGGTAAGGGTAAGGGTAAGGGTAAGGGTAAGGGTAAGGGTAAGGGTAAGGGTAAGGGTAAGGGTAAGCTTAAGGGTAAGGGTAAGGGTAAGGGTAAGGGTAAGCCTAAGGGTAAAAGCAAGGGTAAGTGTAAGGGTAAGGGTAAGGGTAAGGGTAAGGGTAAGGGTAAGGGTAAGCTTAAGGGTAAGGGTAAGGGTAAGGGTAAGGGTAAGGGTAAGGGTAAGGGTAAGCTTAAGGGTAAAAGCAAGGGTAAGGGTAAGGCTAAGGGTAAGGGTAAGGGTAAGCTTAAGGGTAAAAGCAAGGGTAAGGGTAAGGGTAAGGGTAAGGGTAAGGGTAAGGGTAAGGGTAAGGGTGAGGGTAAGCCTAAGGGTAAAAGCAAGGGTAAGGGTAAGGGTAAGGGTAAGGGTAAGGGTAAGGGTAAGGGTAAGGGTAAGGGTAGGGGTAAGAGTAAGGGTAAGGGTAAGCTTAAGGGTAAAAGCAAGGGTAAGGGTAAGGGTAAGGGTAAGGGTAAGGGTAAGGGTAAGGGTAAGCTTAAGGGTAAAAGCAAGGGTAAGGGTAAGGGTAAGGGTAAGGGTAAGGGTAAGGGTAAGGGTAAGGGTAAGGGTAAGGGTAAGGGTAAGGGTAAGGGTAAGCTTAAGGGTAAAAGCAAGGGTAAGGGTAAGGGTAAGGGTAAGGGTATGGGTAAGGGTAATGATAAGGGTAAAGGTAAGGGTAAGCCTAAGGGTAAAAGCAAGGGTAAGGGTAAGGGTAAGGGTAAGGGTAAGGGTAAGGGTAAGGGTAAGGGTAAGGGTAAGGGTAAGGGTAAGGGTAAGGGTAAGGGTAAGCTTAAGGGTAAAAGCAAGGGTAAGGGTAAGGGTAAGGGTAAGGGTAAGGGTAAGGGTAAGCTTAAGGGTAAGGGTAAGGGTAAGGGTAAGGGTAAGCTTAAGGGTAAAAGCAAGGGTAAGGGTAAGGGTAAGGGTAAGGGTAAGGGTAAGCTTAAGGGTAAAAGTAAGGGTAAGGGTAAGGGTAAGGGTAAGGGTAAGGGTAAGTGTAAGGGTAAGGGTAAGCTTAAGGGTAAGGGTAAGGGTAAGGGTAAGGGTAAGCTTAAGGTTAAAAGCAAGGGTAAGGGTAAGAGTAAGGGTAAGGGTAAGGGTAAGGGTAAGGGTAAGGGTAAGGGTAAGGGTAAGGGTGAGCTTAAGGGTAAAAGCAAGGGTAAGGGTAAGGGTAAGGATAAGGGTAAGGGTAAGGGTAAGGGTAAGGGTAAGGGTAAGCTTAAGGGTAAAAGCAAGATTAAGGGTAAGGGTAAGGGTAAGGGTAAGGGTAAGGGTAAGGGTAAGGGTAAGGGTAAGGGTAAGGGTAAGGGTAAGGGTAAGGGTAAAGGTAAGGGTAAGCCTAAGGGTAAAAGCAAGGGTAAGGGTAAGGGTGAGGGTAAGGGTAAGAGTAAGGGTAAGGGTAAGGGTAAGGGTAAGCTTAAGGGTAAAAGCAAGGGTAAGGGTAAGGGTAAGGGTAAGCCCAAGGGTAAAAGCAAGGGTAAGGGTAAGGGTAAGGGTAAGGGTAAGGGTAAGCTTGAGGGTAAAAGCAAGGGTAAGGGTAAGGGTAAGGGTAAGGGTAAGGGTAAGGGTAAGGGTAAGCTTAAGGGTAAAAGCAAGGGTGAGGGTAAGGGTAAGGGTAAGGGTAAGGGTAAGGGTAAGGGTAAGGGTAAGGGTAAGGGTAAGGGTAAGCTTAAGGGTAAAAGCAAGGGTAAGGGTAAGGGTAAGGGTAAGGGTAAGGGTAAAGGTAAGGGTAAGGGTAAGGGTAAGGGTAAGGGTAAGGGTGAGCTTAAGGGTAAAAGCTAGGGTAAGGGTAAGGGTAAGGGTAAGGGTAGGGGTAAAGGTAAGGGTAAGCCTAAGGGTAAAAGCAAGGGTAAGGGTAAGGGTAAGGGTAAGGGTAAGGGTAAGGGTAAGGGTAAGGGTAAGGGTAAGGGTAAGGGTAAGGGTAAGGGTAAGGGTAAGGGTAAGGGTAAGGGTAAGGGTAAGGGTAAGGGTAAGGGTAAGGGTAAGGGTAAGGGTAAGGGTAAGGGTAAGGGTAAGCTTAAGGGTAAAAGCAAGGGTAAGGGTAAGGGTAAGGGTAAGGGTAAGCCTAAGGGTAAAAGCAAGGGTAAGAGTAAGGGTAAGGGTAAGGGTAAGGGTAAGCTTAAGGGTAAAAGCAAGGGTAAGGGTAAGGGTAAGGGTAAGGGTTAGGGTAAGGATAAGGGTAAGCTTAAGGGTAAAAGCAAGGGTAAGGGTAAGGGTAAGGGTAAGGGTAAGGGTAAGGGTAAGGGTAAGGGTAAAGGTAAGGGTAAGCCTAAGGGTAAAAGCAAGGGTAAGGGTAAGGGTAAGGGTAAGGGTAAGGGTAAGGGTAAGGGTAAGGGTAAGGGTAAGGGTAAGGGTAAGGGTAAGGGTAAGCTTAAGGGTAAAAGAAAGGGTAAGGGTAAGGGTAAGGGTAAGGGTGAGGGTAAGGGTAAGGGTAAGGGTGAGGGTAAGGGTAAGCTTAAGGGTAAGGGTAAGGGTAAGGGTAAGGGTAAGCTTAAGGGTAAAAGCAAGGGTAAGGGTAAGGGTAAGGGTAAGGGTAAGGGTAAGCTTAAGGGTAAAAGCAAGGGTAAGGGTTAGGGTAAGGGTAAGGGTAAGGGTAAGGGTAAGGGTAAGGGTAAGGGTAAGGGTAAGCTTAAGGGTAAGGGTAAGGGTAAGGGTAAGGGTAAGCTTAAGGGTAAAAGCAAGGGTAAGGGTAAGGGTAAGGGTAAGGGTAAGGGTAAGCTTAAGGGTAAGGGTAAGGGTAAGGGTAAGGGTAAGCTTAAGGGTAAAAGCAAGGGTAAGGTTAAGGGTAAGGGAAAGGGTAAGGGTAAGGGTAAGGGTAAGCTTAAGGGTAAGGGTAAGGGTAAGGGTAAGGGTAAGCTTAAGGGTAAAAGCAAGGGTAAGGGTAAGGGTAAGGGTAAGGGTAAGGGTAAGGGTAAGGGTAAGGGTAAGGGTAAGGGTAAGGGTAAGGGTAAGGGTAAGGGTAAGGGTAAGGGTAAGGGTAAGGGTAAGCTTAAGGGTAAGGGTAAGGGTAAGGGTAAGCTTAAGGGTAAAAGCAAGGGTAAGGGTAAGGGTAAGGGTAAGGGTAAGGGTAAGCTTAAGGGTAAAAGCAAGGGTAAGGGTAAGGGTAAGGGTAAGGGTAAGGGTAAGTGTAAGGGTAAGTGTAAGGGTAAGGGTAAGGGTAAGCTTAAGGGTAAGGGTAAGGGTCAGGGTAAGCTTAAGGGTAAAAGCTTACCCTTACCCTTACCCTTACCCTTACCCTTAAGCTTACCCTTACCCTTACCCTTACCCTTACCCTTACCCTTACCCTTAACCTTACCCTTGCTTTTACCCTTAAGCTTACCCTTACCCTTACCCTTACCCTTACCCTTAAGCTTACCCTTACCCTTACCCTTACCCTTACCCTTACCCTTGCTTTTACCCTTAAGCTCACCCTTACCCTTACCCTTACCCTTAAGCTTACCCTTACCCTTACCCTTACTCTTACCCTTATCCTTACCCTTACCCTTACCCTTACCCTTGCTTTTACCCTTAAGCTTACCCTTACCCTTATCCTAAGTAAGGGTAAGGGTAAGGGTAAGGGTGAGGGTAAGGGTAAGGGTAAGGGTAAGGGTAAGGGTAAGGGTAAGGGTAAGGGTAAGGGTAAGCTTAAGGGTAAAAGCAAGGGTAAGGGTAAGGGTAAGGGTAAGGGTAAGGGTAAGGGTAAGGGTAAGGGTAAGGGTAAGGGTAAGGGTAAGGGTAAGGGTAAGGGTAAGGGTAAGGGTAAGGGTAAGGGTAAGCTTAAGGGTAAGGGTAAGGGTAAGGGTAAGGGTAAGCCTAAGGATAAAAGCAAGGGTAAGGGTAAGGGTAAGGGTAAGGGTAAGCTTAAGGGTAAAAGCAAGGGTAAGGGTAAGGCTAAGGGTAAGGGTAAGGGTAAGGGTAAGGGTAAGCTTAAGGGTAAAAGCAAGGGTAAGGGTAAGGGTAAGGGTAAGGGTAAGGGTAAGGGTAAGGGTAAGGGTAAGGGTAGGGGTAAGAGTAAGGGTAAGGGTAAGCTTAAGGGTAAAAGCAAGGGTAAGGGTAAGGGTAAGGGTAAGGGTAAGGGTAAGGGTAAAGGTGAGGGTAAGCCTAAGGGTAAAAGCAAGGGTAAGGGTAAGGGTAAGGGTAAGGGTAAGGGTAAGGGTAAGGGTAAGGGTAAGGGTAGGGGTAAGAGTAAGGGTAAGGGTAAGCTTAAGGGTAAAAGCAAGGGTAAGGGTAAGGGTAAGGGTAAGGGTAAGGGTAAGGGTAAGGGTAAGCTTAAGGGTAAAAGCAAGGGTAAGAGTAAGGGTAAGGGTAAGGGTAAGGGTAAGGGTAAGGGTAAGGGTAAGGGTAAGGGTAAGGGTAAGGGTAAGGGTAAGGGTAAGGGTAAGGGTAAGGGTAAGCTTAAGGGTAAAAGCAAGGGTAAGGGTAAGGGTAAGGGTAAGGGTATGGGTAAGGGTAATGGTAAGGGTAAAGGTAAGGGTAAGCCTAAGGGTAAAAGCAAGGGTAAGGGTAAGGGTAAGGGTAAGGGTAAGGGTAAGGGTAAGGGTAAGGGTAAGGGTAAGGGTAAGGGTAAGGGTAAGGGTAAGGGTAAGGGTAAGGGTAAGCTTAAGGGTAAAAGCAAGGGTAAGGGTAAGGGTAAGGGTAAGGGTAAGGGTAAGGGTAAGCTTAAGGGTAAGGGTAAGGGTAAGGGTAAGGGTAAGGGTAAGCTTAAGGGTAAAAGCAAGGGTAAGGGTAAGGGTAAGGGTAAGGGTAAGGGTAAGCTTAAGGGTAAAAGCAAGGGTAAGGGTAAGGGTAAGGGTAAGGGTAAGGGTAAGGGTAAGGGTAAGGGTAAGGGTAAGCTTAAGGGTAAGGGTAAGGGTAAGGGTAAGCTTAAGGGTAAAAGCAAGGGTAAGGGTAAGAGTAAGGGTAAGGGTAAGGGTAAGGGTAAGGGTAAGGGTAAGGGTAAGGGTAAGGGTAAGGGTAAGGGTAAGGGTGAGCTTAAGGGTAAAAGCAAGGGTAAGGGTAAGGGTAAGGATAAGGGTAAGGGTAAGGGTAAGGGTAAGGGTAAGGGTAAGCTTAAGGGTAAAAGCAAGATTAAGGGTAAGGGTAAGGGTAAGGGTAAGGGTAAGGGTAAGGGTAAGGGTAAAGGTAAGGGTAAGCCTAAGGGTAAAAGCAAGGGTAAGGGTAAGGGTGAGGGTAAGGGTAAGAGTAAGGGTAAGGGTAAGGGTAAGGGTAAGCTTAAGGGTAAAAGCAAGGGTAAGGGTAAGGGTAAGGGTAAGGGTAAGCCTAAGGGTAAAAGCAAGGGTAAGGGTAAGGGTAAGGGTAAGGGTAAGGGTAAGGGTAAGCTTAAGGGTAAAAGCAAGGGTAAGGGTAAGGGTAAGGGTAAGGGTAAGGGTAAGGGTAAGCTTAAGGGTAAAAGCAAGGGTGAGGGTAAGGGAGAGGGTAAGGGTAAGGGTAAGGGTAAGGGTAAGGGTAAGGGTAAGGGTAAGGGTAAGCTTAAGGGTAAAAGCAAGGGTAAGGGTAAGGGTAAGGGTAAGGGTAAGGGTAAGGGTAAGGGTAAGGGTAAGGGTAAGGGTAAGCTTAAGGGTAAAAGCAAGGGTAAGGGTAAGGGTAAGGGTAAGGGTAAGGGTAAAGGTAAGGGTAAGCCTAAGGGTAAAAGCAAGGGTAAGGGTAAGGGTAAGGGTAAGGGTAAGGGTAAGGGTAAGGGTAAGGGTAAGGGTAAGGGTAAGGGTAAGCTTAAGGGTAAAAGCAAGGGTAAGGGTAAGGGTAAGGGTAAGGGTAAGGGTAAGGGTAAGGGTAAGGGTAAGGGTAAGCTTAAGGGTAAAAGCAAGGGTAAGGGTAAGGGTAAGGGTAAGGGTAAGGGTAAGGGTAAGGGTAAGGGTAAAGGTAAGGGTAAGCCTAAGGGTAAAAGCAAGGGTAAGGGTAAGGGTAAGGGTAAGGGTAAGGGTAAGGGTAAGGGTAAGGGTAAGGGTAAGGGTAAGGGTAAGGGTAAGGGTAAGCTTAAGGGTAAAAGCAAGGGTAAGGGTAAGGGTAAGGGTAAGGGTAAGGGTAAGGGTAAGGGTAAGGGTAAGGGTAAGCTTAAGGGTAAGGGTAAGGGTAAGGGTAAGGGTAAGCTTAAGGGTAAAAGCAAGGGTAAGGGTAAGGGTAAGGGTAAGGGTAAGCTTAAGGGTAAAAGCAAGGGTAAGGGTAAGGGTAAGGGTAAGGGTAAGGGTAAGGGTAAGCTTAAGGGTAAGGGTAAGGGTAAGGGTAAGGGTAAGCTTAAGGGTAAAAGCAAGGGTAAGGGTAAGGGTAAGGGTAAGGGTAAGGGTACGCTTAAGGGTAAGGGTAAGGGTAAGGGTAAGGGTAAGCTTAAGGGTAAAAGCAAGGGTAAGGTTAAGGGTAAGGGTAAGGGTAAGGGTAAGGGTAAGGGTAAGCTTAAGGGTAAGGGTAAGGGTAAGGGTAAGGGTAAGCTTAAGGGTAAAAGCAAGGGTAAGGGTAAGGGTAAGGGTAAGGGTAAGGGTAAGGGTAAGGGTAAGGGTAAGGGTAAGGGTAAGGGTAAGGGTAAGCTTAAGGGTAAGGGTAAGGGTAAGGGTAAGCTTAAGGGTAAAAGCAAGGGTAAGGGTAAGGGTAAGGGTAAGGGTAAGGGTAAGCTTAAGGGTAAAAGCAAGGGTAAGGGTAAGGGTAAGGGTAAGGGTAAGGGTAAGGGTAAGTGTAAGGGTAAGTGTAAGGGTAAGGGTAAGGGTAAGCTTAAGGGTAAGGGTAAGGGTAAGCTTAAGGGTAAAAGCAAGGGTAAGGGTAAGGGTAAGGGTAAGGGTAAGGGTAAAGGTAAGGGTAAGCCTAAGGGTAAAAGCAAGGGTAAGGGTAAGGGTAAGGGTAAGGGTAAGGGTAAGGGTAAGGGTAAGGGTAAGGGTAAGGGTAAGGGTAAGGGTAAGGGTAAGGGTAAGGGTAAGGGTAAGCTTAAGGGTAAAAGCAAGGGTAAGGGTAAGGGTAAGGGTAAGGGTAAGGGTAAGGGTAAGCTTAAGGGTAAAAGCAAGGGTAAGGGTAAGGGTAAGGGTAAGGGTAAGGGTAAGGGTAAGGGTAAGGGTAAGGGTAAGCTTAAGGGTAAAAGCAAGGGTAAGGGTAAGGGTAAGGGTAAGGGTAAGGGTTAGGGTAAGGGTAAAGGTAAGGGTAAGCCTAAGGGTAAAAGCAAAGGTAAGGGTAAGGGTAAGGGTAAGGGTAAGGGTAAGGGTAAGGGTAAGGGTAAGGGTAAGGGTAAGGGTAAGGGTAAGAGTAAGGGTAAGGGTAAGGGTAAGCTTAAGGGTAAAAGCAAGGGTAAGGGTAAGGGTAAGGGTAAGCCTAAGGGTAAAAGCAAGGGTAAGGGTAAGGTTAAGGGTAAGGGTAAGGGTAAGCTTAAGGGTAAAAGCAAGGGTAAGGGTAAGAGTAAGGGTAAGGGTAAGGGTAAGCTTAAGGGTAAAAGCAAGGGTAAGGGTAAGGGTGAGGGTAAGGGTAAGGGTAAGGGTAAGGGTAAGGGTAAGGGTAAGGGTAAGGGTAAGGGTAAGGGTAAGGGTAAGCTTAAGGGTAAAAGCAAGGGTAAGCGTAAGGGTGAGGGTAAGGGTAAGGGTAAGGGTAAGGGTAAGGGTAAGGGTAAGCTTAAGGGTAAAAGCAAGGGTAAGGGTTAGGGTAAGGGTAAGGGTAAGGGTAAGGGTAAGGGTAAGCTTAAGGGTAAAAGCAAGGGTTAGGGTAAGGGTAAGGGTAAGGGTAAGGGTAAGGGTAAAGGTAAGGGTAAGCCTAAGGGTAAAAGCAAGGGTAAGGGTAAGGGTAAGGGTAAGGGTAAGGGTAAGGGTAAGGGTAAGGGTAAGGGTAAGGGTAAGGGTAAGGGTAAGGGTAAGGGTAAGGGTAAGGGTAAGGGTAAGCTTAAGGGTATAAGCAAGGGTAAGGGTAAGGGTAAGTGTGAGGGTAAGGGTAAGGGTAAGGGTAAGGGTAAGCTTAAGGGTAAAAGCAAGGGTAAGGGTAAGGGTAAGAGTAAGGGTAAGGGTAAGGGTAAGGGTAAGCTTAAGGGTAAAAGCAAGGGTAAGGGTAAGGGTAAGGGTAAGGGTAAGGGTAAGGGTAAGGGTAAGGGTAAGGGTATGGGTAAGGGTAAGGGTAAAGGTAAGGTTAAGCCTAAGGGTAAAAGCAAGGGTAAGGGTAAAAGTAAGGGTAAGGGTAAGGGTAAGGGTAAGGGTAAGGGTAAGGGTAAGGGTAAGGGTAAGGGTAAGCTTAAGGGTAAAAGCAAGGGTAAGAGTAAGGGTAAGGGTAAGGGTAAGCCTAAGGGTAAAAGCAAGGGTAAGGGTAAGGGTAAGGGTAAGGGTAAGGGTAAGGGTAAGCTTAAGGGTAAAAGCAAGGGTAAGGGTAAGGGTGAGGGTAAGGGTAAGGGTAAGCTTAAGGGTGAAAGCAAGGGTAAGGGTAAGGGTAAGGGTAAGGGTAAGGGTAAGGGTAAGGGTAAGGGTAAAGGTAAGGGTAAGCCTAAGGGTCAAAGCAAGGGTAAGGGTAAGGGTAAGGGTAAGGGTAAGGGTAAGGGTAAGGGTAAGGGTAAGGGTAAGGGTAAGGGTAAGCTTAAGGGTAAAAGTAAGGGTAAGGGTAAGGGTAAGGGTAAGGGTAAGGGTAAGGGTAAGGGTAAGGGTAAGGGTAAGGGTAAGGGTAAGCTTAAGGGTAAGGGTAAGGGTAAGGGTAAGGGTAAGCCTAAGGGTAAAAGCAAGGGTAAGTGTAAGGGTAAGGGTAAGGGTAAGGGTAAGCTTAAGGGTAAAAGCAAGGGTAAGGGTAAGGGTAAGGGTAAGGGTAAGGGTAAGGGTAAGGGTAAGGGTAAGCTTAAGGGTAAAAGCAAGGGTAAGGGTAAGGGTAAGGGTAAGGGTTAGGGTAAGGGTAAGGCTAAAGGTAAGGGTAAGCCTAAGGGTAAAAGCAAGGGTAAGGGTAAGGTTAAGGGTAAGGGTAGGGGTAAGGCTAAGGGTAAGGGTAAGGGTAAGGGTAAGGGTAAGGGTATGGGTAAAGGTAAGGGTAAGGGTAAGCTTAAGGGTAAAAGCAAGGGTAAGGGTAAGGGTAAGGGTAAGGGTAAGAGTAAGGGTAAGGGTAAGGGTAAGCTTAAGGGTAAAAGCAAGGGTAAGGGTAAGGGTAAGGGTAAGGGTAAGGGTAAGGGTAAGGGTAAGGGTAAGGGTAAGGGTAAGGGTAAGGGTAAGGGTAAGGGTAAGGGTAAGGGTAAGCTTAAGGGTAAAAGCAAGGGTAAGGGTAAGGGTAAGGGTAAGGGTAAGGGTAAGGGTAAGGGTAAGGGTAAGGGTAAGGGTAAGGGTAAGGGTAAGGGTAAGGGTAAGGGTAAGGGTAAGGGTAAGGGTAAGGGTAAGGGTAAGGGTAAGGGTAAGGGTAAGGGTAAGGGTAAGCTTAAGGGTAAAAGCAAGGGTAAGGGTAAGGGTAAGGGTAAGGGTAAGGGTAATGGTAAGGGTAAAGGTAAGGGTAAGCCTAAGGGTAAAAGCAAGGGTAAGGGTAAGGGTAAGGGTAAGGGTAAGGGTAAGGTTAAGGGTAAGGGTTAGGGTAAGGGTAAGGGTAAGGGTAAGGGTAAGCTTAAGGGTAAAAGCAAGGGTAAGGGTAAGGGTAAGGGTAAGGGTAAGGGTAAGGGTAAGGGTAAGCTTAAGGGTAAGGGTAAGGGTAAGGGTAAGGGTAAGCTTAAGGGTAAAAGCAAGGGTAAGGGTAAGGGTAAGGGTAAGGGTAAGGGTAAGCTTAAGGGTAAAAGCAAGGGTAAGGGTTAGGGTAAGGGTAAGGGTAAGGGTAAGGGTAAGGGTAAGGGTAAGCTTAAGGGTAAGGGTAAGGGTAAGGGTAAGGGTAAGCTTAAGGGTACAAGCAAGGGTAAGGGTCAGGGTAAGGGTAAGTGTAAGGGTAAGGGTAAGGGTAAGGGTAAGGGTGAGCTTAAGGGTAAAAGCAAGGGTAAGGGTAAGGTTAAGGGTAAGGGTAAGGGTAAGGGTTAGGGTAAGGGTTAGCTTAAGGGTAAAAGCAAGGGTAAGGGTAAGGGTAAGGGTAAGGGTAAGGGTAAGGGTAAGGGTAAGGGTAAGGGTATGGGTAAGGGTAAAGGTAAGGGTAAGCCTAAGGATAAAAGCAAGGGTAAGGGTAAGGGTAAAGGTAAGGGTAAGAGTAAGGGTAAGCGTAACGGTAAGGGTAAGCTTAAGGGTAAAAGCAAGGGTAAGGGTAAGGGTAAGGGTAAGGGTAAGCCTAAGGGTAAAAGCAAGGGTAAGGGTAAGGGTAAGGGTAAGGGTAAGGGTAAGCTTAAGGGTAAAAGCAAGGGTAAGGGTAAGGGTAAGGGTAAGGGTAAGGGTAAGGGTAAGGGTAAGCTTAAGGGTAAAAGCAAGGGTGAGGGTAAGGGTAAGGGTAAGGGTAAGGGTAAGGGTAAGGGTAAGGGTAAGGGTAAGCTTAAGGGTAAAAGCAAGGGTAAGGGTAAGGGTAAGGGTAAGGGTAAGGGTAAGGGTAAAGGTAAGGGTAAGCCTAAGGGTAAAAGCAAGGGTAAGGGAAAGGGTAAGGGTAAGGGTAAGGGTTAGGGTAAGGGTAAGGGTAAGGGTAAGGGTAAGGGTAAGGGTAAGGGTAAGGGTAAGGGTAAGGGTAAGGGTAAGGGTAAGGGTAAGGGTAAGGGTAAGGGTAAGGGTAAGCTTAAGGGTAAAAGCAAGGGTAAGGGTAAGGGAAAGGGTAAGGGTAAGCCTAAGAGTAAAAGCAAGAGTAAGGGTAAGGGTAAGGGTAAGGGTAAGGGTAAGCTTAAGGGTAAAAGCAAGAGTAAGGGTAAGGGTAAGGGTAAAGGTAAGGGTAAGGGTAAGCTTAAGGGTAAAAGCAAGGGTAAGGGTAAGGGTAAGGGTAAGGGTAAGGGTAAGGGTAAGGGTAAGGGTAAGGGTAAGGGTAAGGGTAAGGGTAAGGGTAAGGGTAAGGGTAAGCTTAAGGGTAAGGGTAAGGGTAATTGTAAGCTTAATGGTAAAAGCAAGGGTAAGGGTAAGGGTAAGGGTAAGGGTAAGCTTAAGGGTAAAAGCAAGGGTAAGGGTAAGGGTAAGGGTAAGGGTAAGGGTAAGGTTAAGGGTAAGGGTAAGGGTAAGCTTAAGGGTAAAAGCAAGGGTAAGGGTAAGGGTAAGGGTAAGGGTAAGGGTAAGGGTAAGGGTAAGGGTAAGGGTAAGGGTAAGGGTAAGGGTAAGGGTAAGGGTAAGGGTAAGCTTAAGGGTAAGGGTAAGGGTAATTGTAAGCTTAATGGTAAAAGCAAGGGTAAGGGTAAGGGTAAGGGTAAGGGTAAGCCTAAGGATAAAAGCAAGGGTAAGGGTAAGGGTAAGGGTAAGGGTAAGGGTAAGGGTAAGGGTAAGGGTAAGGGTAAGGGTAAGGGTAAGGGTAAGGGTAAGGGTAAGGGTAAGCTTAAGGGTAAGGGTAAGGGTAATTGTAAGCTTAATGGTAAAAGCAAGGGTAAGGGTAAGGGTAAAGGTAAGGGTAAGCCTAAGGATAAAAGCAAGGGTAAGGGTAAGGGTAAAGGTAAGGGTAAGAGTAAGGGTAAGGGTAACGGTAAGGGTAAGCTTAAGGGTAAAAGCAAGGGTAAGGGTAAGGGTAAGGGTAAGGGTAAGCCTAAGGGTAAAAGCAAGGGTAAGGGTAAGGGTAAGGGTAAGGGTAAGGGTAAGCTTAAGGGTAAGGGTAAGGGTAAGGGTAAGGGTAAGTGTAAGGGTAAGGGTAAAGGTAAGGGTAAGCCTAAGGGTAAAAGCAAGGGTAAGGGTAAGGGTAAGGGTAAGGGTAAGGGTAAGGTTAAGGGTAAGGGTAAGGGTAAGCTTAAGGGTAAAAGCAAGGGTAAGGGTAAGGGTAAGGGTAAGGGTAAGGGTAAGGGTAAGGGTAAGGGTAAGGGTAAGGGTAAGGGTAAGGGTAAGGGTAAGGGTAAGGGTAAGGGTAAGCTTAAGGGTAAGGGTAAGGGTAATTGTAAGCTTAATGGTAAAAGCAAGGGTAAGGGTAAGGGTAAGGGTAAGGGTAAGCTTAAGGGTAAAAGCAAGTGTAAGGGTAAGGGTAAGGGTAAGGGTAAGGGTAAGGGTAAAGGTAAGGGTAAGGGTAAGCTTAAGGGTAAGGGAAAGGGTAAGGGTAAGGGTAAGCTTAAGGGTAAAAGCAAGGGTAAGGGTAAGGGTAAGGGTAAGGGTAAGGGTAAGGGTAAGGGTAAGCTTAAGGGTAAGGGTAAGGGTAAGGGTAAGGGTAAGCTTAAGGGTAAAAGCAAGGGTAAGGGTAAGGGTGAGGGTAAGGGTAAGGGTAAGGGTAAGGGTAAGCTTAAGGATAAGGGTAAGGGTAAGGGTAAGGGTAAGCTTAAGGGTAAAAGCAAGGGTAAGGGTAAGGGTAAGGGTAAGGGTAAGGGTAAGGGTAAGGGTTAGGGTAAGGGTAAGGGTAATGGTAAGGGTAAGGGTAAGGGAAAGCTTAAGGGTAAGGGTAAGGGTAAGGGTAAGGGTAAGCTTAAGGGTAAAAGCAAGGGTAAGGGTAAGGGTAAGGGTAAGGGTAAGGGTAAGCTTAAGGGTAAAAGCATGGGTAAGGGTAAGGGTAAGGGTAAGGGTAAGGGTAAGGGTAAGGGTAAGGGTAAGCTTAAGGGTAAAAGCAAGGGTAAGGGTAAGGGTAAGGGTAAGGGTAAGGGTTAGGGTAAGGGTAAAGGTAAGGGTAATCCTAAGGGTAAATGCAAGGGTAAGGGTAAGGGTAAGGGTAAGGGTAAGGGTAAGGGTAAGGGTAAGGGTAAGGGTAAGGGTAAGGGTAAGGGTAAGGGTAAGGGTAAGGGTAAGGGTAAGCTTAAGGGTAAAAGCAAGGGTAAGGGTAAGGGTAAGGGTAAGGGTAAGGGTTAGGGTAAGGGTAAAGGTGAGGGTAATCCTAAGGGTAAATGCAAGGGTAAGGGTAAGGGTAAGGGTAAGGGTAAGGGTAAGGGTAAGGGTAAGGGTAAGGGTAAGGGTAAGGGTAAGGGTAAGGGTAAGGGTAAGGGTAAGGGTAAGGGTAAGAGTAAGGGTAAGGGTAAGGGTAAGAGTAAGGGTAAGGGTAAGGGTAAGCTTAAGAGTAAAAGCAAGGGTAAGGGTAAGGGTAAGGGTAAGGGTAAGCCTAAGGGTAAAAGCAAGGGTAAGGGTAAGGGTAAGGGTAAGGGTAAGGGTAAGCTTAAGGGTAAAAGCAAGGGTAAGGGTAAGGGTAAGGGTAAGGGTAAGCTTAAGGGTAAAAGCAAGGGTAAGGGTAAGGGTAAGGGTAAGGGTAAGAGTAAGGGTAAGGGTAAAGGTAAGGGTAAGCCTAAGGGTAAAAGCAAGGGTAAGGGTAAGGGTAAGGGTAAGGGTAAGGGTAAGGGTAAGGGTAAGGGTAAGGGTAAGCTTAAGGGTAAAAGCAAGGGTAAGGGTAAGGGTAAGGGTAAGGGTAAGGGTAAGGGTAAGGGTAAGGGTAAGGGTATGGGTAAGCTTAAGGGTAAAAGCAAGGGTAAGGGTAAGGGTAAGGGTAAGGGTAAGGGTAAGGGTAAGGGTAAGGGTAAGGGTAAAGGTAAGAGTAAGGGTAAGGGTAAGGTTAAGGGTAAGGGTAAGGGTAAGCTTAAGGGTAAAAGCAAGGGTAAGGGTAAGGGTAAGGGTAAGGGTAAGGGTAAGGGTAAGGGTAAGGGTAAGGGTAAGGGTAAGGGTAAGGGTAAGGGTAAGGGTAAGGGTAAGGGTAAGGGTAAGCTTAAGGGTAAGGGTAAGGGTAATTGTAAGCTTAATGGTAAAAGCAAGGGTAAGGGTAAGGGTAAGGGTAAGGGTAAGCTTAAGGGTAAAAGCAAGTGTAAGGGTAAGGGTAAGGGTAAGGGTAAGGGTAAGGGTAAAGGTAAGGGTAAGGGTAAGCTTAAGGGTAAGGGTAAGGGTAAGGGTAAGGGTAAGCTTAAGGGTAAAAGCAAGGGTAAGGGTAAGGGTAAGGGTAAGGGTAAGGGTAAGGGTAAGGGTAAGCTTAAGGGTAAGGGTAAGGGTAAGGGTAAGGGTAAGCTTAAGGGTAAAAGCAAGGGTAAGGGTAAGGGTGAGGGTAAGGGTAAGGGTAAGGGTAAGGGTAAGCTTAAGGATAAGGGTAAGGGTAAGGGTAAGGGTAAGCTTAAGGGTAAAAGCAAGGGTAAGGGTAAGGGTAAGGGTAAGGGTAAGGGTAAGGGTAAGGGTTAGGGTAAGGGTAAGGGTAATGGTAAGGGTAAGGGTAAGGGAAAGCTTAAGGGTAAGGGTAAGGGTAAGGGTAAGGGTAAGCTTAAGGGTAAAAGCAAGGGTAAGGGTAAGGGTAAGGGTAAGGGTAAGGGTAAGCTTAAGGGTAAAAGCATGGGTAAGGGTAAGGGTAAGGGTAAGGGTAAGGGTAAGGGTAAGGGTAAGGGTAAGCTTAAGGGTAAAAGCAAGGGTAAGGGTAAGGGTAAGGGTAAGGGTAAGGGTTAGGGTAAGGGTAAAGGTAAGGGTAATCCTAAGGGTAAATGCAAGGGTAAGGGTAAGGGTAAGGGTAAGGGTAAGGGTAAGGGTAAGGGTAAGGGTAAGGGTAAGGGTAAGGGTAAGGGTAAGGGTAAGGGTAAGGGTAAGGGTAAGCTTAAGGGTAAAAGCAAGGGTAAGGGTAAGGGTAAGGGTAAGGGTAAGGGTTAGGGTAAGGGTAAAGGTGAGGGTAATCCTAAGGGTAAATGCAAGGGTAAGGGTAAGGGTAAGGGTAAGGGTAAGGGTAAGGGTAAGGGTAAGGGTAAGGGTAAGGGTAAGGGTAAGGGTAAGGGTAAGGGTAAGGGTAAGGGTAAGAGTAAGGGTAAGGGTAAGGGTAAGAGTAAGGGTAAGGGTAAGGGTAAGCTTAAGAGTAAAAGCAAGGGTAAGGGTAAGGGTAAGGGTAAGGGTAAGCCTAAGGGTAAAAGCAAGGGTAAGGGTAAGGGTAAGGGTAAGGGTAAGGGTAAGCTTAAGGGTAAAAGCAAGGGTAAGGGTAAGGGTAAGGGTAAGGGTAAGCTTAAGGGTAAAAGCAAGGGTAAGGGTAAGGGTAAGGGTAAGGGTAAGAGTAAGGGTAAGGGTAAAGGTAAGGGTAAGCCTAAGGGTAAAAGCAAGGGTAAGGGTAAGGGTAAGGGTAAGGGTAAGGGTAAGGGTAAGGGTAAGGGTAAGGGTAAGCTTAAGGGTAAAAGCAAGGGTAAGGGTAAGGGTAAGGGTAAGGGTAAGGGTAAGGGTAAGGGTAAGGGTAAGGGTATGGGTAAGCTTAAGGGTAAAAGCAAGGGTAAGGGTAAGGGTAAGGGTAAGGGTAAGGGTAAGGGTAAGGGTAAGGGTAAGGGTAAAGGTAAGAGTAAGGGTAAGGGTAAGGGTAAGGGTAAGGGTAAGGGTAAGCTTAAGGGTAAAAGCAAGGCTAAGGGTTAGGGTAAGGGTAAGGGTAAGGGTAAGGGTAAGGGTAAGGGTAAGGGTAAGGGTAAGCTTAAGGGTAAAAGCAAGGGTAAGGGTAAGGGTAAGGGTAAGGGTAAGGGTAAGGGTAAGGGTAAGGGTAAGGGTAAGGGTAAGGGTAAGGGTAAGGGTAAGGGTAAGGGTAAGGGTAAGCTTAAGGGTAAAAGCAAGGGTAGGGGTAAGGGTAAGGGTAAGGGTAAGGGTAAGGGTAAGGGTAAGGGTAAGCTTAAGGGTAAAAGCAAGGGTAAGGGTAAGGGTAAGGGTAAGGGTAAGGGTTAGGGTAAGGGTAAAGGTAAGGGTAAGCCTAAGGGTAAAGGCAAGGGTAAGGGTAAGGGTAAGGGTAAGGGTAAGGGTAAGGGTAAGGGTAAGGGTAAGGGTAAGGGTAAGGGTAAGAGTAAGGGTAAGGGTAAGGGTAAGCTTAAGGGTAAAAGCAAGGGTAAGGGTAAGGGTAAGGGTAAGGGTAAGCCTAAGGGTAAAAGCAAGGGTAAGGGTAAGGGTAAGGGTAAGGGTAAGGGTAAGCTTAAGGGTAAAAGCAAGGGTAAGGGTAAGGGTAAGGGTAAGGGTAAGGGTAAGGGTAAGGGTAAGCTCAAGGGTAAAAGCAAGGGTAAGGGTAAGGGTAAGGGTAAGGGTAAGGGTAAGGGTAAGGGTAAGGGTAAGGGTAAGGGTAAGGGTAAGGGTAAAGGTAAGGGTAAGCCTAAGGGTAAAAACAAGGGTAAGGGTAAGGGTAAGGGTAAGTTTAAGGGTAAGCTTAAGGGTAAAAGCAAGGGTAAGGGTAAGGGTAAGGGTAAGGGTAAGGGTAAGCTTAAGGGTAAAAGCAAGGGTAAGGGTAAGGGTAAGGGTAAGGGTAAGGGTAAGGGTAAGGGTAAGGGTAAGGGTAAGGGTAAGGGTAAGGGTAAGGGTAAGGGTAATGGTAAGCTAAAGGGTAAAAGCAAGGGTAAGGGTTAGGGTAAGGGTAAGGGTAAGGGTAAGGGTAAGGGTAAGCTTAAGGGTAAAAGCAAGGGTAAGGGTAAGGGTAAGGGTAAGGGTAAGTGTAAGGGTAAGCTCAAGGGTATAAGCAAGGGTAAGGGTAAGGGTAAGGGTGAGGGTAAGGGTAAGGGTAAGGGTAAGGGTAAGGGTAAGCTTAAGGGTAAAAGCAAGGGTAAGGGTAAGGGTAAGGGTAAGGGTAAGGGTAAGGGTAAGGGTAAGGGTAAGGGTAAGCTTAAGGGTAAAAGCAAGGGTAAGGGTAAGGGTAAGGGTAAGGGTAAGGGTAAGGGTAAGGGTAAGGGTAAGGGTAAGGGTAAGGGTAAGGGTAAAGGTAAGGGTAAGCCTAAGGGTAAAATCAAGGGTAAGGGTAAGGGTAAGGGTAAGGGTAAGGGTAAGGGTAAGGGTAAGGGTAAGGGTAAGGGTAAGGGTAAGGGTAAGGGTAAGGGTAAGCTTAAGGGTAAAAGCAAGGGTAAGGGTAAGGGTAAGGGTAAGGGTAAGGGTAAGGGTAAAGGTAAGGGTAAGCCTAAGGGTAAAAGCAAGGGTAAGGGTAAGGGTAAGGGTAAGGGTAAGGGTAAGGGTAAGGGTAAGGGTAAGGGTAAGGGTGAGGGTAAGGGTAAGGGTAAGGGTAAGGGTAAGGGTAAGGGTAAGGGTAAGGGTAAGCTTAAGGGTAAAAGCAAGGGTAAGGGTAAGGGTAAGGGTAAGGGTAAGGGTAAGGGTAAGCTTAAGGGTAAAAGCAAGGGTAAAGGTAAGGGTAAGGGTAAGGGTAAGGGTAAGGGTAAGGGTAAGGGTAAGGGTAAGCTTAAGGGTAAAAGCAAGGGTAAGGGTAAGGGTAAGGGTAAGGGTAAGCTTAAGGGTAAAAGCAAGGGTAAGGGTAAGGGTAAGGGTATGGGTAAGGGTAAGGGTAAGGGTAAGGGTAAGGGTAAAGGTAAGGGTAAGCCTAAGGGTAAAAGCAAGGGTAAGGGTAACGGTAAGGGTAAGGGTAAGGGTAAGGGTAAGGGTAAGGGTAAGGGTAAGGGTAAGGGTAAGGGTAAGGGTAAGCTTAAGGGTAAAAGCAAGGGTGAGGGTAAGGGTAAGGGTAAGGGTAAGGGTAAGGGTAAGGGCAAGGGTAAGGGTAAGGGTAAGGGTAAGGGTAAGGGTAAGGGTAAGCCTAAGGGTAAAAGCAAGGGTAAGGGTAAGGGTAAGGGTAAGGGTAAGGGTAAGCTTAAGGGTAAAAGCAAGGGTAAGGGTAAGGGTAAGGGTAAGGGTAAGGGTAAGGGTAAGGGTAAGCTTAAGGGTAAAAGCAAGGGTAAGGGTAAGGGTAAGGGTAAGGGTAAGGGTAAGGGTAAGGGTAAGGGTAAGGGTAAGGGTAAAGGTAAGGGTAAGCCTAAGGGTAAAAGCAAGGGTATGGGTAAGGGTAAGGGTAAGGGTAAGGGTAAGGGTAATGGTAAGGGTAAGGGTAAGGGTAAGGGTAAGGGTAAGGGTAAGGGTAAGGGTAAGCTTAAGGGTAAAAGCAAGGGTAAGGGTAAGGGTAAGGGTAAGGGTAAGGGTAAGGGTAAGGGTAAGGGTAAGGGTAAGGGTAAGGGTAAGCTTAAGGGTAAAAGCAAGGGTAAGGGTAAGGGTAAGGGTAAGGGTAAGGGAAGGGTAAGGGTAAGGGTAAGGGTAAGGGTAAGGGTAAGGGTAAGGGTAAGGGTAAGGGTAAGCTTAAGGGTAAAAGCAAGGGTAAGGGTAAGGGTAAGGGTAAGGGTAAGGGTAAGGGTAAGGGTAAGGGTAAGGGTAAGGGTAAGCTTAAGGGTAAAAGCAAGGGTAAGGGTAAGGGTAAGGGTAAGGGTAAGGGTAAGGGTAAGGGTAAGCCTAAGGGTAAAAGCAAGGGTAAGGGTAAGGGTAAAAGCAAGGGTAAGGGTAAGGGTAAGGGTAAGGGTAAGGGTAAGGGTAAGGGTAAGGGTAAGGGTAAGGGTAAGGGTAAGGGTAAGGGTAAGGGTAAGGGTAAGCTTAAGGGTAAAAGCAAGGGTAAAAGTAAGGGTAAGGGTAAGGGTAAGGGTAAGTGTAAGCTTAAGGGTAAAAGCAAGGGTAAGGGTAAGGGTAAGGGTAAAGGTAAGGGTAAGCCTTAGGGTAAAAGCAAGGGTAAGGGTAAGGGTAAGGGTAAGGGTAAGGGTAAGGGTAAGGGTAAGGGTAAGGGTAAGGGTAAGGGTAAGGGTAAGCTTAAGGGTAAAAGCAAGGGTAAGGGTAAGGGTAAGGGTAAGGGTAAGGGTAAGGGTAAGGGTAAGGGTAAGCTTAAGGGTAAAAGCAAGGGTAAGGGTAAGGGTAAGGGTAAGGGTAAGGGTAAGGGTAAGGGTAAGGGTAAGGGTAAGGGTAAGGGTAAGGGTAAGGGTAAGGGTAAGGGTAAGGGTAAGCTTAAGGGTAAAAGCAAGGGTAAGGGTTAGGGTAAGGGTAAGGGTAAGGGTAAGGGTAAGCTTGAGGGTAAAAGCAAGGGTAAGGGTAAGGGTAAGGGTAAGGGTAAAGGTAGGGGTAAGCCTAAGGGTAAAAGCAAGGGTAAGGGTAAGGGTAAGAAAAGCAAGGGAAAGGGTAAGGGTAAGGGTAAGGGTAAGGGTAAGGGTAAGGGTAAGCTTAAGGGTAAAAGCAAGGGTAAGGGTGAGGGTAAGGGTAAGGGTAAGGGTAAGGGTAAGGGTAAGGGTAAAGGTTAGGGTAAGCCTAAGGGTAAAAGCAAGGGTTAGGGTAAAGGTAAGGGTAAGGGTAAGGGTAAGGGTAAGGGTAAGGGTAAGGGTAAGGGTAAGGGTAAGGGTAAGGGTAAGCTTAAGGGTAAAAGCAAGGTTAAGGGTAAGGGTAAGGGTTAGGGTAAGCCTAAGGGTAAAACAAGGGTAAGGGTAAGGGTAAGGGTAAGGGTAAGAGTAAGCTTAAGGGTAAAAGCAAGGGTAAGGGTAAGGGTAAGGGTGAGGGTAAGGGTAAGCTTAAGGGTTAAAGCAAGGGTAAGGGTAAGGGTAAGGGTAAGGGTAAGGGTAAAGGTAAGGGTAAGCCTTAGGGTAAAAGCAAGGGTAAGGGTAAGGGTAAGGGTAAGGGTAAGGGTAAGGGTAAGGGTAAGGGTAAGGGTAAGGGTAAGGAAAAGGGTAAGGGTAAGGGTAAGCTTAAGGGTAAAAGCAAGGGTAAGGGTAAGGGTAAGGGTAAGGGTAAGGGTAAGGGTAAGGGTAAGGGTAAGGGTAAGGGTAAGGGTAAGCTTAAGGGTAAAAGCAAGGGTAAGGGTAAGGGTAAGGGTGAGGGTAAGGGTAAGGGTAAGGGTAAGGGTAAGCTTAAGGGTAAAAGCAAGGGTAAGGGTAAGGGTAAGGGTAAGGGTAAGGGTAAGGGTAAGGGTAAGGGTAAGGGTAAGGGTAAGCTTAAGGGTAAAAGCAAGGGTAAGGGTAAGGGTAAGGGTAAGGGTAAGGGTAAGGGTAAGGGTAAGGGTAAGGGTAAAGGTAAGGGTAAGCCTAAGGGTAAAAGCAAGGGTAAGGGTAAGGGTTAGGGTAAGGGTAAGGGTAAGGGTAAGGGTAAGGGTAAGGGTAAGGGTAAGGGTAAGGGTAAGGGTAAGGGTAAGGGTAAGTGTAAGGGTAAGATAAGGGTAAGCTTAAGGGTAAAAGCAAGGGTAAGGGTAAGGGTAAGGGTAAGGGTAAGGGTAAGGGTAAGGGTAAGGGTAAGGGTAAGGGTAAGGGTAAGGGCAAGGGTAAGGGTAAGCTTAAGGGTAAGGGTAAGGGTAAGGGTAAAGGTAAGGGTAAGCCTAAGGGTAAAAGCAAGGGTAAGGGTAAGGGTTAGGGTAAGGGTAAGGGTAAGGGTAAGGGTAAGGGTAAGGGTAAGTGTAAGGGTATGGGTAAGGGTAAGCTTAAGGGTAAAAGCAAGGGTAAGGGTAAGGGTAAGGGTAAGGGTAAGGGTAAGGGTAAGGGTAAGGGTAAGGGTAAGGGTAAGGGTAAGGGTAAGGGTAAGCTTGAGGGTAAGGGTAAGGGTAAGGGTAAGGGTAAGCCTAAGGGTAAAAGCAAGGGTAAGGGTAAGGGTAAGGGTAAGGGTAAGGGTAAGCTTAAGGGTAAAAGCAAGGGTAAGGGTAAGGGTAAGGGTAAGGGTAAGGGTAAGGGTAAGGGTAAGCTTAAGGGTAAAAGCAAGGGTAAGGGTAAGGGTAAGGGTAAGGGTAAGGGTAAGGGTAAAGGTAAGGGTAAGCCTAAGGGTAAAAGCAAGGGTAAGGGTTAGGGTAAGGGTAAGGGTAAGGGTAAGGGTAAGGGTTAGGGTAAGGGTAAGGGTAAGGGTAAGGGTAAGGGTAAGGGCAAGGGTAAGGGTAAGCTTAAGGGTAAAAGCAAGGGTAAGGGTAAGGGTAAGGGTAAGGGTAAGGGTAAGGGTAAGGGTAAGGGTAAGGGTAAGGGTAAGGGTAAGGGTAAGGGTAAGGGTAAGGGTAAGGGTAAGCTTAAGGGTAAAAGCAAGGGTGAGGGTAAGGGTAAGGGTAAGGGTAAGGGTAAGGGTAAGGGTAAGGGTAAGGGTAAGGGTAAGCTTAAGGGTAAAAGCAAGGGTAAGGGTAAGGGTAAGGGTAAGGGTAAGGGTAAGGGTAAGGGTAAGGGTAAGGGTAAAGGTAAGGGTAAGCCTAAGGGTAAAAGCAAGGGTAAGGGTAAGGGTAAGGGTAAGGGTAAGGGTAAGGGTAAGGGTAAGCTTAAGGGTAAAAGCAAGGGTAAGGGTAAGAGTAAGGGTAAGGGTAAGGGTAAGGGTAAGGGTAAGGGTAAGGGTAAGGGTAAGCTTAAGGGTAAGGATAAGGGTAAGGGTAAAAGCAAGGGTAAGGGTAAGGGTAAGGGTAAGGGTAAGGGTAAGCTTAAGGGTAAAAGCAAGGGTAAGGGTAAGGGTAAGGGTAAGGGTAAGGGTAAGGGTAAGGGTAAGGGTAAGGGTAAGCTTAAGGGTAAGGGTAAGGGTAAGGGTAAGCTTAAGGGTAAAAGCAAGGGTAAGGGTAAGGGTAAGGGTAAGGGTAAGGGTAAGGGTAAGGGTAAGGGTAAGGGTAAGGGTAAGGGTAAGGGTAAGCTTAAGGGTAAAAGCAAGGGTAAGGGTAAGGGTAAGGGTAAGGGTAAGGGTAAGGGTAAGCTTAAGGGTAAAAGCAAGGGTAAGGGTAAGGGTAAGGGTAAGGTTAAGGGTAAGGGTAAGGGTAAGGGTAAAGGTAAGGGTAAGCCTAAGGGTAAAAGCAAGGGTAAGGCTAAGGGTAAGGGTAAGGGTAAGGGTAGAAGTAAGGGTAAGGGTAAGGGTAAGGGTAAGGGTAAGCTTAAGGGTAAAAGCAAGGGTAAGGGTAAGGGTAAGGGTAAGGGTAAGCCTAAGGGTAAAAGCAAGGGTAAGGGTAAGGGTAAGGATAAGGGTAAGGGTGAGCTTAAGGGTAAAAGCAAGGGTAAGGGTAAGGGTAAGGGTAAGGGTAAGGGTAAGGGTAAGGGTAAGCTTAAGGGTAAAAGCAAGGGTGAGGGTAAGGGTAAGGGTAAGGGTAAGGGTAAGGGTAAGGGTAAGGGTAAGGGTAAGGGTAAGCTTAAGGGTAAAAGCAAGGGTAAGGGTAAGGGTAAGGGTAAGGGTAAGGGTAAGGGTAAGGGTAAGGGTAAAGGTAAGGGTAAGGGTAAGGGTAAGGGTAAGGGTAAGGGTAAGGGTAAGGGTAAGGGTAAGGGTAAGGGTAAGGGTAAGGGTAAGCTTAAGGGTAAAAGCAAGGGTAAGGGTAAGGGTAAGGGTAAGGGTAAGCCTAAGGGTAAAAGCAAGGGTAAGGGTAAGGGTAAGGGTAAGGGTAAGGGTAAGCTTAAAGGTAAAAGCAAGGGTAAGGGTAAGGGTATGGGAAAGGGTAAGGGTAAGGGTAAGCTTAAGGGTAAAAGCAAGGGTAAGGGTAAGGGTAAGGGTAAGGGTAAGGGTAAGGGTAAAGGTAAGGGTAAGCCTAAGGGTAAAAGCAAGGGTAAGGGTAAGGGTAAGGGTAAGGGTAAGGGTAAGGGTAAGGGTAAGGGTAAGGGTAAGGGTAAGGGTAAGGGTAAGCTTAAGGGTAAAAGCAAGGGTAAGGGTAAGGGTAAGGGTAAGGATAAGGGTAAGGGTAAGGGTAAGGGTAAGGGTAAGCTTAAGGGTAAGGGTAAGGGTAAGGGTAAGGGTAAGCTCAAGGGTAAAAGCAAGGGTAAGGGTAAGGGTAAGGGTAAGGGTAAGGGTAAGGGTAAGCTTAAGGGTAAAAGCAAGGGTAAGGGTAAGGGTAAGGGTAAGGGTAAGGGTAAGGGTAAGGGTAAGGGTAAGGGTAAGGGTAAGGGTAAGGGTAAGCTTAAGGGTAAGGGTAAGGGTAAGGGTAAGCTTAAGGGTAAAAGCAAGGGAAAGGGTAAGGGTAAGGGTAAGGGTAAGGGTAAGCTTAAGGGTAAGGGTAAGGGTAAGGGTAAGGGTAAGCTTATGGGTAAAAGCAAGGGTAAGGGTAAGGGTAAGGGTAAGGGTAAGGGTAAGGGTAAGGGTAAGGGTAAGGGTAAGGGTAAGGGTAAGGGTAAGGGTAAGGGTAAGGGAAAGGGTAAGCTTAAGGGTAAGGGTAAGGGTAAGGGTAAGGGTAAGCTTAAGGGTAAAAGCAAGGGTAAGGGTAAGGGTAAGGGTAAGGGTAAGGGTAAGCTTAAGGGTAAAAGCAAGGGTAAGGGTAAGGGTAAGGGTAAGGGTAAGGGTAAGGGTAAGGGTAAGGGTAAGGGTAAGCTTAAGGGTAAGGGTAAGGGTAAGGGTAAGGGTAAGCTTAAGGGTAAAAGCAAGGGTAAGGGTAAGGGTAAGGGTAAGGGTAAGGGTAAGGGTAAGGGTAAGGGTAAGGGTAAGGGTAAGGGTAAGCTTAAGGGTAAAAGTAAGGGTAAGGGTAAGGGTAAGGGTAAGGGTAAGGGTAAGGGTAAGGGTAAGGGTAAGGGTAAGGGTAAGGGTAAGGGTAAGGGTAAGCTTAAGGGTAAAAGCAAGGGTAAGGGTAAGGGTAAGGGTAAGGGTAAGGGTAAGGGTAAGGGTAAGGGTAAAGGTAAGTGTAAGCCTAAGGGTAAAAGCAAGGGTAAGGGTAAGGGTAAGGGTAAGGGTAAGGGTAAGGGTAAGGGTAAGGGTAAGGGTAAGTGTAAGGGTAAGGGTAAGGGTAAGGGTAAGGGTAAGGGTAAGGGTAAGGGTAAGCTTAAGGGTAAAAGCAAGGGTAAGGGTAAGGGTAAGGGTAAGGGTAAGCCTAAGGGTAAAAGCAAGGGTAAGGGTAAGGGTAAGGGTAAGGGTAAGGGTAAGGGTAAGGGTAAGCTTAAGGGTAAAAGCAAGGGTAAGGGTAAGGGCAAGGGTAAGGGTAAGCTTAAGGTTAAAAGCAAGGGTGAGGGTAAGGGTGAGGGTAAGGGTAAGGGTAACGGTAAGGGTAAGGGTAAGGGTAAGGGTAAGCTTAAGGGTAAAAGCAAGGGTAAGGGTAAGGGTAAGGGTAAGGGTAAGGGTAAGGGTAAGCTTAAGGGTAAAAGCAAGGGTAAGGGTAAGGGTAAGGGTAAGGGTAAGGGTAAGGGTAAGGGTAAAGGTAAGGGTAAGCCTAAGGGTAAAAGCAAGGGTAAGGGTAAGGGTAAGGGTAAGGGTAAGGGTAAGGGTAAGGGTAAGCTTAAGGGTAAAAGCAAGGGTAAGGGTAAGGGTAAGGGTAAGGGTAAGGGTAAGCTTAAGGTTAAAAGCAAGGGTGAGGGTAAGGGTGAGGGTAAGGGTAAGGGCAAGGGTAAGGGTAAGGGTAAGGGTAAGCTTAAGGGTAAAAGCAAGGGTAAGGGTAAGGGTAAGGGTAAGGGTAAGGGTAAGGGTAAGCTTAAGGGTAAAAGCAAGGGTAAGGGTAAGGGTAAGGGTAAGGGTAAGGGTAAGGGTAAGGGTAAAGGTAAGGGTAAGCCTAAGGGTAAAAGCAAGGGTAAGGGTAAGGGTAAGGGTAAGGCTAAGGGTAAGGGTAAGGGTAAGGGTAAGGGTAAGGGTAAGGGTAAAGGTAAGGGTAAGGGTAAGGGTAAGGGTAAGGGTAAGGGTAAGGGTAAGGGTAAGGGTAAGGGTAAGGGTAAGGGTAAGGGTAAGCTTAAGGGTAAAAGCAAGGGTAAGGGTAAGGGTAAGGGTAAGGGTAAGGGTAAGGGTAAGGGTAAGGGTAAGGGTAAGCGTAAGGGTAAGGGTAAGGGTAAGCTTTAGGGTAGAAGCAAGGGTAAGGGTAAGGGTAAGGGTAAGGGTAAGGGTAAGGGTAAGGGTAAGGGTAAGCTTTAGGGTAAAAGCAAGGGTAAGGGTAAGGGTAAGGGTAAGGGTAAGGGTAAGGGTAAGGGTAAGCTTAAGGGTAAAAGCAAGGGAAAGGGTAAGGGTAAAGGTAAGGGAAAGGGTAAGGGTAAGGGTAAGGGTAAGGGAAAGGGTAAGCTTAAGGGTAAAAGCAAGGGTAAGGGTAAGGGTAAGGGTAAGGGTAAGGGTAAGGGTAAGGGTAAGGGTAAGGGTAAGGGTAAGGGTAAGGGTGAGGGTAAAGGTAAGGGTAAGCCTAAGGGTAAAAGCAAGGGTAAGGGTAGTTACCCTTACCCTTACCCTTACCCTTGCTTTTACCCTTAAGCTTACCCTTACCCTTACCCTTAACCTTACCCTTACCCTTGCTTTTACCCTTAGGCTTACCCTCACCCTTACCCTTACCCTTGCTTTTACCCTTAAGCTTACCCTTACCCTTACCCTTACTCTTACCCTTACCCTTACCCTTACCCTTACCCTTACCCTTACCCTTACCCTTACCCTTACCCTTACCCTTACCCTTGCTTTTACCCTTAGGCTTACCCTTACCTTTACCCTTACCCTAACCCTTACCCTTACCCTTACCCTTACCCTTACCCTTGCTTTTACCCTTAAGCTTACCCTTACCCTTACCCTTACCCTTACCCTTACCCTTACCCTTACCCTTACCCTTACCCTTACCCTTACCCTTACCCTTACCCTTACCCTTGCTTTTACCCTTAAGCTTACCCTTAGCCTTACCCTTACCCTTACCCTTACCCTTACCCTTACCCTTACCCTTACCCTTGCTTTTACCCTTAAGCTTACCCTTACCCTTACCCTTACCCTTACCCTTACCCTTACCCTTACCCTTACCCTTACCCTTACCCTTACCCTTACCCTTACCCTTGCTTTTACCCTTAGGCTTACCCTTACCTTTACCCTTACCCTTACCCTTACCCTTACCCTTACCCTTGCTTTTACCCTTAAGCTTACCCTTACCCTTACCCTAACCCTTAAGCTTACCCTTACCCTTACCCTTACCCTTACCCTTACCCTTACCCTTACCCTTACCCTTACCCTTACCCTTACCCCTACCCTTACCCTTGCTTTTACCCTTAAGCTTACCCTTACCCTTACCCTTACCCTTACCCTTACCCTTGCTTTTACCCTTAAGCCTACCCTTAAGCTTACCCTTACCCCTACCCTTACCCTTACCCTTACCCTTACCCTTACCCTTACCCTTACCCTTACCCTTACCCTTACCCTTACCCTTACCCTTACCCTTACCCTTACCCTTGCTTTTACCCTTAAGCTTACCCTTACCCTTACCCTTACCCTTACCCTTAAGCTTACCCTTACCCTTACCCTTACCCTTACCCTTACCCTTAACCTTACCCTTGCTTTTACCCTTAAGCTTACCCTTACCCTTACCCTTACCCTTAAGCTTACCCTTACCCTTACCCTTACCCTTACCCTTGCTTTTACCCTTAAGCTTACCCTTACCCTTACCCTTACCCTTACCCTTACCCTTAAGCTTACCCTTACCCTTACCCTTACCCTTACCCTTACCCTTACCCTTACCCTTATCCTTACCCTTGCTTTTACCCTTAAGCTTACCCTTACCCTTACCCTTACCCTTACCCTTACCCTTGCTTTTACCCTTAAGCTTACCCTTACCCTTACCCTTACCCTTACCCTTAAGCTTACCCTTACCCTTACCCTTACCCTTACCCTTACCCTTACCCTTACCCTTACCCTTACCCTTACCCTTACCCTTGCTTTTACCCTTAAGCTTACCCTTACCCTTACCCTTACCCTTACCCTTACCCTTACCCTTACCCTTGCTTTTACCCTTAGGCTTACCCTTACCTTTACCCTTACCCTTACCCTTACCCTTACCCTTACCCTTACCCTTACCCTTACCCTTGCTTTTACCCTTAAGCTTACCCTTACCCTTACCCTTACCCTTACCCTTACCCTTGCTTTTACCCTTAAGCTTACCCTTACCCTTACCCTTACCCTTACCCTTACCCTTGCTTTTACCCTTAGCCTTACCCTTACCCTTTCCCTTACCCTTACCCTTGCTTTTACCCTTAAGCTTACCCTTACCCTTACCCTTACCCTTACCCTTACCCTTACCCTTACCCTTACCCTTACCCTTACCCTTACCCTTACCCTTACCCTTACCCTTACCCTTACCCTTATCCTTACCCTTACCCTTACCCTTACCCTTATCCTTACCCTTACCCTTACCCTTACCCTTGCTTTTACCCTTAGGCTTACCCTTACCTTTACCCTTACCCTTACCCTTACCCTTACCCTTACCCTTACCCTTGCTTTTACCCTTGAGCTTACCCTTACCCTTACCCTTACCCTTACCCTTACCCTTACCCTTACCCTTACCCTTGCTTTTACCCTTAAGCTTACCCTTACCCTTACCCTTACCCTTACCCTTACCCTTACCCTTACCCTTACCCTTACCCTTACCCTTACCCTTACCCTTACCCTTACCCTCACCCTTGCTTTTACCCTTAAGCTTACCCTTACCCTTACCCTTACCCTTACCCTTACCCTTACCCTTGCTTTTACCCTTAAGCTTACCCTTACCCTTACCCTTACCCTTACCCTTGCTTTTACCCTTAGGCTTACCCTTACCCTTACCCTTACCCTTACCCTTGCTTTTACCCTTAAGCTTACCCTTACCCTTACCCTTACCCTTACTCTTACCCTTACCCTTACCCTTACCCTTACCCTTGCTTTTACCCTTAGGCTTACCCTTACCTTCACCTTTACCCTTACCCTTACCCTTACCCTTACCCTTACCCTTACCCTTACCCTTACCCTTACCCTTACCCTTGCTTTTACCCTTAAGCTTACCCTTACCCTTACCCTTACCCTTACCCTTACCCTTACCCTTACCCTTACCCTTACCCTTGCTTTTACCCTTAAGCTCACCCTTACCCTTACCCTTACCCTTACCCTTACCCTTACCCTTACTCTTACTCTTACCCTTACCCTTGCTTTTACCCTTAAGCTTACCCTTACCCTTACCCTTACCCTTACCCTTAAGCTTACCCTTACCCTTACCCTTACTCTTACCCTTACCCTTACCCTAACCCTTGCTTTTACCCTTAAGCTTACCCTTATCCTTACCCTTACCCTTACCCTTACCCTTGCTTTTACCCTTAAGCTTACCCTTACCCTTACCCTTACCCTTACCCTTAAGCTTACCCTTACCCTTACCCTTACCCTTACCCTTACCCTTGCTTTTACCCTTAAGCTTACCCTTACCCTTACCCTTACCCTTAACCTTACCCTTACCCTTACCCTTACCCTTACCCTTACCTTTACCCTTGCTTTTACCCTTAGGCTTACCCTTACCTTTACCCTTACCATTACCCTTACCCTTACCCTTACCCTTACCCTTACCCTTACCCTTGCTTTTACCCTTAAGCTTACCCTTACCCTTACCCTTACCCTTACCCTTACCCTTACCCTTACCCTTACCCTTACCCTTACCCTTACCCTTACCCTTACCCTTACCCTTACCCTTACCCTTACCCTTACCCTTACCCTTACCCTTACCCTTACCCTTACCCTTACCCTTACCCTTACCCTTACCCTTACCCTTACCCTTACCCTTACCCTTACCCTTACCCTTACCCTTACCCTTACCCTTACCCTTACCCTTGCTTTTACCCTTAAGCTTACCCTTACCCTTACCCTTACCCTTACCCTTACCCTTGCTTTTACCCTTAAGCTTACCCTTACCCTTACTCTTACCCCTACCCTTACCCTTACCCTTACCCTTACCCTTACCCTTACCCTTACCCTTGCTTTTACCCTTAGGCTTACCCTCACCTTTACCCTTACCCTTCCCCTTACCCTTACCCTTACCCTTACCCTTACCCTTGCTTTTACCCTTAAGCTTACCCTTACCCTTACCCTTACCCTTACCCTTAGCTTTACCCTTACCCTTGCTTTTACCCTTAAGCTTACCCTTACCCTTACCCTTACCCTTACCCTTACCCTTGCTTTTACCCTTAGGCTTACCCTTACCCTTACCCTTACCCTTAAGCTTACCCTTACCCTTACCCTTACCCTTACCCTTACCCTTACCCTTACCCTTACCCTTACCCTTACCCTTACCCTTACCCTTACCCTTGCTTTTACCCTTAAGCTTACCCTTACCCTTACCCTTACCCTTACCCTTACCCTTACCCTTACCCTTACCCTTACTTAGGGTAAGGGTAAGGGTAAGCTTAAGGGTAAAAGCAAGGGTAAGGGTAAGGGTAAGGGTAAGGGTAAGGGTAAAGGTAAGGGTAAGGGTAAGCTTAAGGGTAAGGGTAAGGGTAAGGGTAAGGGTAAGCTTAAGGGTAAAAGCAAGGGTAAGGGTGAGGGTAAGGGTAAGGGTAAGGGTAAGCTTAAGGGTAAGGGTAAGGGTAAGGGTAAGGGTAAGCTTAAGGGTAAAAGCAAGGGTAAGGTTAAGGGTAAGGGTAAGGGTAAGGGTAAGGGTAAGGGAAAGCTTAAGGGTAAGGGTAAGGGTAAGGGTAAGGGTAAGCTTAAGGGTAAAAGCAAGGGTAAGGGTAAGGGTAAGGGTAAGGGTAAGGGTAAGGATAAGGGTAAGGGTAAGGGTAAGGGTAAGGGTAAGGGTAAGGGTAAGGGTAAGGGTAAGCTTAAGGGTAAGGGTAAGGGTAAGGGTAAGCTTAAGGGTAAAAGCAAGGGTAAGGGTAAGGGTAAGGGTAAGGGTAAGGGTAAGCTTAAGGGTAAAAGCAAGGGTAAGGGTAAGGGTAAGGGTAAGGGTAAGGGTAAGGGTAAGGGTAAGGGTAAGGGTAAGGGTAAAGGTAAAGGTAAGCTTAAGGGTAAGGGTAAGGGTAAGGGTAAAGGTAAGGGTAAGCCTAAGGGTAAAAGCAAGGGTAAGGGTAAGGGTAAGGGTAAGGGTAAGGGTAAGGGTAAGGGTAAGGGTAAGGGTAAGGGTAAGGGTAAGGGTAAGGCTAAGCTAAAGGGTAAAAGCAAGGGTAAGGGTAAGGGTAAGGGTAAGGGTAAGGGTAAGGGTAAGGGTAAGGGTGAGCTTAAGGGTAAAAGCAAGGGTAAGGGTAAGGGTAAGGGTAAGGGTAAGGGTAAGGGTAAGGGTAAGGGTAAGGGTAAGGGTAAGGGTAAGGGTAAGGGTAAGGGTAAGGGTAAGGGTAAGGGTAAGGGTAAGCTTAAGGGTAAAAGCAAGGGTAAGGGTAAGGGTAAGGGTAAGGGTTAGGGTAAGGGTAAAGGTAAGGGTAAGCCTAAGGGTAAAAGCAAGGGTAAGGGTAAGGGTAAGGGTAAGGGTAAGGGTAAGGGTAAGGGTAAGGGTAAGGGTAAGGGTAATGGTAAGAGTAAGGGTAAGGGTAAGGGTAAGCTTAAGGGTAAAAGCAAGGGTAAGGGTAAGGGTAAGGGTAAGGGTAAGCCTAAGGGTAAAAGCAAGGGTAAGGGTAAGGTTAAGGGTAAGGGTAAGGGTAAGCTTAAGGGTAAAAGCAAGGGTGAGGGTAAGGGTAAGGGTAAGGGTAAGGGTGAGGGTAAGGGTAAGGGTAAGGGTAAGGGTGAGGGTAAGGGTAAGGGTAAGGGTAAGGGTAAAGGTAAGGGTAAGCCTAAGAGTAAAAGCAAGGGTAAGGGTAAGGGTAAGGGTAAGGGTAAGGGTAAGGGTAAGGGTAAGGGTAAGGGTAAGGGTAAGGGTAAGGGTAAGGGTAAGCTTAAGGGTAAAAGCAAGGGTAAGGATAAGGGTAAGGGTAAGGGTAAGGGTAAGGGTAAGGGTAAGGGTAAGGGTAAGCTTAAGGGTAAAAGCAAGGGTAAGGGTAAGGGTAAGGGTAAGGGTAAGGGTAAGCTTACCCTTACCCTTACCCTTACCCTTACCCTTACACTTACCCTTGCTTTTACCCTTAGGCTTACCCTTACCCTTACCCTTACCCTTACCCTTAAGCTTACCCTTACCCTTAGCCTTACCTTTACCCTTACCCTTACCCTTACCCTTACCCTTACCCTTACCCTTACCCTTACACTTGCTTTTACCCTTAAGCTTACCCTAACCCTTACCCTTACCCTTACCCTTACCCTTACCCTTACCCTTACCCTAACCCTTGCTTTGACCCTTAGGCTTACCCTTACCTTTACCCTTACCCTTACCCTTACCCTTACCCTTACCCTTACCCTTACCCTTACCCTTACCCTTACCCTTGCTTTTACCCTTAAGCTTACCCTTACCCTTACCCTTACCCTTACCCTTACCCTTACCCTTACCCTTGCTTTTACCCTTAAGCTTACCCTTACCCTTACCCTTACCCTTACCCTTACCCTTGCTTTTACCCTTAGGCTTACCCTTACCCTTACCCTTACCCTTACTCTTGCTTTTACCCTCAAGCTTACCCTTACACTTACCCTTACCCTTACCCTTACCCTTACCCTTACCCTTACCCTTACCCTTACCCTTATCCTTACCCTTACCCTTACCCTTACCCTTGCTTTTACCCTTAGGCTTAACCTTACCTTTACCCTTTCCCTTACCCTTACCCTTACCCTTACCCTTACCCTTACCCTTACCCTTACCCTTACCCTTACCCTTGCTTTTACCCTTAAGCTTACCCTTACCCTTACCCTTACCCTTACCCTTACCCTTACCCTTACCCTTACCCTTACCCTTGCTTTTACCCTTAAGCTTACCCTTACCCTTACCCTTACCCTTACCCTCACCCTTACCCTTACCCTTACCCTTGCTTATACCCTTAAGCTTACCCTTACCCTTACCCTTACCCTCACCCTTACCCTTACCCTCACCCTTACCCTTACCCTTACCCTTACCCTTACCCTTACCCTTACCCTTACCCTTACCCTTACCCTTGCTTTTACCCTTAGGCTTACCCTTACCTTTACCCTTACCCTTACCCTTACCCTTACCCTTACCCTTACCCTTGCTTTTACCCTTAAGCTTACCCTTACCCTTACCCTTACCCTTACCCTTACCCTAACCCTCACCCTTGCTTTTACCCTTAAGCTTACCCTTACCCTTACCCTTACCCTTACCCTTACCCTTACCCTTACCCTTACCCTTACCCTTACCCTTACCCTTACCCTTACCCTTACCCTTGCTTTTACCCTTAAGCTTACCCTTACCCTTACCCTTACCCTTACCCTTTCCCTTACCCTTACCCTTACCCTTATCCTTACCCTTGCTTTTACCCTTAAGCTTACCCTTACCCTTACCCTTACCCTTACCCTTACCCTTACCCTTACCCTTACCCTTACCCTTACCCTTACCCTTACCCTTGCTTTTACTCTTAGGCTTACCCTTACCTTTACCCTTACCCTTACCCTTACCCTTACCCTCACCCTTACCCTTACCCTTGCTTTTACCCTTAAGCTTACCCTTACCCTTACCCTTACCCTTACCCTTACCCTTACCCTTGCTTTTACCCTTAAGCTTACCCTTACCCTTACCCTTAACCTTACCCTTACCCTTGCTTTTACCCTTAGGCTTACCCTTACCCTTACCCTTACCCTTACCCTTGCTTTTACCCTTAAGCTTACACTTACCCTTACCCTTACTCTTACCCTTACCCTTACCCTTACCCTTACCCTTACCCTTACCCTTACCCTTACCCTTACCCTTACCCTTGCTTTTACCCTTAGGCTTACCCTTACCTTTACCCTTACCCTAACCCTTACCCTTACCCTTACCCTTACCCTTGCTTTTACCCTTAAGCTTACCCTTACCCTTACCCTTACCCTTACCCTTACTCTTACCCTTACCCTTACCCTTACCCTTGCTTTTACCCTTAAGCTTACCCTTACCCTTACCCTTACCCTTACCCTCACCCTTACCCTTACCCTTACCCTTACCCTTGCTTTTACCCTTAAGCTTACCCTTACCCTTACCCTTACCCTTACCCTTACCCTTACCCTTACCCTTACCCTTACCCTTACCCTTACCCTTACCCTTACCCTTACCCTTACCCTTGCTTTTACCCTTAGGCTTACCCTTACCTTTACCCTTACCCTTACCCTTACCCTTACCCTTGCTTTTACCCTTAAGCTTACCCTTACCCTTACCCTTACCCTTAAGCTTACCCTTACCCTTACCCTTACCCTTACCCTTACCCTTACCCTTACCCTTACCCTTACCCTTACCCTTACCCTTACCCTTACCCTTGCTTTTACCCTTAAGCTTACCCTTACCCTTACCCTTACCCTTACCCTTACCCTTGCTTTTACCCTTAAGCTTACCCTTACCCTTACCCTTACCCTTAAGCTTACCCTTACCCTTACCCTTACCCTTACCCTTACCCTTACCCTTACCCTTACCCTTACCCTTACCCTTACCCTTACCCTTACCCTTACCCTTACCCTTACCCTTGCTTTTACCCTTAAGCTTACCCTTACCCTTACCCTTACCCTTACCCTTAAGCTTACCCTTAGCCTTACCCTTACCCTTACCCTTACCCTTAACCTTACCCTTGCTTTTACCCTTAAGCTTACCCTTACCCTTACCCTTACCCTTACCCTTAAGCTTACCCTTACCCTTACCCTTACCCTTACCCTTACCCTTGCTTTTACCCTTAAGCTTACCCTTACCCTTACCCTCACCCTTACCCTTAAGCTTACCCTTACCCTTACCCTTACCCTTACCCTTACCCTTACCTTTACCCTTACCCTTACCCTTACCCTTACCCTTACCCTTACCCTTACCCTTACCCTTACCCTTACCCTTACCCTTACCCTTACCCTTGCTTTTACCCTTAAGCTTACCCTTACCCTTACCCTAAGTAAGGGTAAGGGTAAGGGTAAGGGTAAGGGTAAGGGTAAGGGTAAAGGTAAGGGTAAGGGTAAGGGTAAGGGTAAGGGTAAGGGTAAGCTTAAGGGTAAGGGTGAGGGTAAGGGTAAGGGTAAGCTTAAGGGTAAAAGCAAGGGTAAGGGTAAGGGTAAGGGTAAGGGTAAGGGTAAGCTTAAGGGTAAGGGTAAGGGTAAGGGTAAGGGTAAGCTTAAGGGTAAAAGCAAGGGTAAGGTTAAGGGTAAGGGTAAGGGTAAGGGTAAGGCTAAGGGTAAGCTTAAGGGTAAGGGTAAGGGTAAGGGTAAGGGTAAGCTTAAGGGTAAAAGCAAGGGTAAGGGTAAGGGTAAGGGTAAGGGTAAGGGTAAGGGTAAGGGTAAGGGTAAGGGTAAGGGTAAGGGTAAGGGTAAGGGTAAGGGTAAGGGTAAGGGTAAGGGTAAGGGTAAGGGTAAGCTTAAGGGTAAGGGTAAGGGTAAGGGTAAGCTTAAGGGTAAAAGCAAGGGTAAGGGTAAGGGTAAGGGTAAGGGTAAGCTTAAGGGTAAAAGCAAGGGTAAGGGTAAGGGTAAGGGTAAGGGTAAGGGTAAGGGTAAGGGTAAGGGTAAGGGTAAGGGTAAGGGTAAGGGTAAGCTTAAGGGTAAGGGTAAGGGTAAGGGTAAGCTTAAGGGTAAAAGCAAGGGTAAGGGTAAGGGTAAGGGTAAGGGTAAAGGTAAGGGTAAGCCTAAGGGTAAAAGCAAGGGTAAGGGTAAGGGTAAGGGTAAGGGTAAGGGTAAGGGTAAGGGTAAGGGTAAGGGTAAGGGTAAGGGTAAGGGTAAGGGTAAGGGTAAGGGTAAGGGTAAGCTTAAGGGTAAAAGCAAGGGTAAGGGTAAGGGTAAGGGTAAGGGTGAGGGTAAGGGTAAGGGTAAGGGTAAGGGTAAGCTTAAGGGTAAAAGCAAGGGTAAGGGTAAGGGTAAGGGTAAGAGTAAGGGTAAGGGTAAGGGTAAGGGTAAGGGTAAGGGTAAGCTTAAGGGTAAAAGCAAGGGTAAGGGTAAGGGTAAGGGTAAGGGTTAGGGTAAGGGTAAAGGTAAGGGTAAGCCTAAGGGTAAAAGCAAGGGTAAGGGTAAGGGTAAGGGTAAGGGTAAGGGTAAGGGTAAGGGTAAGGGTAAGGGTAAGGGTAAGAGTAAGGGTAAGGGTAAGGGTAAGCTTAAGGGTAAAAGCAAGGGTAAGGGTAAGGGTAAGGGTAAGGGTAAGCCTAAGGGTAAAAGCAAGGGTAAGGGTAAGGTTAAGGGTAAGGGTAAGGGTAAGCTTAAGGGTAAAAGCAAGGGTAAGGGTAAGGGTAAGGGTAAGGGTAAGGGTAAGGGTAAGCTTAAGGGTAAAAGCAAGGGTAAGGGTAAGGGTGAGGGTAAGGGTAAGGGTAAGGGTAAGGGTAAAGGTAAGGGTAAGCCTAAGAGTAAAAGCAAGGGTAAGGGTAAGGGTAAGGGTAAGGGTAAGGGTAAGGGTAAGGGTAAGGGTAAGGGTAAGGGTAAGGGTAAGGGTAAGCTTAAGGGTAAAAGCAAGGGTAAGGATAAGGGTAAGGGTAAGGGTAAGGGAAAGGGTAAGGGTAAGGGTAAGGGTAAGGGTAAGCTTAAGGGTAAAAGCAAGGGTAAGGGTAAGGGTAAGGGTAAGGGTAAGGGTAAGGGTAAGGGTAAGGGTAAGGGTAAGGGTAAGGGTAAGGGTAAGGGTAAACTTAAGGGTAAAAGCAAGGGTAAGGGTTAGGGTAAGGGTAAGGGTAAGGGTAAGGGTAAGGGTAAGCTTAAGGGTAAAAGCAAGGGTAAGGGTAAGGGTAAGGGTAAGGGTAAGGGTAAGGGTAAAGGTAAGGTAAGCCTAAGGGTAAAAGCAAGGGTAAGGGTAAGGGTAAGGGTAAGGGTAAGGGTAAGGGTAAGGGTAAGGGTAAGGGTAAGGGTAAGGGTAAGGGTGAGGGTAAGGGTAAGGGTGAGGGTAAGGGTAAGGGTAAGGGTAAGCTTAAGGGTATAAGCAAGGGTAAGGGTAAGGGTAAGGGTGAGGGTAAGGGTAAGGGTAAGGGTAAGGGTAAGCTTAAGGGTAAAAGCAAGGGTAAGGGTAAGGGTAAGGGTAAGGGTAAGGGTAAGGGTAAGGGTAAGGGTAAGCTTAAGGGTAAAAGCAAGGGTAAGGGTAAGGGTAAGGGTAAGGGTAAGGGTAAGGGTAAGGGTAAGGGTAAGGGTAAAGGTAAGGTTAAGCCTAAGGGTAAAAGCAAGGGTAAGGGTAAGGGTAAGGGTAAGGGTAAGGGTAAGGGTAAGGGTAAGGGTAAGGGTAAGGGTAAGGGTAAGGGTAAGGGTAAGGGTAAGGGTAAGGGTAAGGGTAAGCTTGAGGGTAAAAGCAAGAGTAAGGGTAAGGGTAAGGGTAAGGGTAAGCCTAAGGGTAAAAGCAAGGGTAAGGGTAAGGGTAAGGGTAAGGGTAAGGGTAAGCTTAAGGGTAAAAGCAAGGGTAAGGGTAAGGGTAAGGGTAAGGGTAAGGGTAAGGGTAAGGGTAAGCTTAAGGGTAAAAGCAAGGGTAAGGGTAAGGGTAAGGGTAAGGGTAAGGGTAAGGGTAAGGGTAAGGGTAAGGGTAAGGGTAAAGGTAAGGGTAAGCCTAAGGGTCAAAGCAAGGGTTAGGGTAAGGGTAAGGGTAAGGGTAAGGGTAAGGGTAAGGGTAAGGGTTAGGGTAAGCTTAAGGGTAAAAGCAAGTGTAAGGGTAAGGGTAAGGGTAAGGGTAAGGGTAAGGGTAAGGGTAAGGGTAAAGGTAAGGCTAAGGGTAAGGGTAAGCTTAAGGGTAAGGGTAAGGGTAAGGGTAAGGGTAAGCCTAAGGGTAAAAGCAAGGGTAAGTGTAAGGGTAAGGGTAAGGGTAAGGGTAAGGGTAAGCTTACCCTTACCCTTACCCTTACCCTTACCCTTACCCTTGCTTTTACCCTTAAGCTTACCCTTACCCTTACCCTTACCCTTACCCTTACCCTTATCCTTACCCTTGCTTTTACCCTTAAGCTTACCCTTACCCTTACCCTTACCCTTACCCTTACCCTTACCCTTACCCTTACCCTTACCCTTACCCTTACCCTTACCCTTACCCTTACCCTTGCTTTTACTCTTAGGCTTACCCTTACCTTTACCCTTACCCTTACCCTTACCCTTACCCTCACCCTTACCCTTACCCTTGCTTTAACCCTTAAGCTTACCCTTACCCTTACCCTTACCCTTACCCTTGCTTTTACCCTTAAGCTTACCCTTACCCTTACCCTTAACCTTACCCTTACCCTTGCTTTTACCCTTAGGCTTACCCTTACCCTTACCCTTACCCTTACCCTTGCTTTTACCCTTAAGCTTACCCTTACCCTTACCCTTACTCTTACCCTTACCCTTACCCTTACCCTTACCCTTACCCTTACCCTTACCCTTACCCTTACCCTTACCCTTACCCTTGCTTTTACCCTTAGGCTTACCCTTACCTTTACCCTTACCCTAACCCTTACCCTTACCCTTACCCTTACCCTTGCTTTTACCCTTAAGCTTACCCTTACCCTTACCCTTACCCTTACCCTTACCCTTACCCTTACCCTTACCCTTACCCTTACCCTTACCCTTACCCTTACCCTTACCCTTACCCTTACCCTTACCCTTACCCTTGCTTTTACCCTTAAGCTCACCCTTACCCTTACCCTTACCCTTACCCTTACCCTTACCCTTACCCTTACCCTTGCTTTTACCCTTTAGCTTAGCCTTACCCTTACCCTTACCCTTACCCTTACCCTTACCCTTACCCTTACCCTTACCCTTACCCTTACCCTTACCCTTGCTTTTACCCTTAGGCTTACCCTTACCTTTACCCTTACCCTTACCCTTACCCTTAAGCTTACCCTTACCTTTACCCTTACCCTTACCCTTACCCTTACCCTTACCCTTACCCTTACCCTTACCCTTACCCTTACCCTTGCTTTTACCCTTAAGCTTACCCTTACCCTTACCCTTACCCTTACCCTTACCCTTGCTTTTACCCTTAAGCTTACCCTTACCCTTACCCTTACCCTTAAGCTTACCCTTACCCTTACCCTTACCCTTACCCTTACCCTTACCCTTACCCTTACCCTTATCCTTACCCTTACCCTTACCCTTACCCTTACCCTTACCCTTGCTTTTACCCTTAAGCTTACCCTTACCCTTACCCTTACCCTTACCCTTAAGCTTTCCCTTACCCTTACCCTTACCCTTACCCTTACCCTTAACCTTACCCATGCTTTTACCCTTAAGCTTACCCTTACCCTTACCCTTACCCTTACCCTTAAGCTTACCCTTACCCTTACCCTTACCCTCACCCTTACCCTTGCTTTTACCCTTAAGCTTACCCTTACCCTTACCCTTACCCTTACCCTTAAGCTTACCCTTACCCTTACCTTTACCCTTACCCTTACCCTTACCCTTACCCTTACCCTTGCTTTTACCCTTAAGCTTACCCTTACCCTTACCCTAAGTAAGGGTAAGGGTAAGGGTAAGGGTAAGGGTAAGGGTAAGGGTAAGGGTAAGGGTAAGGGTAAGGGTAAGCTTAAGGGTAAAAGCAAGGGTAAGGGTAAGGGTAAGGGTAAGGGTAAGGGTAAGGGTAAGGGTAAGGGTAAGGGTAAGGGTAAGGGTAATAGTAAGGGTAAGGGTAAGCTTAAGGGTAAGGGTAAGGGTAAGGGTAAGCCTAAGGGTAAAAGCAAGGGTAAGGGTAAGGGTAAGGGTAAGGGTAAGGGTAAGCTTAAGGGTAAAAGCAAGGGTAAGGGTAAAGCTAAGGGTAAGGGTAAGGGTAAGGGTAAGGGTAAGCTTAAGGGTAAAAGCAAGGGTAAGGGTAAGGGTAAGGGTAAGGGTAAGGGGAAGGGTAAGGGTAAAGGTGTGGGTAAGCCTAAGGGTAAAAGCAAGGGTAAGGGTAAGGGTAAGGGTAAGGGTAAGGGTAAGGGTAAGGGTAGGTGTAAGAGTAAGGGTAAGGGTAAGCTTAAGGGTAAAAGCAAGGGTAAGGGTAAGGGTAAGGGTAAGGGTAAGGGTAAGCTTAAGGGTAAAAGCAAGGGTAAGGGTAAGGGTAAGGGTAAGGGTAAGGGTAAGGGTAAGGGTAAGGGTAAGGGTAAGGGTAAGAGTAAGGGTAAGGGTAAGGGTAAGGGTAAGGGTAAGGGTAAGGGTAAGGGTAAGGGTAAGGGTAAGGGTAAGGGTAAGGGTAAGGGTAAGGGTAAGGGTAAGGGTAAGGGTAAGGGTAAGGGTAAGGGTAAGGGTAAGGGTAAGGGTAAGGGTAAGGTTACCCTTGCTTTTACCCTTAAGCTTACCCTTACCCTTACCCTTACCCTTAAGCTTACCCTTACCCTTACCCTTACCCTTACCCTTACCCTTACCCTTACCCTTACCCTTACCCTTACCCTTACCCTTACCCTTACCCTTACCCTTACCCTTACCCTTGCTTTTACCCTTAAGCATACCCTGACCCTTACCCTTACCCTTACCCTTGCTTTTACCCTTAAGCTTACCCTTAACCTTACCCTTACCCTTACCCTTAAGCTTACCCTTACCCTTACCCTTACCCTTACCCTTACCCTTACCCTTACCCTTACCCTTACCCTTACCCTTGCTTTTACCCTTTAGCTTACCCTTACCCTTACCCTTATCCTTACCCTTACCCTTACCCTTACCCTTACCCTTACCCTTACCCTTGCTTTTACCCTTAGGCTTACCCTTACCTTTACCCTTACCCTTACCCTTACCCTTACCCTTACCCTTACCCTTACCCTTACCCTTGCTTTTACCCTTAAGCTTACCCTTACCCTTACCCTTACCCTTACCCTTACCCTTACCCTTACCCTTGCTTTTACCCTTAAGCTTACCCTTACCCTTACCCTTACCCTTACCCTTACCCTTGCTTTTACCCTTAGGCTTACCCTTACCCTTACCCTTACCCTTACCCTTGCTTTTACCCTTAAGCTTACCCTTACCCTTACCCTTACCCTTACCCTTACCCTTACCCTTACCCTTACCCTTACCCTTACCCTTACCCTTACCCTTACCCTTGCTTTTACCCTTAAGCTTACCCTTACCCTTACCCTTACCCTTACCCTTACCCTTACCCTTACCCTTACCCTTACCCTTACCCTTACCCTTACCCTCACCCTTGCTTTTACCCTTAAGCTTACCCTTACCCTTACCCTTACCCTTACCCTTACCCTTACCCTTGCTTTTAACCTTAAGCTTACCCTTACCCTTACCCTTACCCTTACCGTTGCTTTTACCCTTAGGCTTACCCTTACCCTTACCCTTACCCTTACCCTTACCCTTACCCTTACCCTTAAGCTTACCCTTACCCTTACCCTTACCCTTACCCTTACCCTAACCCTTACCCTTACCCTTACCCTCACCCTTGCTTTTACCCTTAAGCTTACCCTTACCCTTACCCTTACCCTTACCCTTACCCTTACCCTTACCCTTGCTTTTACCCTTAAGCTTACCCTTACCCTTACCCTTACCCTTACCCTTACCCTTGCTTTTACCCTTAGGCTTACCCTTACCCTTACCCTTACCCTTACTTTTACCCTTAAGCTTACCCTTACCCTTACCCTTACCCTTACTCTTACCCTTACCCTTACCCTTACCCTTACCCTTGCTTTTACCCTTAGGCTTACCCTTACCTTTACCCTTACCCTTACCCTTACCCTTACCCTTACCCTTACCCTTACCCTTACCCTTACCCTTACCCTTGCTTTTACCCTTAAGCTTACCCTTACCCTTACCCTTACCCTTACCCTTACCCTTACCCTTACCCTTACCCTTACCCTTACCCTTACCCTTACCCTTGCTTTTACCCTTAAGCTCACCCTTACCCTTACCCTTACCCTTACCCTTACCCTTACCCTTACTCTTACCCTTACCCTTGCTTTTACCCTTAAGCTTACCCTTACCCTTACCCTTACCCTTAAGCTTACCCTTACACTTACCCTTACCCTTACCCTTACCCTTACCCTTACCCTTACCCTTGCTTTTACCCTTAAGCTTACCCTTACCCTTACCCTTACCCTTACCCTTACCCTTGCTTTTACCCTTAAGCTTACCCTTACCCTTACCCATACCCTTACCCTTACCCTTACCCTTACCCTTACCCTTACCCTTACCCTTACCCTTACCCTTACCCTTGCTTTTACCCTTAGGCTTACCCTTACCTTTACCCTTACCATTACCCTTACCCTTACCCTTACCCTTACCCTTACCCTTACCCTTACCCTTGCTTTTACCCTTAAGCTTACCCTTACCCTTACCCTTACCCTTACCCTTACCCTTACCCTTACCCTTGCTTTTACCCTTAAGCTTACCCTTACCCTTACTCTTACCCCTCCCCTTACCCTTACCCTTACCCTTACCCTTACCCTTACCCTTACCCTTGCTTTTACCCTTAAGCTCACCCTTACCCTTACCCTTACCCTTACCCTTACCCTTACCCTTACCCTTACTCTTACCCTTACCCTTGCTTTTACCCTTAAGCTTACCCTTACCCTTACCCTTACCCTTAAGCTTACCCTTACCCTTACCCTTACCCTTACCCTTACCCTTACCCTAACCCTTGCTTTTACCCTTAAGCTTACCCTTACCCTTACCCTTACCCTTACCCTTACCCTTGCTTTTACCCTTAAGCTTACCCTTACCCTTACCCTTACCCTTACCCTTACCCTTACCCTTACCCTTACCCTTACCCTTACCCTTACCCTTACCCTTACCCTTACCCTTACCCTCACCCTTGCTTTTACCCTTAAGCTTACCCTTACCCTTACCCTTACCCTTACCCTTACCCTTACCCTTGCTTTTACCCTTAAGCTTACCCTTACCCTTACCCTTACCCTTACCGTTGCTTTTACCCTTAGGCTTACCCTTACCCTTACCCTTACCCTTACCCTTACCCTTACCCTTACCCTTAAGCTTACCCTTACCCTTACCCTTACCCTTACCCTTACCCTAACCCTTACCCTTACCCTTACCCTCACCCTTGCTTTTACCCTTAAGCTTACCCTTACCCTTACCCTTACCCTTACCCTTACCCTTACCCTTACCCTTGCTTTTACCCTTAAGCTTACCCTTACCCTTACCCTTACCCTTACCCTTACCCTTGCTTTTACCCTTAGGCTTACCCTTACCCTTACCCTTACCCTTACTTTTACCCTTAAGCTTACCCTTACCCTTACCCTTACCCTTACTCTTACCCTTACCCTTACCCTTACCCTTACCCTTGCTTTTACCCTTAGGCTTACCCTTACCTTTACCCTTACCCTTACCCTTACCCTTACCCTTACCCTTACCCTTACCCTTACCCTTACCCTTACCCTTGCTTTTACCCTTAAGCTTACCCTTACCCTTACCCTTACCCTTACCCTTACCCTTACCCTTACCCTTACCCTTACCCTTACCCTTACCCTTACCCTTGCTTTTACCCTTAAGCTCACCCTTACCCTTACCCTTACCCTTACCCTTACCCTTACCCTTACTCTTACCCTTACCCTTGCTTTTACCCTTAAGCTTACCCTTACCCTTACCCTTACCCTTAAGCTTACCCTTACACTTACCCTTACCCTTACCCTTACTCTTACCCTTACCCTTACCCTTGCTTTTACCCTTAAGCTTACCCTTACCCTTACCCTTACCCTTACCCTTACCCTTGCTTTTACCCTTAAGCTTACCCTTACCCTTACCCTTACCCTTACCCTTAAGCTTACGCTTACCCTTACCCTTACCCTTACCCTTACCCTTACCCTTGCTTTTACCCTTAAGCTTACCCTTACCCTTACCCATACCCTTACCCTTACCCTTACCCTTACCCTTACCCTTACCCTTACCCTTACCCTTACCCTTGCTTTTACCCTTAGGCTTACCCTTACCTTTACCCTTACCATTACCCTTACCCTTACCCTTACCCTTACCCTTACCCTTACCCTTACCCTTGCTTTTACCCTTAAGCTTACCCTTACCCTTACCCTTACCCTTACCCTTACCCTTACCCTTACCCTTGCTTTTACCCTTAAGCTTACCCTTACCCTTACTCTTACCCCTACCCTTACCCTTACCCTTACCCTTACCCTTACCCTTACCCTTACCCTTGCTTTTACCCTTAAGCTCACCCTTACCCTTACCCTTACCCTTACCCTTACCCTTACCCTTACCCTTACTCTTACCCTTACCCTTGCTTTTACCCTTAAGCTTACCCTTACCCTTACCCTTACCCTTAAGCTTACCCTTACCCTTACCCTTACCCTTACCCTTACCCTTACCCTAACCCTTGCTTTTACCCTTAAGCTTACCCTTACCCTTACCCTTACCCTTACCCTTACCCTTGCTTTCACCCTTAAGCTTACCCTTACCCTTACCCTTACCCTTACCCTTAAGCTTACGCTTACCCTTACCCTTACCCTTACCCTTACCCTTACCCTTACCCTTGCTTTTACCCTTAAGCTTACCCTTACCCTTACCCTTACCCTTACCCTTACCCTTACCCTTACCCTTACACTTGCTTTTACCCTTAGGCTTACCCTTACCTTTACCCTTACCATTACCCTTACCCTTACCCTTACCCTTACCCTTACCGTTACCCTTGCTTTTACCCTTAAGCTCACCCTTACCCTTACCCTTACCCTTACCCTTACCCTTACCCTTGCTTTTACCCTTAAGCTTACCCTTACCCTTACCCTTACCCTTACCCTTACCCTTACCCTTACCCTTACCCTTACCCTTACCCTTACCCTTACCCTTACCCTTACCCTTACCCTTACCCTTACCCTTACCCTTACCCTTACCCTTACCCTTGCTTTTACCCTTAAGCTTACCCTTACCCTTACCCTTACCCTTACCCTTACCCTTACCCTTGCTTTTACCCTTAAGCTTACCCTTACCCTTACTCTTACCCCTACCCTTACCCTTACCCTTACCCTTACCCTTACCCTTACCCTTACCCTTGCTTTTACCCTTAGGCTTACCCTCACCTTTACCCTTACCCTTACCTTTACCCTTACCCTTACCCTTACCCTTACCCTTGCTTTTACCCTTAAGCTTACCCTTACCCTTACCCTTACCCTTACCCTTAGCCTTACCCTTACCCTTGCTTTTACCCTCAAGCTTACCCTTACCCTTACCCTTACCCTTACCCTTACCCTTGCTTTTACCCTTAGGCTTACCCTTACCCTTACCCTTACCCTTACCCTTAAGCTTACCCTTACCCTTACCCTTACCCTTACCCTTACCCTTACCCTTACCCTTACCCTTACCCTTACCCTTACCCTTACCCTTACCCTTACCCTTACCCTTACCCTTACCCTTACCCTTACCCTTGCTTTTACCCTTAAGCTTACCCTTACCCTTACCCTTACCCTTACCCTTACCCTTACCCTTACCCTTACCCTTACTTAGGGTAAGGGTAAGGGTAAGCTTAAGGGTAAAAGCAAGGGTAAGGGTAAGGGTAAGGGTAAGGGTAAGGGTAAGGGTAAGGGTAAGGGTAAGGGTAAGGGTAAAGGTACCCTTACCCTTACCCTTACCCTTACCCTTACCCTTACTTAGGGTAAGGGTAAGGGTAAGCTTAAGGGTAAAAGCAAGGGTAAGGGTAAGGGTAAGGGTAAGGGTAAGGGTAAGGGTAAGGGTAAGGGTAAGGGTAAGGGTAAGGGTAAGGGTAAGGGTAAGGGTAAGCTTAAGGGTAAAAGCAAGGGTAAGGGTAAGGGTAAGGGTAAGGGTAAGGGTAAGGGTAAGGGTAAGGGTAAGGGTAAGGGTAAGGGTAAGGGTAAGGGTAAGGGTAAGGGTAAGGGTAAGGGTAAGGGTAAGGGTAAGCTTAAGGGTAAGGGTAAGGGTAAGGGTAAGGGTAAGCCTAAGGGTAAAAGCAAGGGTAAGGGTAAGGGTAAGGGTAAGGGTAAGCTTGAAGGTAAAAGCAAGGGTAAGGGTAAGGCTAAGGGTAAGGGTAAGGGTAAGGGTAAGGGTAAGCTTAAGGGTAAAAGCAAGGGTAAGGGTAAGGGTAAGGGTAAGGGTAAAGGTAAGGGTAAGGGTAAAGGTGAGGGTAAGCCTAAGGGTAAAAGCAAGGGTAAGGGTAAGGGTAAGGGTAAGGGTAAGGGTAAGGGTAAGGGTAGGGGTAAGAGTAAGGGTAAGGGTAAGCTTAAGGGTAAAAGCAAGGGAAAGGGTAAGGGTAAGGGTAAGGGTAAGGGTAAGGGTAAGGGTAAGCTTAAGGGTAAAAGCAAGGGTAAGGGTAAGGGTAAGGGTAAGGGTAAGGGTAAGGGTAAGGGTAAGGGTAAGGGTAAGGGTAAGGGTAAGGGTAAGGGTAAGGGTAAGGGTAAGGGTAAGGGTAAGGGTAAGGGTAAGGGTAAGGGTAAGGGTAAGCTTAAGGGTAAAAGCAAGGGTAAGGGTAAGGGTAAGGGTAAGGGTAAGGGTAAGGGTAAGGGTAAGCTTAAGGGTAAAAGCAAGGGTAACGGTAAGGGTAAGGGTAAGGGTAAGGGTAAGGGTAATGGTAAGGGTAAAGGTAAGGGTAAGCCTAAGGGTAAAAGCAAGTGTAAGGGTAAGGGTAAGGGTAAGGGTAAGGGTAAGGGTAAGGGTAAGGGTAAGCTTAAGGGTAAAAGCAAGGGTAAGGGTAAGGGTAAGGGTAAGGGTAAGGGTAAGGGTAAGGGTAAGCGTAAGCTTAAGGGTAAGGGTAAGGGTAAGGGTAAGGGTAAGGGTAAGCTTAAGGGTAAAAGCAAGGGTAAGGGTAAGGGTAAGGGTAAGGGTAAGCTTAAGGGTAAAAGCAAGGGTTAGGGTAAGGGTAAGGGTAAGGGTAAGGGTAAGGGTAAGGGTAAGCTTAAGGGTAAGGGTAAGGGTAAGGGTAAGCTTAAGGGTAAAAGCAAGGGTAAGGGTAAGAGTAAGGGTAAGGGTAAGGGTAAGGGTAAGGGTAAGGGTAAGGGTAAGGGTGAGCTTAAGGGTAAAAGCAAGGGTAAGGTTAAGGGTAAGGGTAAGGGTAAGGGTAAGGGTAAGGGTAGGGGTAAGAGTAAGGGTAAGGGTAAGCTTAAGGGTAAAAGCAAGGGTAAGGGTAAGGGTAAGGGTAAGGGTAAGGGTAAGGGTAAGGGTAAGCTTAAGGGTAAAAGCAAGGGTAAGGGTAAGGGTAAGGGTAAGGGTAAGGGTAAGGGTAATGGTAAGGGTAAAGGTAAGGGTAAGCCTAAGGGTAAAAGCAAGGGTAAGGGTAAGGGTAAGGGTAAGGGTAAGGGTAAGGGTAAGGGTAAGGGTAAGGGTATGGGTAAGGGTAAGGGTAAGCTTAAGGGTAAAAGCAAGGGTAAGGGTAAGGGTAAGGGTAAGGGTAAGGGTAAGCGTAAGCTTAAGGGTAAGGGTAAGGGTAAGGGTAAGCTTAAGGGTAAAAGCAAGGGTAAGGGTAAGGGTAAGGGTAAGGGTAAGGGTAAGCTTAAGGGTAAAAGCAAGGGTAAGGGTAAGGGTAAGGGTAAGGGTAAGGGTAAGGGTAAGTGTAAGGGTAAGCTTAAGGGTAAGGGTAAGGGTAAGGGTAAGCTTAAGGGTAAAAGCAAGGGTAAGGGTAAGAGTAAGGGTAAGGGTAAGGGTAAGGGTAAGGGTAAGGGTAAGGGTGAGCTTAAGGGTAAAAGCAAGGGTAAGGGTAAGGGTAAGGGTAAGGGTAAGGGTAAGGGTAAGGGTAAGGGTAAGGGTAAGGGTAAGCTTAAGGGTAAAAGCAAGGGTAAGGGTAAGGGTAAGGGTAAGGGTAAGGGTAAGGGTAAGGGTAAGGGTAAGGGTAAGGGTAAAGGTAAGGGTAAGCCTAAGGGTAAAAGCAAGGGTAAGGGTAAGGGTAAGGGTAAGGGTAAGAGTAAGGGTAAGGGTAAGGGTAAGGGTAAGCTTAAGGGTAAAAGTAAGGGTAAGGGTAAGGGTAAGGGTAAGCCTAAGGGTAAAAGCAAGGGTAAGGGTAAGGGTAAGGGTAAGGGTAAGGGTAAGCTTAAGGGTAAAAGCAAGGGTAAGGGTAAGGGTAAGGGTAAGGGTAAGGGTAAGGGTAAGGGTAAGCTTAAGGGTAAAAGCAAGGGTGAGGGTAAGGGTAAGGGTAAGGGTTAGGGTAAGGGTAAGGGTAAGGGTAAGGGTAAGGGTAAGCTTAAGGGTAAGGGTAAGGGTAAGGGTAAGGGTAAGGGTAAGGGTAAGGGTAAGGGTAAGCCTAAGGGTAAAAGCAACGGTAAGGGTAAGGGTAAGGGTAAGGGTAAGCTTAAGGGTAAAAGCAAGGGTAAGGGTAAGGGTAAGGGTAAGGGTAAGGGTAAGGGTAAGCTTAAGGGTAAGAGCAAGGGTGAGGGTAAGGGTAAGGGTAAGGGTAAGGGTAAGGGTAAGGGTAAGGGTAAGGGTAAGGGTAAGGGTAAGGGTAAGGGTAAGGGTAAGGGTAAGCTTAAGGGTAAAAGCAAGGGTAAGGGTAAGGGTAAGGGTAAGGGTAAGGGTAAGGGTAAGGGTAAGGGTAAGGGTAAGGGTAAGGGTAAGGGTAAGGGTAAGGGTAAGCTTAAGGGTAAAAGCAAGGGTAAGGGTAAGGGTAAGGGTAAATGTAAGCCTAAGGGTAAAAGCAAGGGTAAGGGTAAGGGTAAGGGTAAGGGTAAGGGTAAGCTTAAGGGTAAAAGCAAGGGTAAGGGTAAGGGTAAGGGTAAGGGTAAGGGTAAGGGTAAGGGTAAGCTTAAGGGTAAAAGCAAGGGTAAGGGTAAGGGTAAGGGTAAGGGTAAGGGTAAGGGTAAGGGTAGGGGTAAAGGTAAGGGTAAGCCTAAGGGTAAAAGCAAGGGTAAGGGTAAGGGTAAGGGTAAGGGTAAGGGTAAGGGTAAGGGTAAGGGTAAGGGTAAGGGTAAGCTTAAGGGTAAAAGCAAGGGTAAGGGTAAGGGTAAGGGTAAGGGTAAGGGTAGGGTAAGGGTAAGGGTAAGGGTAAGGGTAAGGGTAAGGGTAAGCTTAAGGGTAAGGGTAAGGGTAAGGTTAAGGGTAAGCTTAAGGGTAAAAGCAAGGGTAAGGGTAAGGGTAAGGGTCAGGGTATGCTTAAGGGTAAAAGCAAGGGTAAGGGTAAGGGTAAGGGAAAGGGTAAGGGTAAGGGTAAGGGTAAGGGTAAGGGTAAAGGTAAGGGTAAGGGTAAGGGTAAGGGTAAGGGTAAGGGTAAGCTTAAGGGTAAGGGTAAGGGTAAGGGTAAGCTTAAGGGTAAAAGCAAGGGTAAGGGTAAGGGTAAGGGTAAGGGTAAGCTTAAGGGTAAGGGTAAGGGTAAGGGTAAGGGTAAGCTTAAGGGTAAAAGCAAGGGTAAGGTTAAGGGTAAGGGTAAGGGTAAGGGTAAGGGTAAGGGTAAGGGTAAGGGTAAGCTTAAGGGTAAGGGTAAGGGTAAGCTTAAGGGTAAAAGCAAGGGTAAGGGTAAGGGTAGGGGTAAGGGTAAGGGTAAGGGTAAGGGTAAGGGTAAGGGTAAGGGTAAGGGTAAGGGTAAGGGTAAGGGTAAGGGTAAGGGTAAGGGTAAGGGTAAGGGTAAGGGTAAGGGTAAGGGTAAGCTTAAGGGTAAGGGTAAGGTTAAGGGTAAGCTTAAGGGTAAAAGCAAGGGTAAGGGTAAGGGTAAGGGTAAGGGTAAGGGTAAGGGTAAGGGTAAGCTTAAGGGTAAAAGCAAGGGTAAGGGTAAGGGTAAGGGTAAGGGTAAGGGTAAGGGTAAGGGTAAGGGTAAGGGTAAGGGTAAGGGTAAGGGTAAGGGTAAGGGTAAGGGTAAGGGTAAGGGTAAGGGTAAGCTTAAGGGTAAGGGTAAGGGTAAGGGTAAGCTTAAGGGTAAAAGCAAGGGTAAGGGTAAGGGTAAGGGTAAGGGTAAGGGTAAGGGTAAAGGTAAGGGTAAGCCTAAGGGTAAAAGCAAGGGTAAGGGTAAGGGTAAGGGTAAGGGTAAGGGTAAGGGTAAGGGTAAGGGTAAGGGTAAGGGTAAGGGTAAGGGTAAGGGTAAGCTTAAGGGTAAAAGCAAGGGTAAGGGTAAGGGTAAGGGTAAGGGTAAGGGTAAGGGTAAGGGTAAGGGTAAGGGTAAGGGTAAGGGTAAGGGTGAGCTTAAGGGTAAAAGCAAGGGTAAGGGTAAGGGTAAGGGTAAGGGTAAGGGTAAGGGTAAGGGTAAGGGTAAGGGTAAGGGTAAGGGTAAGGGTAAGGGTAAGCTTAAGGGTAAAAGCAAGGGTAAGTGTAAGGGTAAGGGTAAGGGTAAGGGTAAGGGTTAGGGTAAGGGTAAAGGTAAGGGTAAGCCTAAGGGTAAAAGCAAGGGTAAGGGTAAGGGTAAGGGTAAGGGTAAGGGTAAGGGTAAGGGTAAGGGTAAGGGTAAGGGTAAGGGTAAGGGTAAGAGTAAGGGTAAGGGTAAGGGTAAGCTTAAGGGTAAAAGCAAGGGTAAGGGTAAGGGTAAGTGTAAGGGTAAGCCTAAGGGTAAAAGCAAGGGTAAGGGTAAGGTTAAGGGTAAGGGTAAGGGTAAGCTTAAGGGTAAAAGCAAGGGTAAGGGTGAGGGTAAGGGTAAGGGTAAGGGTAAGCTTAAGGGTAAGGGTAAGGGTGAGGGTAAGGGTAAGGGTAAAGGTAAGGGTAAGCCTAAGAGTAAAAGCAAGGGTAAGGGTAAGGGTAAGGGTAAGGGTAAGGGTAAGGGTAAGGGTAAGGGTAAGGGTAAGGGTAAGGGTAAGGGTAAGGGTAAGGGTAAGGGTAAGGGTAAGCTTAAGGGTAAAAGCAAGGGTAAGGATAAGGGTAAGGGTAAGGGTAAGGGTAAGGGTAAGGGTAAGGGTAAGGGTAAGCTTAAGGGTAAAAGCAAGGGTAAGGGTAAGGGTAAGGGTAAGGGTAAGGGTAAGGGTAAGGGTAAAGGTAAGGGTAAGCTTAAGGGTAAAAGCAAGGGTAAGGGTTAGGGTAAGGGTAAGAGTAAGGGTAAGGGTAAGGGTAAGCTTAAGGGTAAAAGCAAGGGTAAGGGTAAGGGTAAGGGTAAGGGTAAGGGTAAGGGTAAGGGTAAGAGTAAAGGTAAGGGTAAGCCTAAGGGTAAAAGCAAGGGTAAGGGTAAGGGTAAGGGTAAGGGTAAGGGTAAGGGTAAGGGTAAGGGTAAGGGTAAGGGTAAGGGTAAGGGTAAGGGTAAGGGTAAGGGTAAGGGTAAGCTTAAGGGTATAAGCAAGTGTAAGGGGAAGGGTAAGGGTGAGGGTAAGGGTAAGGGTAAGGGTAAGGGTAAGCTTAAGGGTAAAAGCAAGGGTAAGGGTAAGGGTAAGGGTAAGGGTAAGGGTAAGGGTAAGGGTAAGCTTAAGGGTAAAAGCAAGGGTAAGGGTAAGGGTAAGGGTAAGGGTAAGGGTAAGGGTAAGGGTAAGCCTAAGGGTAAAAGCAAGGGTAAGGGTAAGGGTAAGGGTAAGGGTAAGCTTAAGGGTAAAAGCAAGGGTAAGGGTAAGGGTAAGGGTAAGGGTAAGGGTAAGGGTAAGGGTAAGGGTAAGGGTAAGGGTAAGGGTAAGGGTAAGGGTAAGGGTAAGGGTAAGGGTAAGGGTAAGGGTAAGCTTAAGGGTAAAAGCAAGGGTAAGGGTAAGGGTAAGGGTAAGGGTAAGCCTAAGGGTAAAAGCAAGGGTAAGGGTAAGGGTAAGGGTAAGGGTAAGGGTAAGCTTAAGGGTAAAAGCAAGGGTAAGGGTAAGGGTAAGGGTAAGGGTAAGGGTAAGGGTAAGGGTAAGCTTAAGGGTAAAAGCAAGGGTAAGGGTAAGGGTAAGGGTAAGGGTAAGGGTAAGGGTAAGGGTAAGGGTAAGGGTAAGGGTAAAGGTAAGGGTAAGCCTAAGGGTCAAAGCAAGGGTAAGGGTAAGGGTAAGGGTAAGGGTAAGGGTAAGAGTAAGGGTAAGGGTAAGGGTGGGCTTAAGGGTAAAAGCAAGGGTAAGGGTAAGGGTAAGGGTAAGGGTAAGGGTAAGGGTAAGGGTAAGGGTAAGGGTAAGGGTAAGGGTAAGGGTAAGGGTAAGGGTAAGGGTAAGCTTAAGGGTAAGGGTAAGGGTAAGGGTAAGGGTAAGCCTAAGGGTAAAAGCAAGGGTAAGTGTAAGGGTAAGGGTAAGGGTAAGGGTAAGCTTAAGGGTAAAAGCAAGGGTAAGGGTAAGGGTAAGGGTAAGGGTAAGGGTAAGGGTAAGGGTAAGGGTAAGGGTAAGGGTAAGGGTAAGGGTAAGGGTAAGGGTAAGGGTAAGCTTAAGGGTAAAAGCAAGGGTAAGGGTAAGGGTAAGGGTAAGGGTAAGCCTAAGGGTAAAAGCAAGGGTAAGGGTAAGGGTAAGGGTAAGGGTAAGGGTAAGCTTAAGGGTAAAAGCAAGGGTAAGGGTAAGGGTAAGGGTAAGGGTAAGGGTAAGGGTAAGGGTAAGCTTAAGGGTAAAAGCAAGGGTAAGGGTAAGGGTAAGGTTAAGGGTAAGGGTAAGGGTAAGGGTAAGGGTAAGGGTAAGGGTAAAGGTAAGGGTAAGCCTAAGGGTCAAAGCAAGGGTAAGGGTAAGGGTAAGGGTAAGGGTAAGGGTAAGAGTAAGGGTAAGGGTAAGGGTAAGCTTAAGGGTAAAAGCAAGGGTAAGGGCAAGGGTAAGGGTAAGGGTAAGGGTAAGGGTAAGGGTAAGGGTAAGGGTAAGGGTAAGGGTAAGGGTAAGGGTAAGGGTAAGGGTAAGGGTAAGCTTAAGGGTAAGGGTAAGGGTAAGGGTAAGGGTAAGCCTAAGGGTAAAAGCAAGGGTAAGTGTAAGGGTAAGGGTAAGGGTAAGGGTAAGCTTAAGGGTAAAAGCAAGGGTAAGGGTAAGGGTAAGGGTAAGGGTAAGGGTAAGGGTAAGGGTAAGGGTAAGGGTAAGCTTAAGGGTAAAAGCAAGGGTAAGGGTAAGGGTAAGGGTAAGGGTAAGGGTAAGGGTAAGGCTAAAGGTAAGGGTAAGCCTAAGGGTAAAAGCAAGGGTAAGGGTAAGGGTAAGGGCAAGAGTAAGGGTAAGGGTAAGGGTAAGGGTAAGGGTAAGGGTAAGGGTAAAGGTAAGGGTAAGGGTAAGCTTAAGGGTAAAAGCAAGGGTAAGGGTAAGGGTAAGGGTAAGGGTAAGAGTAAGGGTAAGGGTAAGGGTAAGCTTAAGGGTAAAAGCAAGGGTAAGGGTAAGGGTAAGGGTAAGGGTAAGGGTAAGGGTAAGGGTAAGGGTAAGTGTAAGGGTAAGGGTAAGGGTAAGGGTAAGGGTAAGCTTAAGGGTAAAAGCAAGGGTAAGGGTAAGGGTAAGGGTAAGGGTAAGGGTAAGGGTAAGGGTAAGGTTAAGGGTAAGGGTAAGGGTAAGGGTAAGCCTAAGGGTAAAAGCAAGGGTAAGGGTAAGGGTAAGGGTAAGGGTAAGGGTAAGGGTAAGGGTAAGGGTAATGGTAAGGGTAAAGGTAAGGGTAAGCCTAAGGGTAAAAGCAAGGGTAAGGGTAAGGGTAAGGGTAAGGGTAAGGGTAAGGTTAAGGGTAAGGGTTAGGGTAAGGGTAAGGGTAAGGGTAAGGGTAAGCTTAAGGGTAAAAGCAAGGGTAAGGGTGAGGGTGAGGGTAAGGGTAAGGGTAAGGGTAAGGGTAAGCTTAAGGGTAAGGGTAAGGGTAAGGGTAAGCTTAAGGGTAAAAGCAAGGGTAAGGGTAAGGGTAAGGGTAAGGGTAAGGGTAAGCTTAAGGGTAAAAGCAAGGGTAAGGGTAAGGGTAAGGGTAAGAGTAAGGGTAAGGGTAAGGGTAAGGGTAAGCTTAAGGGTAAGGGTAAGGGTAAGAGTAAGGGTAAGCTTAAGGGTAAAAGCAAGGGTAAGGGTCAGGGTAAGGGTAAGTGTAAGGGTAAGGGTAAGGGTAAGGGTAAGGGTGAGCTTAAGGGTAAAAACAAGGGTAAGGGTAAGGTAAAGGGTAAGGGTAAGGGTAAGGGTAAGGGTAAGGGTAAGGGTAAGGGTTAGCTTAAGGGTAAAAGCAAGGGTAAGGGTAAGGGTAAGGGTAAGGGTAAGGGTAAGGGTAAGGGTAAGGGTAAAGGTAAGGGTAAGCCTAAGGGTAAAAGCAAGGGTAAGGGTAAGGGTAAGGGTAAGGGTAAGAGTAAGGGTAAGGGTAAGGGTAAGCTTAAGGGTAAAAGCAGGGGTTAGGGTAAGGGTAAGGGTAAGGGTAAGCCTAAGGGTAAAAGCAAGGGTAAGGGTAAGGGTAAGGGTAAGGGTAAGGGTAAGGGTAAGCTTAAGGGTAAAAGCAAGGGTAAGGGTAAGGGTAAGGGTAAGGGTAAGGGTAAGGGTAAGCTTAAGGGTAAAAGCAAGGGTGAGGGTAAGGGTAAGGGTAAGGGTAAGGGTAAGGGTAAGGGTAAGGGTAAGGGTAAGGGTAAGTTTAAGGGTAAAAGCAAGGGTAAGGGTAAAGGTAAGGGTAAGGGTAAGGGTAAGGGTAAGGGTAAGGGTAAGGGTAAGGGTAAGGGTAAGGGTAAGGGTAAGCTTAAGGGTAAAAGCAAGGGTAAGGGTAAGGGTAAGGGTAAGGGTAAGGGTAAAGGTAAGGGTAAGCCTAAGGGTAAAAGCAAGGGTAAGGGTAAGGGTAAGGGTAAGGGTAAGGGTAAGGGTAAGGGTTAGGGTAAGGGTAAGGGTAAGGGTAAGGGTAAGGGTAAGGGTAAGGGTAAGGGTAAGGGTAAGGGTAAGGGTAAGGGTAAGGGTAAGGGTAAGGGTAAGGGTAAGGGTAAGGGTAAGGGTAAGCTTAAGGGTAAAAGCAAGGGTAAGGGTAAGGGAAAGGATAAGGGTAAGCCTAAGGGTAAAAGCAAGGGTAAGGGTAAGGGTAAGGGTAAGGGTAAGGGTAAGCTTAAGGGTAAAAGCAAGAGAAAGGGTAAGGGTAAGGGTAAGGGTAAGGGTAAGGGTAAGCTTAAGGGTAAAAGCAAGGGTAAGGGTAAGGGTAAGGGTAAGGGTAAGGGTAACGGTAAGGGTAAGGGTAAAGGTAAGGGTAAGCCTAAGGGTAAAAGCAAGGGTAAGGGTGAGGGTAAGGGTAAGGGTAAGGGTAAGGTTAAGGGTAAGGGTAAGGGTAAGCTTAAGGGTAAAAGCAAGGGTAAGGGTAAGGGTAAGGGTAAGGGTAAGGGTAAGGGTAAGGGTAAGGGTAAGGGTAAGGGTAAGGGTAAGGGTAAGCTTAAGGGTAAGGGTAAGGGTAAGGGTAAGGGTAAGCTTGAGGGTAAAAGCAAGGGTAAGGGTAAGGGTAAGGGTAAGGGTAAGCTTAAGGGTAAAAGCAAGGGTAAGGGTAAGGGTAAGGGTAAGGGTAAGGGTAAGGGTAAGGGTTAGGGTAAGGGTAAGGGTAAGGGTAAGCTTAAGGGTAAGGGTAAGGGTAAGGGTAAGGGTAAGCTTAAGGGTAAAAGCAAGGGTAAGGGTAAGGGTAAGGGTAAGGGTAAGGGTAAGGGTAAGGGTAAGGGTAAGGGTAAGCTTAAGGGTAAGGGTAAGGGTAAGGGTAAGGGTAAGCTTAAGGGTAAAAGCAAGGGTAAGGGTAAGGGTGAGGGTAAGGGTAAGGGTAAGGGTAAGGGTAAGCTTAAGGGTAAGGGTAAGGGTAAGGGTAAGCTTAAGGGTAAAAGCAAGGGTAAGGGTAAGGGTAAGGGTAAGGGTAAGGGTAAGGGTAAGGGTAAGGGTAAGGGTAAGGGTAAGGGTAAGGGTAAGGGTAAGGGTAAGGGTAAGGGTAAGGGTAAGGGTAAGGGTAAGGGTAAGGGTAAGGGTAAGGGTAAAGGTAAGGGTAAGGGTAAGGGTAAGGGTAAGGGTAAGGGAAAGCTTAAGGGTAAGGGTAAGGGTAAGGGTAAGGGTAAGCTTAAGGGTAAAAGCAAGGGTAAGGGTAAGGGTAAGGGTAAGGGTAAGGGTAAGCTTAAGGGTAAAAGCAAGGGGTAGGTTAAGCGTAAGGGTAAGGGTAAGGGTAAGGGTAAGGGTAAGGGTAAGCTTAAGGGTAAGGGTAAGGGTAAGGGTAAGGGTAAGCTTAAGGGTAAAAGCAAGGGTAAGGGTAAGGGTAAGGGTAAAGGTAAGGGTAAGCCTAAGGGTAAAAGCAAGGATAAGGGTAAGGGTAAGGGTAAGGGTAAGGGTAAGGGTAAAGGTAAGGGTAAGGGTAAGGGTAAGCTTAAGGGTAAAAGCAAGGGTAAGGGTAAGGGTAAGGGTAAGGCTAAGGGTAAGGGTAAGGGTAAGGGTAAGGGTAAGGGTAAGGGTAAGGGTAAGGGTAAGCTTAAGGGTAAAAGCAAGGGTAAGGGTAAGGGTAAGGGTAAGGGTAAGGGTAAGGGTAAGGGTAAGGGTAAGCTTAAGGGTAAAAGCAAGGGTAAGGGTAAGGGTAAGGGTAAGGGTAAGGGTAAGGGTTAGGGTAAGGGTAAAGGTAAGGGTAAGCCTAAGGGTAAAAGCAAGGGTAAGGGTAAGGGTAAGGGTAAGGGTAAGAATAAGGGTAAGGGTAAGGGTAAGGGTAATGGTAAGGGTAAAGGTAAGGGTAAGCCTAAGGGTAAAAGCAAGGGTAAGGGTAAGGGTAAGGGTAAGGGTAAGGGTAAGGTTAAGGGTAAGGGTTAGGGTAAGGGTAAGGGTAAGGGTAAGGGTAAGCTTAAGGGTAAAAGCAAGGGTAAGGGTGAGGGTAAGGGTAAGGGTAAGGGTAAGGGTAAGGGTAAGCTTAAGGATAAGGGTAAGGGTAAGGGTAAGCTTAAGGATAAAAGCAAGGGTAAGGGTAAGGGTAAGGGTAAGGGTAAGGGTAAGCTTAAGGGTAAAAGCAAGGGTAAGGGTAAGGGTAAGGGTAAGAGTAAGGGTAAGGGTAAGGGTAAGGGTAAGCTTAAGGGTAAGGGTAAGGGTAAGAGTAAGGGTAAGCTTAAGGGTAAAAGCAAGGGTAAGGGTCAGGGTAAGGGTAAGTGTAAGGGTAAGGGTAAGGGTAAGGGTAAGGGTGAGCTTAAGGGTAAAAGCAAGGGTAAGGGTAAGGTAAAGGGTAAGGGTAAGGGTAAGGGTAAGGGTAAGGGTAAGGGTAAGGGTTAGCTTAAGGGTAAAAGCAAGGGTAAGGGTAAGGGTAAGGGTAAGGGTAAGGGTAAGGGTAAGGGTAAGGGTAAAGGTAAGGGTAAGCCTAAGGGTAAAAGCAAGGGTAAGGGTAAGGGTAAGGGTAAGGGTAAGAGTAAGGGTAAGGGTAAGGGTAAGCTTAAGGGTAAAAGCAGGGGTTAGGGTAAGGGTAAGGGTAAGGGTAAGCCTAAGGGTAAAAGCAAGGGTAAGGGTAAGGGTAAGGGTAAGGGTAAGGGTAAGCTTAAGGGTAAAAGCAAGGGTAAGGGTAAGGGTAAGGGTAAGGGTAAGGGTAAGGGTAAGCTTAAGGGTAAAAGCAAGGGTGAGGGTAAGGGTAAGGGTAAGGGTAAGGGTAAGGGTAAGGGTAAGGGTAAGGGTAAGGGTAAGTTTAAGGGTAAAAGCAAGGGTAAGGGTAAAGGTAAGGGTAAGGGTAAGGGTAAGGGTAAGGGTAAGGGTAAGGGTAAGGGTAAGGGTAAGGGTAAGCTTAAGGGTAAAAGCAAGGGTAAGGGTAAGGGTAAGGGTAAGGGTAAGGGTAAAGGTAAGGGTAAGCCTAAGGGTAAAAGCAAGGGTAAGGGTAAGGGTAAGGGTAAGGGTAAGGGTAAGGGTAAGGGTTAGGGTAAGGGTAAGGGTAAGGGTAAGGGTAAGGGTAAGGGTAAGGGTAAGGGTAAGGGTAAGGGTAAGGGTAAGGGTAAGGGTAAGGGTAAGGGTAAGGGTAAGGGTAAGGGTAAGCTTAAGGGTAAAAGCAAGGGTAAGGGTAAGGGAAAGGATAAGGGTAAGCCTAAGGGTAAAAGCAAGGGTAAGGGTAAGGGTAAGGGTAAGGGTAAGCTTAAGGGTAAAAGCAAGAGAAAGGGTAAGGGTAAGGGTAAGGGTAAGGGTAAGGGTAAGCTTAAGGGTAAAAGCAAGGGTAAGGGTAAAGGTAAGGGTAAGGGTAAGGGTAAGGGTAAGGGTAACGGTAAGGGTAAGGGTAAAGGTAAGGGTAAGCCTAAGGGTAAAAGCAAGGGTAAGGGTGAGGGTAAGGGTAAGGGTAAGGGTAAGGTTAAGGGTAAGGGTAAGGGTAAGCTTAAGGGTAAAAGCAAGGGTAAGGGTAAGGGTAAGGGTAAGGGTAAGGGTAAGGGTAAGGGTAAGGGTAAGGGTAAGGGTAAGGGTAAGGGTAAGCTTAAGGGTAAGGGTAAGGGTAAGGGTAAGGGTAAGCTTAAGGGTAAAAGCAAGGGTAAGGGTAAGGGTAAGGGTAAGGGTAAGCTTAAGGGTAAAAGCAAGGGTAAGGGTAAGGGTAAGGGTAAGGGTAAGGGTAAGGGTAAGGGTTAGGGTAAGGGTAAGGGTAAGGGTAAGCTTAAGGGTAAGGGTAAGGGTAAGGGTAAGGGTAAGCTTAAGGGTAAAAGCAAGGGTAAGGGTAAGGGTAAGGGTAAGGGTAAGGGTAAGGGTAAGGGTAAGGGTAAGCTTAAGGGTAAGGGTAAGGGTAAGGGTAAGGGTAAGCTTAAGGGTAAAAGCAAGGGTAAGGGTAAGGGTGAGGGTAAGGGTAAGGGTAAGGGTAAGGGTAAGCTTAAGGGTAAGGGTAAGGGTAAGGGTAAGCTTAAGGGTAAAAGCAAGGGTAAGGGTAAGGGTAAGGGTAAGGGTAAGGGTAAGGGTAAGGGTAAGGGTAAGGGTAAGGGTAAGGGTAAGGGTAAGGGTAAGGGTAAGGGTAAGGGTAAGGGTAAGGGTAAGGGTAAGGGTAAGGGTAAAGGTAAGGGTAAGGGTAAGGGTAAGGGTAAGGGTAAGGGAAAGCTTAAGGGTAAGGGTAAGGGTAAGGGTAAGGGTAAGCTTAAGGGTAAAAGCAAGGGTAAGGGTAAGGGTAAGGGTAAGGGTAAGGGTAAGCTTAAGGGTAAAAGCAAGGGGTAGGTTAAGGGTAAGGGTAAGGGTAAGGGTAAGGGTAAGGGTAAGGGTAAGCTTAAGGGTAAGGGTAAGGGTAAGGGTAAGGGTAAGCTTAAGGGTAAAAGCAAGGGTAAGGGTAAGGGTAAGGGTAAAGGTAAGGGTAAGCCTAAGGGTAAAAGCAAGGATAAGGGTAAGGGTAAGGGTAAGGGTAAGGGTAAGGGTAAGGGTAAGGGTAAGGGTAAGGGTAAGCTTAAGGGTAAAAGCAAGGGTAAGGGTAAGGGTAAGGGTAAGGGTAAGGGTAAGGGTAAGGGTAAGGGTAAGGGTAAGGGTAAGGGTAAGGGTAAGGGTAAGCTTAAGGGTAAAAGCAAGGGTAAGGGTAAGGGTAAGGGTAAGGGTAAGGGTAAGGGTAAGGGTAAGGGTAAGCTTAAGGGTAAAAGCAAGGGTAAGGGTAAGGGTAAGGGTAAGGGTAAGGGTAAGGGTTAGGGTAAGGGTAAAGGTAAGGGTAAGCCTAAGGGTAAAAGCAAGGGTAAGGGTAAGGGTAAGGGTAAGGGTAAGAATAAGGGTAAGGGTAAGGGTAAGGGTAATGGTAAGGGTAAGGGTAAGAGTAAGGGTAAGGGTAAGGGTAAGCTTAAGGGTAAAAGCAAGGGTAAGGGTAAGGGTAAGGGTAAGCCTAAGGGTAAAAGCAAGGGTAAGGGTAAGGGTAAGGGTAAGGGTAAGGGTAAGCTTAAGGGTAAAAGCAAGGGTAAGGGTAAGGGTAAGGGTAAGGGTAAGGGTAAGGGTAAGGGTAAGGGTAAGCTTAAGGGTAAAAGCAAGGGTAAGGGTAAGGGTAAGGGTAAGGGTAAGGGTAAGGGTAAGGGTAAGGGTAAGGGTAAGGGTAAGGGTAAGGGTAAGGGTAAGGGTAAGCTTAAGGGTAAAAGCAAGGGTAAGGGTAAGGGTAAGGGTAAGGGTAAGGGTAAGGGTAAGGGTAAGGGTAAGGGTAAAGGTAAGGGTAAGGGTAAGGGTAAGGGTAAGGGTAAGGGTAAGGGTAAGCTTAAGGGTAAAAGTAAGGGTAAGGGTTAGGGTAAGGGTAAGGGTAAGGGTAAGGGTAAGGGTAAGCTTAAGGGTAAAAGCAAGGGTAAGGGTAAGGGTAAGTTTAAGGGTAAGGGTAAGGGTAAGGGTAAGGGTAAGGGTAAGGGTAAGGGTAAGGGTAAGGTTAAGGGTAAGGGTAAGCTTAAGGGTAAAAGCAAGGGTAAGGGTAAGGGTAAGGGTAAGGGTAAGGGTAGGGGTAAGGGTAAGAGTAAGGGTAAGGGTAAGCTTAAGGGTAAAAGCAAGGGTAAGGGTAAGGGTAAGGGTAAGGGTAAGGGTTAGGGTAAGGGTAAAGGTAAGGGTAAGCCTAAGGGTAAAAGCAAGGGTAAGGGTAAGGGTAAGGGTAAGCGTAAGGGTAAGGGTAAGGGTAAGGGTAAGGGTAAGGGTAAGCTTAAGGGTAAAAGCAAGGGTAAGGGTAAGAGTAAGGGTAAGGGTAAGGGTAAGGGTAAGGGTAAGGGTAAGGGTAAGGGTAAGGGTAAGGGTAAGGGTAAGGGTAAGAGTAAGGGTAAGGGTAAGGGTAAGCTTAAGGGTAAAAGCAAGGGTAAGGGTAAGGGTAAGGGTAAGGGTAAGCCTAAGGGTAAAAGCAAGGGTAAGGGTAAGGGTAAGGGTAAGGGTAAGGGTAAGCTTAAGGGTAAAAGCAAGGGTAAGGGTAAGGGTAAGGGTAAGGGTAAGCTTAAGGGTAAAAGCAAGGGTAAGGGTAAGGGTAAGGGTAAGGGTAAGGGTAAGGGTAAGGGTAAGGGTAAGGGTAAGGGTAAGGGTAAAGGTAAGGGTAAGCCTAAGGGTAAAAGCAAGGGTAAGGGTAAGGGTAAGGGTAAGGGTAAGGGTAAGCTTAAGGGTAAAAGCAAGGGTAAGGGTAAGGGTAAGGGTAAGGGTAAGGGTAAGGGTAAGGGTAAGGGTAAGGGTAAGGGTAAGGGTAAGGGTAAGGGTAAGGGTAAGGGTAAGGGTAAGGGTAAGCTTAAGGGTAAAAGCAAGAGTAAGGGTAAGGGTAAGGGTAAGGGTAAGGGTAAGGGTAAGGGTAAGGGTAATGGTAAGGGTAAGGGTAAGGGTAAGGGTAAGGGTAAGGGTAAGCTAAAGGGTAAAAGCAAGGGTAAGGGTTAGGGTTAGGGTAAGGGTAAGGGTAAGGGTAAGGGTAAGCTTAAGGGTAAAAGCAAGGGTAAGGGTAAGGGTAAGGGTAAGGGTAAGGGTAAGGGTAAGGGTAAGGGTAAGGGTAAAGGTAAGGGTAAGCCTAAGGGTAAAAGCAAGGGTAAGGGTAAGGGTAAGGGTAAGGGTAAGGGTAAGGGTAAGGGTAAGGGTAAGGGTAAGGGTAAGGGTAAGGGTAAGGGTAAACTTAAGGGTATAAGCAAGGGTAAGGGTAAGGGTAAGGGTGAGGGTAAGGGTAAGGGTAAGGGTAAGGGTAAGGGTAAGCTTAAGGGTAAAAGCAAGGGTAAGGTTAAGGGTAAGGGTAAGGGTAAGGGTAAGGGTAAGGGTAGGGGTAAGCTTAAGGGTAAAAGCAAGGGTAAGGGTAAGGGTAAGGGTAAGGGTAAGGGTAAGGGTAAGGGTAAGGGTAAGGGTAAGGGTAAGGGTAAGGGTAAGGGTAAGGGTAAGGGTAAGGGTAAGGGTAAGGGTAAAGGTAAGGGTAAGGGTAAGCTTAAGGGTAAAAGCAAGGGTAAGGGTAAGGGTAAGGGTAAGGGTAAGGGTAAGGGTAAGGGTAAGGGTAAGCTTAAGGGTAAAAGCAAGGGTAAGGGTAAGGGTAAGGGTAAGGGTAAGGGTAAGGGTAAGGGTAAGGGTAAGGGTAAGGGTAAGGGTAAGGGTAAGCCTAAGGGTAAAAGCAAGGGTAAGGGTAAGGGTAAGGGTAAGGGTAAGGGTAAGGGTAAGGGTAAGGGTAATGGTAAGGGTAAAGGTAAGGGTAAGCCTAAGGGTAAAAGCAAGGGTAAGGGTAAGGGTAAGGGTAAGGGTAAGGGTAAGGTTAAGGGTAAGGGTTAGGGTAAGGGTAAGGGTAAGGGTAAGGGTAAGCTTAAGGGTAAAAGCAAGGGTAAGGGTGAGGGTAAGGGTAAGGGTAAGGGTAAGGGTAAGGGTAAGCTTAAGGGTAAGGGTAAGGGTAAGGGTAAGCTTAAGGGTAAAAGCAAGGGTAAGGGTAAGGGTAAGGGTAAGGGTAAGGGTAAGCTTAAGGGTAAAAGCAAGGGTAAGGGTAAGGGTAAGGGTAAGAGTAAGGGTAAGGGTAAGGGTAAGGGTAAGCTTAAGGGTAAGGGTAAGGGTAAGAGTAAGGGTAAGCTTAAGGGTAAAAGCAAGGGTAAGGGTCAGGGTAAGGGTAAGTGTAAGGGTAAGGGTAAGGGTAAGGGTAAGGGTGAGCTTAAGGGTAAAAGCAAGGGTAAGGGTAAGGTAAAGGGTAAGGGTAAGGGTAAGGGTAAGGGTAAGGGTAAGGGTTAGCTTAAGGGTAAAAGCAAGGGTAAGGGTAAGGGTAAGGGTAAGGGTAAGGGTAAGGGTAAGGGTAAGGGTAAAGGTAAGGGTAAGCCTAAGGGTAAAAGCAAGGGTAAGGGTAAGGGTAAGGGTAAGGGTAAGGGTAAGAGTAAGGGTAAGGGTAAGGGTAAGCTTAAGGGTAAAAGCAGGGGTTAGGGTAAGGGTAAGGGTAAGGGTAAGCCTAAGGGTAAAAGCAAGGGTAAGGGTAAGGGTAAGGGTAAGGGTAAGGGTAAGCTTAAGGGTAAAAGCAAGGGTAAGGGTAAGGGTAAGGGTAAGGGTAAGGGTAAGGGTAAGCTTAAGGGTAAAAGCAAGGGTGAGGGTAAGGGTAAGGGTAAGGGTAAGGGTAAGGGTAAGGGTAAGGGTAAGGGTAAGGGTAAGTTTAAGGGTAAAAGCAAGGGTAAGGGTAAAGGTAAGGGTAAGGGTAAGGGTAAGGGTAAGGGTAAGGGTAAGGGTAAGGGTAAGGGTAAGGGTAAGCTTAAGGGTAAAAGCAAGGGTAAGGGTAAGGGTAAGGGTAAGGGTAAGGGTAAAGGTAAGGGTAAGCCTAAGGGTAAAAGCAAGGGTAAGGGTAAGGGTAAGGGTAAGGGTAAGGGTAAGGGTAAGGGTTAGGGTAAGGGTAAGGGTAAGGGTAAGGGTAAGGGTAAGGGTAAGGGTAAGGGTAAGGGTAAGGGTAAGGGTAAGGGTAAGGGTAAGGGTAAGGGTAAGGGTAAGGGTAAGGGTAAGCTTAAGGGTAAAAGCAAGGGTAAGGGTAAGGGAAAGGATAAGGGTAAGCCTAAGGGTAAAAGCAAGGGTAAGGGTAAGGGTAAGGGTAAGGGTAAGGGTAAGCTTAAGGGTAAATGCAAGAGAAAGGGTAAGGGTAAGGGTAAGGGTAAGGGTAAGGGTAAGCTTAAGGGTAAAAGCAAGGGTAAGGGTAAAGGTAAGGGTAAGGGTAAGGGTAAGGGTAAGGGTAACGGTAAGGGTAAGGGTAAAGGTAAGGGTAAGCCTAAGGGTAAAAGCAAGGGTAAGGGTGAGGGTAAGGGTAAGGGTGAGGGTAAGGTTAAGGGTAAGGGTAAGGGTAAGCTTAAGGGTAAAAGCAAGGGTAAGGGTAAGGGTAAGGGTAAGGGTAAGGGTAAGGGTAAGGGTAAGGGTAAGGGTAAGGGTAAGGGTAAGGGTAAGCTTAAGGGTAAGGGTAAGGGTAAGGGTAAGGGTAAGCTTAAGGGTAAAAGCAAGGGTAAGGGTAAGGGTAAGGGTAAGGGTAAGCTTAAGGGTAAAAGCAAGGGTAAGGGTAAGGGTAAGGGTAAGGGTAAGGGTAAGGGTTAGGGTAAGGGTAAGGGTAAGGGTAAGCTTAAGGGTAAGGGTAAGGGTAAGGGTAAGGGTAAGCTTAAGGGTAAAAGCAAGGGTAAGGGTAAGGGTAAGGGTAAGGGTAAGGGTAAGGGTAAGGGTAAGGGTAAGCTTAAGGGTAAGGGTAAGGGTAAGGGTAAGGGTAAGCTTAAGGGTAAAAGCAAGGGTAAGGGTAAGGGTGAGGGTAAGGGTAAGGGTAAGGGTAAGGGTAAGCTTAAGGGTAAGGGTAAGGGTAAGGGTAAGCTTAAGGGTAAAAGCAAGGGTAAGGGTAAGGGTAAGGGTAAGGGTAAGGGTAAGGGTAAGGGTAAGGGTAAGGGTAAGGGTAAGGGTAAGGGTAAGTGTAAGGGTAAGGGTAAGGGTAAGGGTAAGGGTAAGGGTAAGGGTAAGGGTAAAGGTAAGGGTAAGGGTAAGGGTAAGGGTAAGGGTAAGGGAAAGCTTAAGGGTAAGGGTAAGGGTAAGGGTAAGGGTAAGCTTAAGGGTAAAAGCAAGGGTAAGGGTAAGGGTAAGGGTAAGGGTAAGGGTAAGCTTAAGGGTAAAAGCAAGGGGTAGGTTAAGGGTAAGGGTAAGGGTAAGGGTAAGGGTAAGGGTAAGGGTAAGCTTAAGGGTAAGGGTAAGGGTAAGGGTAAGGGTAAGCTTAAGGGTAAAAGCAAGGGTAAGGGTAAGGGTAAGGGTAAAGGTAAGGGTAAGCCTAAGGGTAAAAGCAAGGATAAGGGTAAGGGTAAGGGTAAGGGTAAGGGTAAGGGTAAGGGTAAGGGTAAGGGTAAGGGTAAGCTTAAGGGTAAAAGCAAGGGTAAGGGTAAGGGTAAGGGTAAGGGTAAGGGTAAGGGTAAGGGTAAGGGTAAGGGTAAGGGTAAGGGTAAGGGTAAGGGTAAGCTTAAGGGTAAAAGCAAGGGTAAGGGTAAGGGTAAGGGTAAGGGTAAGGGTAAGGGTAAGGGTAAGGGTAAGCTTAAGGGTAAAAGCAAGGGTAAGGGTAAGGGTAAGGGTAAGGGTAAGGGTAAGGGTAAGGGTAAGGGTTAGGGTAAGGGTAAAGGTAAGGGTAAGCCTAAGGGTAAAAGCAAGGGTAAGGGTAAGGGTAAGGGTAAGGGTAAGAATAAGGGTAAGGGTAAGGGTAAGGGTAATGGTAAGGGTAAGGGTAAGAGTAAGGGTAAGGGTAAGGGTAAGCTTAAGGGTAAAAGCAAGGGTAAGGGTAAGGGTAAGGGTAAGCCTAAGGGTAAAAGCAAGGGTAAGGGTAAGGGTAAGGGTAAGGGTAAGGGTAAGGGTAAGCTTAAGGGTAAAAGCAAGGGTAAGGGTAAGGGTAAGGGTAAGGGTAAGGGTAAGGGTAAGGGTAAGGGTAAGGGTAAGCTTAAGGGTAAAAGCAAGGGTAAGGGTAAGGGTAAGGGTAAGGGTAAGGGTAAGGGTAAGGGTAAGGGTAAGGGTAAGGGTAAGGGTAAGCTTAAGGGTAAAAGCAAGGGTAAGGGTAAGGGTAAGGGTAAGGGTAAGGGTAAGGGTAAGGGTAAGGGTAAGGGTAAGGGTAAGGGTAAAGGTAAGGGTAAGGGTAAGGGTAAGGGTAAGGGTAAGGGTAAGGGTAAGCTTAAGGGTAAAAGTAAGGGTAAGGGTTAGGGTAAGGGTTAGGGTAAGGGTAAGGGTAAGGGTAAGCTTAAGGGTAAAAGCAAGGGTAAGGGTAAGGGTAAGTTTAAGGGTAAGGGTAAGGGTAAGGGTAAGGGTAAGGGTAAGGGTAAGGGTAAGGGTAAGGGTAAGGTTAAGGGTAAGGGTAAGCTTAAGGGTAAAAGCAAGGGTAAGGGTAAGGGTAAGGGTAAGGGTAAGGGTAGGGGTAAGGGTAAGAGTAAGGGTAAGGGTAAGCTTAAGGGTAAAAGCAAGGGTAAGGGTAAGGGTAAGGGTAAGGGTGAGGGTTAGGGTAAGGGTAAAGGTAAGGGTAAGCCTAAGGGTAAAAGCAAGGGTAAGGGTAAGGGTAAGGGTAAGCGTAAGGGTAAGGGTAAGGGTAAGGGTAAGGGTAAGGGTAAGCTTAAGGGTAAAAGCAAGGGTAAGGGTAAGAGTAAGGGTAAGGGTAAGGGTAAGGGTAAGGGTAAGGGTAAGGGTAAGGGTAAGGGAAAGGGTAAGGGTAAGGGTAAGAGTAAGGTTAAGGGTAAGGGTAAGCTTAAGGGTAAAAGCAAGGGTAAGGGTAAGGGTAAGGGTAAGGGTAAGCCTAAGGGTAAAAGCAAGGGTAAGGGTAAGGGTAAGGGTAAGGGTAAGGGTAAGCTTAAGGGTAAAAGCAAGGGTAAGGGTAAGGGTAAGGGTAAGGGTAAGCTTAAGGGTAAAAGCAAGGGTAAGGGTAAGGGTAAGGGTAAGGGTAAGGGTAAGGGTAAGGGTAAGGGTAAGGGTAAGGGTAAGGGTAAGGGTAAAGGTAAGGGTAAGCCTAAGGGTAAAAGCAAGGGTAAGGGTAAGGGTAAGGGTAAGGGTAAGGGTAAGCTTAAGGGTAAAAGCAAGGGTAAGGGTAAGGGTAAGGGTAAGGGTAAGGGTAAGGGTAAGGGTAAGGGTAAGGGTAAGGGTAAGGGTAAGGGTAAGGGTAAGGGTAAGGGTAAGCTTAAGGGTAAAAGCAAGGGTAAGGGTAAGGGTAAGGGTAAGGGTAAGGGTAAGGGTAAGGGTAAGGGTAAGGGTAATGGTAAGGGTAAGGGTAAGGGTAAGGGTAAGGGTAAGGGTAAGCTAAAGGGTAAAAGCAAGGGTAAGGGTTAGGGTAAGGGTAAGGGTAAGGGTAAGGGTAAGGGAAAGCTTAAGGGTAAAAGCAAGGGTAAGGGTAAGGGTAAGGGTAAGGGTAAGGGTAAGGGTAAGGGTAAGGGTAAAGGTAAGGGTAAGCCTAAGGGTAAAAGCAAGGGTAAGGGTAAGGGTAAGGGTAAGGGTAAGGGTAAGGGTAAGGGTAAGGGTAAGGGTAAGGGTAAGGGTAAGGGTAAGGGTAAGGGTAAACTTAAGGGTATAAGCAAGGGTAAGGGTAAGGGTAAGGGTGAGGGTAAGGGTAAGGGTAAGGGTAAGGGTAAGGGTAAGCTTAAGGGTAAAAGCAAGGGTAAGGTTAAGGGTAAGGGTAAGGGTAAGGGTAAGGGTAAGGGTAGGGGTAAGCTTAAGGGTAAAAGCAAGGGTAAGGGTAAGGGTAAGGGTAAGGGTAAGGGTAAGGGTAAGGGTAAGGGTAAGGGTAAGGGTAAGGGTAAGGGTAAGGGTAAGGGTAAGGGTAAGGGTAAGGGTAAGGGTAAAGGTAAGGGTAAGCCTAAGGGTAAAAGCAAGGGTAAGGGTAAGGGTAAGGGTAAGGGTAAGGGTAAGGGTAAGCCTAAGGGTAAAAGCAAGGGTAAGGGTAAGGGTAAGGGTAAGGGTAAGGGTAAGCTTAAGGGTAAAAGCAAGGGTAAGGGTAAGGGTAAGGGTAAGGGTAAGGGTAAGGGTAAGGGTAAGCTTAAGGGTAAAAGCAAGGGTAAGGGTAAGGGTAAGGGTAAGGGTAAGGGTAAGGGTAAGTGTAAGGGTAAGCTTAAGGGTAAAAGCAAGGGTAAGGGTAAGGGTAAGGGTAAGGGTAAGCCTAAGGGTAAAAGCAAGGGTAAGGGTAAGGGTAAGGGTAAGGGTAAGGGTAAGCTTAAGGGTAAAAGCAAGGGTAAGGGTAAGGGTAAGGGTAAGGGTAAGGGTAAGGGTAAGGGTAAGCTTAAGGGTAAAAGCAAGGGTAAGGGTAAGTGTAAGGGTAAGGGTAAGGGTAAGGGTAAAGGTAAGGGTAAGCCTAAGGGTAAAACAAGGGTAAGGGTAAGGGTAAGGGTAAGGGTAAGGGTAAGAATAAGGGTAAGGGTAAGGGTAAGGGTAAGGGTAAGGGTAAGGGTAAGGGTAAGGGTAAGCTTAAGGGTAAAAGCAAGGGTAAGGGTAAGGGTAAGGGTAAGGGTAAGGGTAAGTGTAAGGGTAAGGGTAAGGGTAAGCTTAAGGGTAAAAGCAAGGGTAAGGGTAAGGGTAAGGGTAAGGGTAAGGGTAAGGGTAAGGGTAAGGGTAAGGGTAAGGGTAAGGGTAAGGGTAAGGGTAAGCTTAAGGGTAAAAGCAAGGGTAAGGGTAAGGGTAAGGGTAAGGGTAAGCTTAAGGGTAAGGGTAAGGGTAAGGGTAAGGGTAAGGGTAAGGGTAAGGGTAAGGGTAAAGGTAAGGGTAAGCCTAAGGGTAAAAGCAAGGGTAAGGGTAAGTGTAAGGGTAAGGGTAAGGGTAAGGGTAAGGGTAAGGGTAAGGGTAAGGGTAAGGGTAAGGGTAAGGGTAAGGGTAAGGGTAAGGGTAAGCTTAAGGGTAAAAGCAAGGGTGAGGGTAAGGGTAAGGGTAAGGGTAAGGGTAAGGGTAAGGGTAAGGGTAAGGGTAAGGGTAAGGGTAAGGGTAAGGGTAAGGGTAAGGGTAAGGGTAAGGGTAAGCCTAAGGGTAAAAGCAAGGGTAAGGGTAAGGGTAAGGGTAAGGGTAAGGGTAAGCTTAAGGGTAAAAGCAAGGGTAAGGGTAAGGGTAAGGGTAAGGGTAAGGGTAAGCTTAAGGGTAAAAGCAAGGGTAAGGGTAAGGGTAAGGGTAAGGGTAAGGGTAAGGGTAAGGGTAAAGGTAAGGGTAAGCCTAAGGGTAAAAGCAAGGGTATGGGTAAGGGTAAGGGTAAGGGTAAGGGTAAGGGTAAGGGTAAGGGTAAGGGTAAGGGTAAGGGTAAGGGTAAGGGTAAGGGTAAGGGTAAGCTTAAGGGTAAAAGCAAGGGTAAGGGTAAGGGTAAGGGTAAGGGTAAGGGTAAGGGTAAGGGTAAGGGTAAGGGTAAGGGTAAGGGTTAGGGTAAGCTTAAGGGTAAAAGCAAGGGTAAGGGTAAGGGTAAGGGTAAGGGTAGGGGTAAGGGTAAGGGTAAGGGTAAGGGTAAGGGTAAGGGTAAGGGTGAGGGTAAGGGTAAGGGTAAGCTTAAGGGTAAAAGCAAGGGTAAGGGTAAGGGTAAGGGTAAGGGTAAGGGTAAGGGTAAGGGTAAGGGTAAGGGTAAGGGTAAGGGTAAGGGTAAGGGTAAGCTTAAGGGTAAAAGCAAGGGTAAGGGTAAGGGTAAGGGTAAGGGTAAGGGTAAGGGTAAGGGTAAGGGTAAGGGTAAGGGTAAGGGTAAGCCTAAGGGTAAAAGCAAGGGTAAGGGTAAGGGTAAAAGCAAGGGTAAGGGTAAGGGTAAGGGTAAGGGTAAGGGTAAGGGTAAGGGTAAGGGTAAGGGTAAGGGTAAGCTTAAGGGTAAAAGCAAGGGTAAGGGTAAGGGTAAGGGTAAGGGTAAGGGTAAGTGTAAGCTTAAGGGTAAAAGCAAGGGTAAGGGTAAGGGTAAGGGTAAAGGTAAGGGTAAGCCTTAGGGTAAAAGCAAGGGTAAGGGTAAGGGTAAGGGTAAGGGTAAGGGTAAGGGTAAGGGTAAGGGTAAGGGTAAGGGTAAGGGTAAGGGTAAGGGTAAGCTTAAGGGTAAAAGCAAGGGTAAGGGTAAGGGTAAGGGTAAGGGTAAGGGTAAGGGTAAGGGTAAGGGTAAGGGTAAGGGTAAGGGTAAGCTTAAGGGTAAAAGCAAGGGTAAGGGTAAGGGTAAGGTTAAGGGTAAGGGTAAGGGTAAGGGTAAGGGTAAGTGTAAGGGTAAGCTTAAGGGTAAAAGCAAGGGTAAGGGTTAGGGTAAGGGTAAGGGTAAGGGTAAGGGTAAGCTTGAGGGTAAAAGCAAGGGTAAGGGTAAGGGTAAGGGTAAGGGTAAGGGTAAAGGTAAGGGTAAGCCTAAGGATAAAAGCAAGGGTAATGGTAAGGGTAAGGGTAAGGGTAAGGGTAAGGGTAAGGGTAAGGGTAAGGGTAAGCTTAAGGGTATAAGCAAGGGTAAGGGTAAGGGTAAGGGTGAGGGTAAGGGTAAGGGTAAGGGTAAGCTTAAGGGTAAAAGCAAGGGTAAGGGTAAGGGTAAGGGTAAGGGTAAGGGTAAGGGTAAGGGTAAGGGTAAGGGTAAGGGTAAGCTTAAGGGTAAAAGCAAGGGTAAGGGTAAGGGTAAGGGTAAGGATAAGGGTAAGGGTAAGGGTAAGGGTAAGGGTAAGGGTAAAGGTAAGGGTAAAGGTTAGGGTAAGCCTAAGGGTAAAAGCAAGGGTAAGGGTAAAGGTAAGGGTAAGGGTAAGGGTAAGGGTAAGGGTAAGGGTAAGGGTAAGGGTAAGGGTAAGCTTAAGGGTAAAAGCAAGGGTAAGGGTAAGGGTAAGGGTAAGGGTAAGCCTAAGGGTAAAACAAGGGTAAGGGTAAGGGTAAGGGTAAGGGTAAGCTTAAGGGTAAAAGCAAGGGTAAGGGTAAGGGTAAGGGTGAGGGTAAGGGTAAGCTTAAGGGTTAAAGCAAGGGTAAGGGTAAGGGTAAGGGTAAGGGTAAGGGTAAGGGTAAGGGTAAGGGTAAGGGTAAGGGTAAGGGTAAGGGTAAGCTTAAGGGTAAAAGCAAGGGTAAGGGTAAGGGTAAGGGTGAGGGTAAGGGTAAGGGTAAGGGTAAGGGTAAGCTTAAGGGTAAAAGCAAGGGTAAGGGTAAGGGTAAGGGTAAGGGTAAGGGTAAGCTTAAGGGTAAAAGCAAGGGTAAGGGTAAGGGTAAGGGTAAGGGTAAGGGTAAGGGTAAGGGTAAGGGTAAAGGTAAGGGTAAGCCTAAGGGTAAAAGCAAGGGTAAGGGTAAGGGTTAGGGTAAGGGTAAGGGTAAGGGTAAGGGTAAGGGTAAGGGTAAGGGTAAGTGTAAGGGTAAGGGTAAGGGTAAGCTTAAGGGTAAAAGCAAGGGTAAGGGTAAGGGTAAGGGTAAGGGTAAGGGTAAGGGTAAGGGTAAGGGTAAGGGTAAGGGTAAGGGTAAGGGTAAGCTTAAGGGTAAGGGTAAGGGTAAGGGTAAAGGTGAGGGTAAGCCTAAGGGTAAAAGCAAGGGTAAGGGTAAGGGTTAGGGTAAGGGTAAGGGTAAGGGTAAGGGTAAGGGTAAGGGTAAGGGTAAGTGTAAGGGTAAGGGTAAGGGTAAGCTTAAGGGTAAAAGCAAGGGTAAGGGTAAGGGTAAGGGTAAGGGTAAGGGTAAGGGTAAGGGTAAGGGTAAGGGTAAGGGTAAGGGTAAGGGTAAGGGTAAGCTTAAGGGTAAGGGTAAGGGTAAGGGTAAGGGTAGCCCAAGGGTAAAAGCAAGGGTAAGGGTAAGGGTAAGGGTAAGGGTAAGGGTAAGCTTAAGGGTAAAAGCAAAGGTAAGGGTAAGGGTAAGGGTAAGGGTAAGGGTAAGGGTAAGGGTAAGGGTAAGCTTAAGGGTAAAAGCAAGGGTAAGGGTAAGGGTAAGGGTAAGGGTAAGGGTAAGGGTAAGGGTAAGGGTAAAGGTAAGGGTAAGCCTAAGGGTAAAAGCAAGGGTAAGGGTAAGGGTAAGGGTAAGGGTAAGGGTAAGGGTAAGGGTAAGGGTAAGGGTAAGGGTAAGGGTAAGGGTAAGGGTAAGGGTAAGGGTAAGCTTAAGGGTAAAAGCAAGGGTAAGGGTAAGGGTATGGGTAAGGGTAAGGGTAAGGGTAAGGGTACGGGTAAGGGTAAGGGTAAGGGTAAGGGTAAGGGTAAGGGTAAGGGTAAGGGTAAGGGTAAGGGTAAGGGTAAGGGTAAGGGTAAGGGTAAGGGTAAGGGTAAGGGTAAGGGTAAGGGTAAGCTTAAGGGTAAAAGCAAGGGTGAGGGTAAGGGTAAGGGTAAGGGTAAGGGTAAGGGTAAGGGTAAGCTTAAGGGTAAAAGCAAGGGTAAGGGTAAGGGTAAGGGTAAGGGTAAGGGTAAGGGTAAAGGTAAGGGTAAGCCTAAGGGTAAAAGCAAGGGTAAGGGTAGGGGTAAGGGTAAGGGTAAGCTTAAGGGTAAAAGCAAGGGTAAGGGTAAGGGTAAGGGTATGGGTAAGGGTAAGGGTAAGGGTAAGGGTAAGGGTAAGCTTAAGGGTAAGGATAAGGGTAAGGGTAAAAGCAAGGGTAAGGGTAAGGGTAAGGGTAAGGGTAAGGGTAAGCTTAAGGGTAAAAGCAAGGGTAAGGGTAAGGGTAAGGGTAAGGGTAAGGGTAAGGGTAAGGGTAAGCTTAAGGGTAAGGGTAAGGGTAAGGGTAAGGGTAAGCTTAAGGGTAAAAGCAAGGGTAAGGGTAAGGGTAAGGGTGAGGGTAAGGGTAAGGGTAAGGGTAAGGGTAAGGGTAAGGGTAAGGGTAAGGGTAAGCTTAAGGGTAAAAGCAAGGGTAAGGGTAAGGGTAAGGGTAAGGGTAAGGGTAAGGGTAAGGGTAAGGGTAAGGGTAAGGGTAAGGGTAAGGGTAAGCTTAAGGGTAAAAGCGAGGGTAAGGGTAAGGGTAAGGGTAAGGGTAAGGGTAAAGGTAAGGGTAAGCCTAAGGGTAAAAGCAAGGGTAAGGGTAATGGTAAGGGTAAGGGTAAGGGTAAGAGTAAGGGTAAGGGTAAGGGTAAGGGTAAGCTTAAGGGTAAAAGCAAGGGTAAGGGTAAGGGTAAGGGTAAGGGTAAGGGTAAGCCTAAGGGTAAAAGCAAGGGTAAGGGTAAGGGTAAGCGTAAGGGTAAGGGTAAGCTTAAGGGTAAAAGCAAGGGTAAGGGTAAGGGTAAGGGTAAGAGTAAGGGTAAGGGTAAGGGTAAGCTTAAGGGTAAAAGCAAGGGTGAGGGTAAGGGTAAGGGTAAGGGTAAGGGTAAGGGTAAGGGTAAGGGTAAGCTTGAGGGTAAAAGCAAGGGTAAGGGTAAGGGTAAGGGTAAGGGTAAGGGTAAGGGTAAGGGTAAGGGTAAGGGTAAAGGTAAGGGTCAGGGTAAGGGTAAGGGTAGGGGTAAGGGTAAGGGTAAGGGTAAGGGTAAGGGTAAGGGTAAGGGTAAGGGTAAGGGTAAGGGTAAGCTTAAGGGTAAAAGCAAGGGTAAGGGTAAGGGTAAGGGTAAGGGTAAGCCTAAGGGTAAAAGCAAGGGTAAGGGTAAGGGTAAGGGTAAGGGTAAGCTTAAAGGTAAAAGCAAGGGTAAGGGTAAGGGTAAGGGAAAGGGTAAGGGTAAGGGTAAGCTTAAGGGTAAAAGCAAGGGTAAGGGTAAGTATAAGGGTAAGGGTAAGGGTAAGGGTAAGGGTAAGGGTAAAGGTAAGGGTAAGCCTAAGGGTAAAAGCAAGGGTAAGGGTAAGGGTAAGGGTAAGGGTAAGGGTAAGGGTAAGGGTAAGCTTAAGGGTAAAAGCAAGGGTAAGGGTAAGGGTAAGGGTAAGGGTAAGGGTAAGGGTAAAGGTAAGGGTAAGCCTAAGGGTAAAAGCAAGGGTAAGGGTAAGGGTAAGGGTAAGGGTAAGGGTAAGGGTAAGGGTAAGGTTAAGGGTAAGGGTAAGGGTAAGGGTAAGGGTAAGCTTAAGGGTAAAAGCAAGGGCAAGGGTAAGGGTAAGGGTAAGGGTAAGGGTAAGGGTAAGGGTAAGCTTAAGGGTAAAAGCAAGGGTAAGGGTAAGGGTAAGGGTAAGGGTAAGGGTAAGGGTAAGGGTAAGGGTAAGGGTAAGGGTAAGGGTAGGGGTAAGGGTAAGCTTTAGGGTAAAAGCAAGGGTAAGGGTAAGGGTAAGGGTAAGGGTAAGGGTAAGGGTAAGGGTAAGGGTAAGCTTAAGGGTAAAAGCAAGGGTAAGGGTAAGGGTAAGGGTAAGGGTAAGGGTAAGGGTAAGGGTAAGGGTAAGGGTAAAGGTAAGGGTAAGCCTAAGGGTAAATGCAAGGGTAAGGGTAAGGGTAAGGGTAAGGGTAAGGGTAAGGGTAAGTGTAAGGGTAAGGGTAAGGGTAAGGGTAAGGGTAAGGGTAAGCTTAAGGGTAAAAGCAAGGGTAAGGGTAAGGGTAAGGGTAAGGGTAAGGGTAAGGGTAAGGTTAAGCTTAAGGGTAAGTAAAAGGGTAAGGGTAAGGGTAAGCTTAAGGGTAAAAGCAAGGGTAAGGGTAAGGGTAAGGGTAAGGGTAAGGGTAAGCTTAAGGGTAAAAGCAAGGGTAAGGGTAAGGGTAAGGGTAAGGGTTAGGGTAAGGGTAAGGGTAAATGTAAGCTTAAGGGTAAAAGCAAGGGTAAGGGTAAGGGTAAGGGTAAGGGTAAAGGTAAGGGTAAGCCTAAGGGTAAAAGCAAGGGTAAGGGTAAGGGTAAGGGTAAAGGTGAGGGTAAGGGTAAGGGTAAGGGTAAGGGTAAGGTTAAGGGTAAGGTAAAGGGTAAGGGTAAGGGTAAGGGTAAGGGTAAGGGTAAGGGTGAGGGTAAGGGTATGGGTAAGGGTAAGCTTAAGGGTAAAGGCAAGGGTAAGGGTAAGGATAAGGGTAAGCCTTACCCTTACCCTTACCCTTACCCTTGCTTTTACCCTTAAGCTAACCCTTACCCTTACCCTTACCCTTACCCTTGCTTTTACCCTTAAGCTTACCCTTACCCTTACCCTTACCCTTACCCTTTCCCTTACCCTTACCCTTACCCTTACCCTTACCCTTACCCTTGCTTTTACCCTTAGGCTTACCCTTACCTTTACCCTTACCCTTACCCTTACCCTTACCCTTACCCTTACCCTTACCCTTGCTTTTACCCTTAAGCTTACCCTTACCCTTACCCTTACCCTTACCCTTACCCTTACCCTTACCCTTACCCTTACCCTTACCCTTACTTTTACCCTTAAGCTTACCCTTACCCTTAACCTTACCCTTACCCTTACCCTTACCCTTACCCTTACCCTTACCCTTGCTTTTACCCTTAAGCTTACCCTTACCCTTATCCTTACCCTTACCCTTAAGCTTACCCTTACCCTTACCCTTACCCTTACCCTTACCCTTACCCTTACCCTTACCCTTACCCTTACCCTTACCCTTACCCTTACCCTTGCTTTTACCCTTGAGCTTACCCTTACCCTTACCCTTACCCTTACCCTTACCCTTGCTTTTACCCTTAAGCTTACCCTTACCCTTACCCTTACCCTTACCCTTAAGCTTACCCTTACCCTTACCCTTACCCTTACCCTTACCCTTACCCTTACCCTTACCCTTACCCTTACCCTTACCCTTACCCTTGCTTTTACCCTTAAGCTTACCCTTACCCTTACCCTTACCCTTACCCTTAAGCTTACCCTTACCCTTACCCTTACCCTTACCCTTGCTTTTACCCTTAAGCTTACCCTTACCCTTACCCTTGCCCTTACCCTTAAGCTTACCCTTACCCTTACCCTTACCCTTACCCTTACCCTTACCCTTACCCTTACCCTTACCCTTGCTTTTACCCTTAAGCTTACCCTTACCCTTACCCTTACCCTTACCCTTAAGCTTACCCTTACCCTTACCCTTACCCTTACCCTTACCCTTACCCTTACCCTTACCCTTACCCTTACCCTTGCTTTTACCCTTAAGCTTACCCTTACCCTTACCCTTACCCTTACCCTTACCCTTGCTTTTACCCTTGAGCTTACCCTTACCCTTACCCTTACCCTTACCCTTAAGCTTACCCTTACCCTTACCCTTACCCTTACCCTTACCCTTACCCTTACCCTTACCCTTGCTTTTACACTTAAGCTTATCCTTACCCTTACCCTTACCCTTACCCTTACCCTTACCCTTACCCTTACCCTTACCCTTACCCTTGCTTTTACCCTAAGGCTTACCCTTACCTTTACCCTTACCCTTACCCTTACCCTTACCCTTACCCTTACCCTTACCCTTACCCTTACCCTTGCTTTTACCCTTAAGCTTACCCTTACCCTTACCCTTTCCCTTACCCTTACCCTTACCCTTGCTTTTACCTTTGAGCTTACCCTTACCCTTACCCTTACCCTTACCCTTACCCTTGCTTTTACCCTTAGGCTTACCCTTACCCTTACCCTTACCCTTACCCTTGCTTTTACCCTTAAGCTTACCCTTACCCTTACCCTTACCCTTACCCTTACCCTTACTCTTACCCTTACCCTTACCCTTACCCTTACCCTTACCCTTACCTTTACCCTTACCCTTACCCTTACCCTTACCCTTACCCTTATCCTTACCCTTACCCTTACCCTTGCTTTTACCCTTAAGCTTACCCTTACCCTCACCCTTACCCTTACCCTTACCCTTACCCTTACCCTTACCCTCACCCTTGCTTTTACCCTTAAGCTTACCCTTACCCTTACCCTTACCCTTACCCTTACCCTTACCCTTACCCTTACCCTTACCCTTGCTTTTACCCTTAAGCTTACCCTTACCCTTACCCTTACCCTTACCCTTACCCTTGCTTTTACCCTTAGGCTTACCCTTACCCTTACCCTTACCCTTACCCTTGCTTTTACCCTTAAGCTTACCCTTACCCTTACCCTTACCCTTACTCTTACCCTTACCCTTACCCTTACCCTTACCCTTACCCTTGCTTTTACCCTTAGGCTTACCCTTACCTTTACCCTTACCCTTACCCTTTCCCTTACCCTTACCCTTACCCTTACCCTTACCCTTACCCTTACCCTTACCCTTGCTTTTACCCTTAAGCTTACCCTTACCCTTACCCTTTCCCTTACCCTTACCCTTACCCTTACCCTTTCCCTTACCCTTGCTTTTACCCTTAAGCTTACCCTTACCCTTACCCTTACCCTTACCCTTACCCTTACCCTTACCCTTACCCTTACCCTTACCCTTACCCTTACCCTTACCCTTACCCTTGCTTTTACCCTTAAGCTTACCCTTACCCTTACCCTTACCCTTACCCTTAAGCTTACCCTTACCCTTACCCTTACCCTTACCCTTACCCTTACCCTTACCCTTACCCTTACCCTTACCCTTACCCTTACCCTTACCCTTACCCTTACCCTTGCTTTTACCCTTAAGCTTACCCTTACCCTTACCCTTACCCTTACCCTTACCCTTGCTTTTACCCTTACCCTTATCCTTACCCTTAAGCTTACCCTTACCCTTACCCTTACCCTTACCCTTACCCTTACCCTTACCCTTACCCTTACCCTTACCCTTGCTTTTACCCTTACCCTTACCCTTACCCTTACCCTTACCCTTACCCTTACCCTTACCCTCACCCTCACCCTTGCTTTTACCCTTAAGCTTACCCTTACCCTTACCCTTACCCTTACCCTTACCCTTACCCTTACCCTTACCCTTACCCTTACCCTTACCCTTACCCTTACCCTTACCCTTACCCTTACCCTTACCCTTACCCTTACCCTTACCCTTACCCTTACCCTTACCCTTACCCTTACCCTTACCCTTACCCTTACCCTTACCCTTACCCTTACCCTTACCCTTACCCTTACCCTTACCCTTACCCTTACCCTTGCTTTTACCCTTAAGCTTACCCTTACCCTTACCCTTACCCTTACCCTTACCCTTACCCTTACCCTTACCCTTACCCTTACCCTTACCCTTACCCTTACCCTTGCTTTTACCCTTAGGCTTACCCTAACCTTTACCCTTACCCTTACCCTTACCCTTACCCTTACCCTTGCTTTTACCCTTAAGCTTACCCTTACCCTTACCCTTACCCTTACCCTTACCCTTACCCTTGCTTTTACCCTTAAGCTTACCCTTACCCTTACCCTTACCCTTACCCTTGCTTTTACCCTTAGGCTTACCCTTACCCTTACCCTTACCCTTACCCTTAAGCTTGTCCTTACCCTTACCCTTACCCTTACCCTTACCCTTACCCTTACCCTTACCCTTACCCTTGCTTTTACCCTTAAGCTTACCCTTACCCTAACCCTTACACTTACCCTTACCCTTACCCTTACCCTTACCCATACCCTAACCCTTACCCTCACCCTTGCTTTAACCCTTAGGCTTACCCTTACCTTTACCCTTACACTTACCCTTACCCTTAAGCTTACCCTTACCCTTACCCTTACCCTTACCCTTACCCTTACCCTTACCCTTACTCTTACCCTTACCCTTACCCTAATCCTTGCTTTTACCCTTAAGCTTACCCTTACCCTTACCCTTACACTTACCCTTACCCTTACCCTCACCCTTACCCTTACCCTTACCCTTACCCTTACCCTAACCCTTACCCTTACCCTTGCTTTTACCCTTAGGCTTACCCTTACCTTTACCCTTACCCTTACCCTTACCCTTACCCTTACCCTTACCCTTAACCTTACCCTTGCTTTTACCCTTAAGCTTACCCTTACCCTTACCCTTACCCTTACCCTTACCCTTACCCTTACCCTTACCCTTACCCTTGCTTTTACCCTTAAGCTTACCCTTACCCTTACCCTTACCCTCACCCTTACCCTTACCCTTACCCTTGCTTTTACCCTTAAGCTTACCCTTACCCTTACCCTCACCCTTACCCTTACCCTTACCCTTACCCTTACCCTTACCCTTACCCTTACCCTTGCTTTTACCCTTAAGCTTACCCTTACCCTTACCCTTACCCTTACCCTTACCCTTACCCTTACCCTTACCCTTACCCTTACCCTTACCCTTACCCTTACCCTTACCCTTACCCTTACCCTTACCCTTACACTTACCCTTGCTTTTACCCTTAGGCTTACCCTTACCTTTACCCTTACCCTTACCCTTACCCTTACCCTTACCCTTACCCTTGCTTTAACCCTTAAGCTTACCCTTACCCTCACCCTTACCCTTACCCTTACCCTTGCTTTTACCCTTAAGCTTACCCTTACCCTTACCCTTACCCTTACCCTTACCCTTGTTTTACCCTTAGGCTTACCCTTACCCTTACCCTTACCCTTACCCTAGCTTTTACCCTTAAGCTTACCCTTACCCTTACCCTTACCCTTACCCTTACCCTTACCCTTACCCTTACCCTTACCTTTACCCTTACCCTTGCTTTTACCCTTAGGCTTACCCTAACCTTTACCCTTACCCTTACCCTTACCCTTACCCTTACCCTTACCCTTACCCTTACCCTTACCCTTACCCTTACCCTTACCCTTACCCTTACCCTTACCCTTACCCTTACCCTTACCCTTACCCTTGCTTTTACCCTTAAGCTTACCCTTACCCTTACCCTTACCCTTACCCTTACCCTTACCCTTACCCTTACCCTTACCCTTACCCTTACCCTTGCTTTTACCCTTAAGCTTACCCTTACCTTTACCCTTACCTTCACCCTTACCCTTACCCTTACCCTTGCTTATACCCTTAAGCTTACCCTTACCCTTACCCTTACCCTTACCCTTACCCTTACCCTTACCCTTACCCTTACCCTTACCCTTACCCTTACCCTTACCCTTACCCTTACCCTTGCTTTTACCCTTAGGCTTACCCTTACCTTTACCCTTACCCTTACCCTTACCCTTACCCTTGCTTTTACCCTCAAGCTTACCCTTACCCTTACCCTTACCCTTGCTTTTACCCTTAAGCTTACCCTTACCCTTACCCTTACCCTTACCCTTACCCTTACCCTTACCCTTACCCTTACCCTTACCCTTACCCTTGCTTTTACCCTTAAGCTTACCCTTACCCTTACCCTTACCCTTACCCTTACCCTAACCCTTACCCTTACCCTTGCTTTTACCCTTAAGCTTACCCTTACCCTTACCCTTACCCTTACCCTTACCCTTACCCTTACCCTTACCCTTACCCTTACCCTTGCTTTAACCCTAAGGCTTACGCTTACCTTTACCCTTACCCTTACCCTTACCCTTGCTTTTACCCTTAAGCTTACACTTACCCTTACCCTTACCCTTACCCTTACCCTTACCCTTGCTTTTACCCTTAAGCTTACCCTTACCCTTTCCCTTACCCTTACCCTTACCCTTACCCTTACCCTTACCCTTGCTTTTACCCTTACCCTTACCCTTGCTTTTACCCTTAGGCTTACCCTTACCCTTACCCTTACCCTTACCCCTACCCTTGCTTTTACCCTTAAGCTTACCCTTACCCTTACCCTTACCCTTACCCTTACCCTTAAGCTTACCCTTACCCTTACCCTTACCTTTACCCTTACCCTTACCCTTACCCTTACCCTTACCCTTACCCTTGCTTTTACCCTTAAGCTTACCCTTACCCTTACCCTTACCCTTACCCTTACCCTTACCCTTACCCTTACCCTTACCCTTACCCTTACCCTTACCCTTATCCTTACCCTTGCTTTTACCCTTAAGCTTACCCTTACCCTTACCCTTACCCTTACCCTTACCCTTACCCTTACCCTTACCCTTACCCTTACCCTTACCCTTACCCTTACCCTTACCCTTACCCTTACCCTTACCCTCACCCTTACCCTTACCCTTGCTTTTACCCTTAAGCTTACCCTTACCCTTACCCTAACCCTTACCCTTACCCTTGCTTTTACCCTTAAGCTTACCCTTACCCTTACCCTTAACCTTACCCTTACCCTTGCTTTTACCCTTAGGCTTACCCTTACCCTTACCCTTACCCTTACCCTTGCTTTTACCCTTAAGCTTACCCTTACCCTTACCCTTACTCTTACCCTTACCCTTACCCTTACCCTTACCCTTACCCTTACCCTTACCCTTACCCTTACCCTTGCTTTTACCCTTAGGCTTACCCTTACCTTTACCCTTACCCTAACCCTTACCCTTACCCTTACCCTTACCCTTACCCTTACCCTTACCCTTACCCTTACCCTTACCCTTACCCTTACCCTTACCCTTACCCTTACCCTTGCTTTTACCCTTAAGCTTACCCTTACCCTTACCCTTACCCTTACCCTTACCCTTACCCTTACCCTTACCCTTGCTTTTACCCTTAAGCTTACCCTTACCCTTACCCTTACCCTTACCCTTACCCTTACCCTTACCCTTACCCTTACCCTTACCCTTACCCTTACCCTTACCCTTACCCTTACCCTTGCTTTTACCCTTAGGCTTACCCTTACCTTTACCCTTACCCTTACCCTTACCCTTACCCTTACCCTTGCTTTTACCCTTAAGCTCACCCTTACCCTTACCCTTCCCTTAAGCTTACCCTTACCCTTACCCTTACCCTTACCCTTACCCTTACCCTTACCCTTACCCTTACCCTTACCCTTACCCTTGCTTTTACCCTTAAGCTTACCCTTACCCTTACCCTTACCCTTACCCTTACCCTTGCTTTTACCCTTAAGCTTACCCTTAAGCTTACCCTTACCCTTACCCTTACCCTTACCCTTACCCTTACCCTTACCCTTACCCTTACCCTTACCCTTACCCTTACCCTTACCCTTACCCTTACCCTTACCCTTACCCTTACCCTTACCCTTACCCTTACCCTTACCCTTACCCTTGCTTTTACCCTTAAGCTTACCCTTACCCTTACCCTTACCCTTACCCTTAAGCTTACCCTTACCCTTACCCTTACCCTTACCCTTACCCTTAACCTTACCCTTGCTTTTACCCTTAAGCTTACCCTTACCCTTACCCTTACCCTTAAGCTTACCCTTACCCTTACCCTTACCCTTACCCTTGCTTTTACCCTTAAGCTTACCCTTACCCTTACCCTTACCCTTACCCTTAAGCTTACCCTTACCCTTACCCTTACCCTTACCCTTACCCTTACCCTTACCCTTACCCTTACCCTTGCTTTTACCCTTAAGCTTACCCTTACCCTTACCCTTACCCTTACCCTTGCTTTTACCCTTAAGCTTACCCTTACCCTTACCCTTACCCTTACCCTTAAGCTTACCCTTACCCTTACCCTTACCCTTACCCTTACCCTTACCCTTACCCTTACCCTTACCCTTACCCTTGCTTTTACCCTTAAGCTTACCCTTACCCTTACCCTTACCCTTACCCTTACCCTTACCCTTACCCTTGCTTTTACCCTTACCTTTACCCTTACCCTTACCCTTACCCTTACCCTTACCCTTACCCTTACCCTTGCTTTTACCCTTAAGCTTACCCTTACCCTTACCCTTACCCTTACCCTTACCCTTGCTTTTACCCTTAAGCTTACCCTTACCCTTACCCTTACCCTTGCTTTTACCCTTAGGCTTACCCTTACCCTTACCCTTACCCTTACCCTTGCTTTTACCCTTAAGCTTACCCTTACCCTTACCCTTACCCTTACCCTTACCCTTACCCTTACACTTACCCTTACCCTTACCCTTACCCTTACCCTTACCCTTACCCTTACCCTTACCCTTACCCTTACCCTTACCCTTACCCTTACCCTTACCCTTACCCTTGCTTTTACCCTTAGGCTTACCCTTACCTTTACCCTTACCCTTACCCTTACCCTTACCCTTACCCTTGCTTTTACCCTTAAGCTTACCCTTACCCTCACCCTTACCCTTACCCTTACCCTTACCCTTACCCTTACCCTTACCCTTGCTTTTACCCTTAAGCTTACCCTCACCCTTACCCTTACCCTTACCCTCACCCTTACCCTTACCCTTACCCTTACCCTTACCCTTACCCTTACCCTCACCCTTGCCTTTACCCTTAAGCTTACCCTTACCCTTACCCTTACCCTTACCCTTACCCTTACCCTTACCCTTGCTTTTACCCTTACCCTTGCTTTTACCCTTAAGCTTACCCTTACCCTTACCCTTACCCTTACCCTTGTTTTACCCTTCGGCTTACCCTTACCCTTACCCCTACCCTTACCCTTACCCTTGCTTTTACCCTTAAGCTTACCCTTACCCTTACCCTTACCCTTACTCTTACCCTTACCCTTACCCTTACCCTTACCCTTGCTTTTACCCTTAGGCTTACCCTTACCTTTACCTTTACCCTTACCCTTACCCTTACCCTTACCCTTACCCTTACCCTTACCCTTACCCTTACCCTTGCTTTTACCCTTAAGCTTACCCTTACCCTTACCCTTACCCTTACCCTTACCCTTACCCTTACCTTTACCCTTACCCTTACCCTTGCTTTTACCCTTAAGCTCACCCTTACCCTTACCCTTACCCTTACCCTTACCCTTACCCTTACCCTTACTCTTACCCTTACCCTTGCTTTTACCCTTAAGCTTACCCTTACCCTTACCCTTACCCTTACCCTTAAGCTTACCCTTACCCTTACCCTTACCCTTACCCTTACCCTTACCCTTACCCTTGCTTTTACCCTTAAGCTTACCCTTACCCTTACCCTTACCCTTACCCTTACCCTTACCCTTACCCTTGCTTTTACCCTTAAGCTTACCCTTACCCTTACCCTTACCCTTACCCTTAAGCTTACCCTTACCCTTACCCTTACCCTTACCCTTGCTTTTACCCTTAAGCTTACCCTTACCCTTACCCTTACCCTTACTCTTACCCTTACCCTTACCCTTACCCTTACCCTTACCCTTACCCTTACCCTTGCTTTTACCCTTAGGCTTACCCTTACCTTTACCCTTACCATTACCCTTACCCTTACCCTTACCCTTACCCTTACCCTTGCTTTTACCCTTAAGCTTACCCTTACCCTTACCCTTACCCTTACCCTTACCCTTACCCTTACCCTTACCCTTACCCTTACCCTTACCCTTACCCTTACCCTTACCCTTACCCTTACCCTTACCCTTACCCTTACCCTTACCCTTACCCTTACCCTTACCCTTACCCTTACCCTTACCCTTACCCTTACCCTTACCCTTACCCTTACCCTTACCCTTACCCTTACCCTTACCCTTACCCTTGCTTTTACCCTTAAGCTTACCCTTACCCTTACCCTTACCCTTACCCTTACCCTTACCCTTGCTTTTACCCTTAAGCTTACCCTTACCCTTACTCTTACCCCTACCCTTACCCTTACCCTTACCCTTACCCTTACCCTTACCCTTACCCTTGCTTTTACCCTTAGGCTTACCCTCACCTTTACCCTTACCCTTACCCTTACCCTTACCCTTACCCTTACCCTTACCCTTGCTTTTACCCTTAAGCTTACCCTTACCCTTACCCTTACCCTTACCCTTAGCTTTACCCTTACCCTTGCTTTTACCCTTAAGCTTACCCTTACCCTTACCCTTACCCTTACCCTTACCCTTGCTTTTACCCTTAGGCTTACTCTTACCCTTACCCTTACCCTTACCCTTAAGCTTACCCTTACCCTTACCCTTACCCTTACCCTTACCCTTACCCTTACCCTTACCCTTACCCTTACCCTTGCTTTTACCCTTAAGCTTACCCTTACCCTTACCCTTACCCTTACCCTTACCCTTACCCTTACCCTTACACTTACCCTTACCCTTACCCTTACCCTTACCCTTACTTAGGGTAAGGGTAAGGGTAAGCTTAAGGGTAAAAGCAAGGGTAAGGGTAAGGGTAAGGGTAAGGGTAAGGGTAAGGGTAAGGGTAAGGGTAAGGGTAAGCTTAAGGGTAAGGGTAAGGGTAAGGGTAAGGGTAAGGGTAAGGGTAAGGGTAAGCTTAAGGGTAAAAGCAAGGGTAAGGGTAAGGGTAAGGGTAAGGGTAAGCTTAAGGGTAAGGGTAAGGGTAAGGGTAAGGGTAAGCTTAAGGGTAAAAGCAAGGGTAAGGTTAAGGGTAAGGGTAAGGGTATGGGTAAGGGTAAGGGTAAGCTTAAGGGTAAGGGTAAGGGTAAGGGTAAGCTTAAGGGTAAAAGCAAGGGTAAGGGTAAGGGTAAGGGTAAGGGTAAGGGTAAGGATAAGGGTAAGGGTAAGGGTAAGGGTAAGGGTAAGGGTAAGCTTAAGGGTAAGGGTAAGGGTAAGGGTAAGCTTAAGGGTAAAAGCAAGGGTAAGGGTAAGGGTAAGGGTAAGGGTAAGGGTAAGCTTAAGGGTAAAAGCAAGGGTAAGGGTAAGGGTAAGGGTAAGGGTAAGGGTAAGGGTGAGGGTAAGGGTAAGGGTAAGGGTAAGGGTAAGGGTAAGCTTAAGGGTAAGGGTAAGGGTAAGGGTAAGCTTAAGGGTAAAAGCAAGGGTAAGGGTAAGGGTAAGGGTAAGGGTAAGGGTAAAGGTAAGGGTAAGCCTAAGGGTAAAAGCAAGGGTAAGGGTAAGGGTAAGGGTAAGGGTAAGGGTAAGGGTAAGGGTAAGGGTAAGGGTAAGGGTAAGGGTAAGGGTAAGGGTAAGGGTAAGGGTAAGGGTAAGGGTAAGGGTAAGCTTAAGGGTAAAAGCAAGGGTAAGGGTAAGGGTAAGGGTAAGGGTAAGGGTAAGGGTAAGGGTAAGGGTAAGGGTAAGGGTAAGGGTAAGGGTAAGGGTGAGCTTAAGGGTAAAAGCAAGGGTAAGGGTAAGGGTAAGGGTAAGGGTAAGGGTAAGGGTAAGGGTAAGGGTAAGGGTAAGGGTAAGGGTAAGGGTAAGCTTAAGGGTAAAAGCAAGGGTAAGGGTAAGGGTAAGGGTAAGGGTAAGGGTAAGGGTTAGGGTAAGGGTAAAGGTAAGGGTAAGCCTAAGGGTAAAAGCAAGGGTAAGGGTAAGGGTAAGGGTAAGGGTAAGGGTAAGGGTAAGGGTAAGGGTAAGGGTAAGGGTAAGGGTAAGAGTAAGGGTAAGGGTAAGGGTAAGCTTAAGGGTAAAAGCAAGGGTAAGGGTAAGGGTAAGGGTAAGGGTAAGCCTAAGGGTAAAAGCAAGGGTAAGGGTAAGGTTAAGGGTAAGGGTAAGGGTAAGCTTAAGGGTAAATGCAAGGGTAAGGAAAAGGGTGAGGGTAAGGGTAAGGGTAAGCTTAAGGGTAAAAGCAAGGGTATGGGTAAGGGTGAGGGTAAGGGTAAGGGTAAGGGTAAGGGTAAAGGTGAGGGTAAGCCTAAGAGTAAAAGCAAGGGTAAGGGTAAGGGTAAGGGTAAGGGTAAGGGTAAAGGTAAGGGTAAGGGTAAGGGTAAGCTCAAGGGTAAAAGCAAGGGTAAGGATAAGGGTAAGGGTAAGGGTAAGGGTAAGCTTACCCTTACCCTTACCCTTACCCTTACACTTACCCTTGCTTTTACCCTTAGGCTTACCCTTACCCTTACCCTTACCCTTACCCTTAAGCTTACCCTTACCCTTACCCTTACCCTTACCCTTACCCTTACCCTTACCCTTACCCTTACCCTTACCCTTACCCTTACCCTTACCCTTACCCTTGCTTTTACCCTTAAGCTTACCCTTACCCTTACCCTTACCCTTACCCTTACCCTTACCCTTACCCTTACCCTTGCTTTGACCCTTAGGCTTACCCTTACCTTTACCCTTACCCTTACCCTTACCCTTACCCTTACCCTTACCCTTACCCTTACCCTTACCCTTACCCTTACCCTTGCTTTTACCCTTAAGCTTACCCTTACCCTTACCCTTACCCTTACCCTTACCCTTACCCTTACCCTTGCTTTTACCCTTAAGCTTACCCTTACCCTTACCCTTACCCTTACCCTTACCCTTGCTTTTACCCTTAGGCTTACCCTTACCCTTACCCTTACCCTTACCCTTGCTTTTACCCTTAAGCTTACCCTTACCCTTACCCTTACCCTTACCCTTACCCTTACCCTTACCCTTACCCTTACCCTTACCCTTACCCTTACCCTTACCCTTACCCTTACCCTTACCCTTACCCTTACCCTTACCCTTACCCTTACCCTTACCCTTGCTTTCACCCTTAGGCTTAACCTTACCTTTACCCTTACCCTTACCCTTACCCTTACCCTTACCCTTACCCTTACCCTTACCCTTACCCTTACCCTTGCTTTTACCCTTAAGCTTACCGTTACCCTTACCCTTACCCTTACCCTTACCCTTACCCTTACCCTTACCCTTGCTTTTACCCTTAAGCTTACCCTTACCCTTACCCTTACCCTTACCCTCACCCTTACCCTTACCCTTACCCTTGCTTATACCCTTAAGCTTACCCTTACCCTTACCCTTACCCTCACCCTTACCCTTACCCTTACCCTTACCCTTACCCTTACCCTTACCCTTACCCTTGCTTTTACCCTTAGGCTTACCCTTACCTTTACCCTTACCCTTACCCTTACCCTTACCCTTACCCTTACCCTTGCTTTTACCCTTAAGCTTACCCTTACCCTTACCCTTACCCTTACCCTAACCCTTACCCTTGCTTTTACCCTTAAGCTTACCCTTACCCTTACCCTTACCCTTACCCTTACCCTTACCCTTACCCTTACCCTTACCCTTACCCTTACCCTTGCTTTTACCCTTAAGCTTACCCTTACCCTTACCCTTACCCTTACCCTTACCCTTACCCTTACCCTTACCCTTACCCTTATCCTTACCCTTGCTTTTACACTTAAGCTTACCCTTACCCTTACCCTTACCCTTACCCTTACCCTTACCCTTACCCTTACCCTTACCCTTACCCTTACCCTTGCTTTTACTCTTAGGCTTACCCTTACCTTTACCCTTACCCTTACCCTTACCCTTACCCTTACCCTCACCCTTACCCTTACCCTTGCTTTTACCCTTAAGCTTACCCTTACCCTTACCCTTACCCTTACCCTTGCTTTTACCCTTAAGCTTACCCTTACCCTTACCCTTAACCTTACCCTTACCCTTGCTTTTACCCTTAGGCTTACCCTTACCCTTACCCTTACCCTTACCCTTGCTTTTACCCTTAAGCTTACCCTTACCCTTACCCTTACTCTTACCCTTACCCTTACCCTTACCCTTACCCTTACCCTTACCCTTACCCTTACCCTTACCCTTACCCTTACCCTTACCCTTGCTTTTACCCTTAGGCTTACACTTACCTTTACCCTTACCCTAACCCTTACCCTTACCCTTACCCTTACCCTTACCCTTGCTTTTACCCTTAAGCTTACCCTTACCCTTACCCTTACCCTTACCCTTACCCTTACCCTTACCCTTACCCTAACCCTTGCTTTTACCCTTAAGCTTACCCTTACCCTTACCCTTACCCTTACCCTTACCCTTACCCTTACCCTTACCCTTACCCTTACCCTTACCCTTACCCTTACCCTTACCCTTACCCTTGCTTTTACCCTTAGGCTTACCCTTACCTTTACCCTTACCCTTACCCTTACCCTTACCCTTGCTTTTACCCTTAAGCTTACCCTTACCCTTACCCTTACCCTTAAGCTTACCCTTACCCTTACCCTTACCCTTACCCTTACCCATACCCTTACCCTTACCCTTACCCTTACCCTTACCCTTACCCTTACCCTTGCTTTTACCCTTAAGCTTACCCTTACCCTTACCCTTACCCTTACCGTTACCCTTGCTTTTACCCTTAAGCTTACCCTTACCCTTACCCTTACCCTTAAGCTTACCCTTACCCTTACCCTTACCCTTACCCTTACCCTTACCCTTACCCTTGCCCTTACCCTTACCCTTACCCTTACCCTTACCCTTACCCTTGCTTTTACCCTTAAGCTTACCCTTACCCTTACCCTTACCCTTACCCTTAAGCTTACCCTTACCCTTACCCTTACCCTTACCCTTACCCTTAACCTTACCCTTGCTTTTACCCTTAAGCTTACCCTTACCCTTACCCTTACCCTTACCCTTAAGCTTACCCTTACCCTTACCCTTACCCTTACCCTTACCCTTGCTTTTACCCTTAAGCTTACCCTTACCCTTACCCTCACCCTTACCCTTAAGCTTACCCTTACCCTTACCCTTACCCTTACCCTTACCCTTACCCTTACCCTTACCCTTACCCTTACCCTTGCTTTTACCCTTAAGCTTACCCTTACCCTTACCCTAAGTAAGGGTAAGGGTAAGGGTAAGGGTAAGGGTAAGGGTAAGGGTAAGGGTAAGGGTAAGGGTAAGGGTAAAGGTAAGGGTAAGGGTAAGGGTAAGGGTAAGGGTAAGCTTAAGGGTAAAAGCAAGGGTAAGGGTAAGGGTAAGGGTAAGGGTAAGGGTAAGGGTAAGGGTAAGGGTAAGGGTAAGGGTAAGGGTAAGGGTAAGGGTAAGGGTAAGGGTAAGGGTAAGGGTAAGGGTAAGCTTAAGGGTAAGGGTAAGGGTAAGGGTAAGGGTAAGCCTAAGGGTAAAAGCAAGGGTAAGGGTAAGGGTAAGGGTAAGGGTAAGGGTGAGCTTAAGGGTAAAAGCAAGGGTAAGGGTAAGGCTAAGGGTAAGGGTAGGGGTAAGGGTAAGGGTAAGCTTAAGGGTAAAAGCAAGGGTAAGGGTAAGGGTAAGGGTAAGGGTAAGGGTAAGGGTAAGGGTAAGGGTAAAGGTGAGGGTAAGCCTAAGGGTAAAAGCAAGGGTAAGGGTAAGGGTAAGGGTAAGGGTAAGGGTAAGGGTAAGGGTAGGGGTAAGAGTAAGGGTAAGGGTAAGCTTAAGGGTAAAAGCAAGGGTAAGGGTAAGGGTAAGGGTAAGGGTAAGCTTAAGGGTAAAAGCAAGGGTAAGGGTAAGGGTAAGGGTAAGGGTAAGGGTAAGGGTAAGGGTAAGGGTAAGGGTAAGGGTAAGGGTAAGGGTAAGGGTAAGCTTAAGGGTAAAAGCAAGGGTAAGGGTAAGGGTTAGGGTAAGGGTAAGGGTAAGGGTAAGCTTAAGGGTAAAAGCAAGGGTAAGGGTAAGGGTAACGGTAAGGGTAAGGGTAAGGGTAATGGTAAGGGTAAAGGTTAGGGTAAGCCTAAGGGTAAAAGCAAGTGTAAGGGTAAGGGTAAGGGTAAGGGTAAGGGTAAGGGTAGAGGTAAGGGTAAGGGTAAGCTTAAGGGTAAAAGCAAGGGTGAGGGTAAGGGTAAGGGTAAGGGTAAGGGTAAGGGTAAGGGTAAGGGTAAGGGTAAGGGTAAGCGTAAGCTTAAGGGTAAGGGTAAAGGTAAGGGTAAGGGTAAGCTTAAGGGTAAAAGCAAGGGTAAGGGTAAGGGTAAGGGTAAGGGTAAGGGTAAGCTTAAGGGTAAAAGCAAGGGTAAGGGTAAGGGTAAGGGTAAGGGTAAGGGTAAGGGTAAGGGTAAGGGTAAGCTTAAGGGTAAGGGTAAGGGTAAGGGTAAGCTTAAGGGTAAAAGCAAGGGTAAGGGTAAGAGTAAGAGTAAGGGTAAGGGTAAGGGTAAGGGTAAGGGTAAGGGTAAGGGTAAGGGTGAGCTTAAGGGTAAAAGCAAGGGTAAGGGTAAGGGTAAGGGTAAGGGTAAGGGTAAGGGTAAGGGTAAGGGTAGGGGTAAGAGTAAGGGTAAGGGTAAGCTTAAGGGTAAAAGCAAGGGTAAGGGTAAGGGTAAGGGTAAGGGTAAGGGTAAGGGTAAGGGTAAGCTTAAGGGTAAAAGCAAGGGTAAGGGTAACGGTAAGGGTAAGGGTAAGGGTAAGGGTAATGGTAAGGGTAAAGGTAAGGGTAAGCCTAAGGGTAAAAGCAAGGGTAAGGGTAAGGGTAAGGGTAAGGGTAAGGGTAAGGGTAAGGGTAAGGGTAAGGGTAAGGGTAAGGGTAAGGGTAAGGGTAAGGGTAAGCTTAAGGGTAAAAGCAAGGGTAAGGGTAAGGGTAAGGGTAAGGGTAAGGGTAAGGGTAAGGGTAAGCGTAAGCTTAAGGGTAAGGGTAAGGGTAAGGGTAAGGGTAAGCTTAAGGGTAAAAGTAAGGGTAAGGGTAAGGGTAAGGGTAAGGGTAAGGGTAAGGGTAAGCTTAAGGGTAAAAGCAAGGGTAAGGGTAAGGATAAGGGTAAGGGTAAGGGTAAGTGTAAGGGTAAGCTTAAGGGTAAGGGTAAGGGTAAGGTTAAGCTTAAGGGTGAAAGCAAGGGTAAGGGTAAGAGTAAGGGTAAGGGTAAGGGTAAGGGTAAGGGTAAGGGTAAGGGTGAGCTTAAGGGTAAAAGCAAGGGTAAGGGTAAGGGTAAGGGTATGGGTAAGGGTAAGGGTAAGGGTAAGGGTAAGGGTAAGGGTAAGCTTAAGGGTAAAAGCAAGGGTAAGGGTAAGGGTAAGGGTAAGGGTAAGGGTAAGGGTAAGGGTAAGGGTAAGGTTAAGGGTAAGGGTAAAGGTAAGGGTAAGCCTAAGGGTAAAAGCAAGGGTAAGGGTAAGGGTAAGGGTAAGGGTAAGAGTAAGGGTAAGGGTAAGGGTAAGGGTAAGCTTAAGGGTAAAAGCAAGGGTAAGGGTAAGGGTAAGGGTAAGGGTAAGCCTAAGGGTAAAAGCAAGGGTAAGGGTAAGGGTAAGGGTAAGGGTAAGGGTAAGGGTAAGCTTAAGGGTAAAAGCAAGGGTAAGGGTAAGGGTAAGGGTAAGGGTAAGGGTAAGGGTAAGCTTAAGGGTAAAAGCAAGGGTGAGGGTAAGGGTAAGGGTAAGGGTAAGGGTAAGGGTAAGGGTAAGCTTAAGGGTAAAAGCAAGGGTAAGGGTAAGGGTAAGGGTAAGGGTAAGGGTAAGGGTAAGGGTAAGGGTAAGCCTAAGGGTAAAAGCAAGGGTAAGGGTAAGGGTAAGGGTAAGGGTAAGGGTAAGCTTAAGGGTAAAAGCAAGGGTAAGGGTAAGGGTAAGGGTAAGGGTAAGGGTAAGGGTAAGCTTAAGGGTAAAAGCAAGGGTGAGGGTAAGGGTAAGGGTAAGGGTAAGGGTAAGGGTAAGGGTAAGGGTAAGGGTAAGGGTAAGGGTAAGCTTAAGGGTAAAAGCAAGGGTAAGGGTAAGGGTAAGGGTAAGGGTAAGGGTAAGGGTAAGGGTAAGGGTAAGGGTAAGGGTAAGGGTAAGGGTAAGGGAAAGGGTAAGCCTAAGGGTAAAAGCAAGGGTAAGGGTAAGGGTAAGGGTAAGGGTAAGGGTAAGGGTAAGCTTAAGGGTAAAAGCAAGGGTAAGGGTAAGGGTAAGGGTAAGGGTAAGGGTAAGGGTAAGGGTAAGCTTAAGGGTAAAAGCAAGGGTAAGGGTAAGGGTAAGGGTAAGGGTAAGGGTAAGGGTAAGGGTAAAGGTAAGGGTAAGCCTAAGGGTAAAAGCAAGGGTGAGGGTAAGGGTAAGGGTAAGGGTAAGGGTAAGGGTAAGGGTAAGGGTAAGGGTAAGGGTAAGGGTAAGCTTAAGGGTAAAAGCAAGGGTAAGGGTAAGGGTAAGGGTAAGGGTAAGGGTAAGGGTAAGGGTAAGGGTAAGGGTAAGGGTAAGGGTAAGGGTAAGGGTAAGGGTGAGGGTCAGCTTACCCTTACCCTTGCTTTTACCCTTAGGCTCACCCTTACCCTTACCCTTACCCTTACCCTTGCTTTTACCCTTAAGCTTACCCTTACACTTACCCTTACCCTTACCCTTACCCTCACCCTTACCCTTACCCTTACCCTTACCCTTACCCTTGTCCTTGCTTTTACCCTTAAGCTTACCCTTACCCTTACCCTTACCCTTACCCTCACCCTTACCCTTGCTTTTACCCTTAAGCTTACCCTTACCCTTACCCTTACCCTTACCCTTACCCTTACCCTTACCCTTACCCTTACTCTTACCCTTACCCTAACCCTTGCTTTTACCCTTAAGCTTACCCTTACCCTTACCCTTACCCTTACCCTTAAGCTTACCCTTACCCTTACCCTTACCCTTACCCTTACCCTTACCCTTACCCTTACCCTTACCCTTACCCTTACCCTTACCCTTAACCTTGCTTTTACCCTTAAGCTTACCCTTGGCCTTACCCTTACCCTTAAGCTTACCCTTACCCTTACCCTTACCCTTACCCTTACCCTTACCCTTACCCTTGCTTTTACCCTTAAGCTTACCCTTACCCTTACCCCCACCCTTACCCTTACCCTTAACCTTACCCTTACCCTTACCCTTACCCTTGCTTTTACCCTTAGGCTTACCCTTACCTTTACCCTTACCCTTACCCTTACCCTTACCCTTACCCTTACCCTTACCCTTGCTTTTACCCTTAAGCTTACCCTTACCCTTACCCTTACCCTTACCCTTACCCTTACCCTTACCCTTACCCTTACCCTTAGCCTTACCCTTACCCTTGCTTTTACCCTTAAGCTTACCCTTACCCTTACCCTTACCCTTACCCTTACCCTTACCCTTACCCTTACCCTTGCTTTTACCCTTGAGCTTACCCTTACCCTTACCCTTACCCTTACCCTTACCCTTACCCTTACCCTTACCCTTACCCTTGCTTTTACCCTTAGGCTTACTCTTACCTTTACCCTCACCCTTACCCTTACCCTTACCCTTACCCTTACCCTTGCTTTTACCCTTAAGCTTACCCTTACCCTTACCCTTACCCTTACCCTTACCCTTTCCCTTACCTTTACCCTTACCCTTTCCCTTGCTTTTACCCTTAAGATTACCCTTACCCTTACCCTTACCCTTACCTTTACCCTTACCCTTACCCTTACCCTTACCCTTACCCTTGCTTTTACCCTTAAGCTTACCCTTACCCTTACCCTTACCCTTACCCTTACCCTTAACCTTACCCTTACCCTTACCCTTACCCTTACCCTTACCCTTACCCTTACCCTTACCTTTACCCTTACCCTTGCTTTTACCCTTAAGCTTACCCTTACCCTTACCCTTACCCTTACCCTTACCCTTACCCTTACCCTTGCTTTTACCCTTAAGCTTACCCTTACCCTTACCCTTACCCTTACCCTTACCCTTGCTTTTACCCTTAAGCTTACCCTTACCCTTACCCTTTTCCTTACCCTTAAGCTTAACCTTACCCTTACCCTTACCCTTACCCTTACCCTTACCCTTACCCTTACCCTTACCCTTGCTTTTACCCTTAAGCTTACCCTTACCCTTACCCTTACCCTTACCCTTACACTTACCCTTACCCTTACCCTTACCCTTGCACTTACCCTTAGGCTTACCCTTACCTTTACCCTTACCCTTACCCTTACCCTTACCCTTACCCTTACCCTTACCCTTACCCTAACCCTTGCTTTTACCCTTAAGCTTAGCCTTACCCTTACCCTTACCCTTACCCTTACCCTTACCCTTGCTTTTACCCTAAAGCTTACCCTTACCCTTACCCTTACCCTTACCCTTACCCTTACCCTTACCCTTACCCTAACCCTTACCCTTACCCTTGCTTTTACCCTTAAGCTTACCCTTACCCTTACCCTTACCCTTACCCTTACCCTTACCCTTACCCTTACCCTTACCCTTGCTTTTACCCTTAAGCTTACCCTTACCCTTACCCTTACCCTTACCCTTACCCTTACCCTTACCCTTACCCTTACCCTTACCCTTACCCTTACCCTTACCCTTACCCTTACCCTTACCCTTACCCTTACCCTTACCCTTACCCTTGCTTTTACCCTTAGGCTTACCCTTACCTTTACCCTTACCCTTACCCTTACCCTTACCCTTACCCTTACCCTTGCTTTTACCCTTAAGCTTACCCTTACCCTTACCCTTACCCTTACCCTTACCCTTGCTTTTACCCTTAAGCTTACCCTTACCCTTACCCTTACCCTTACCCTTACCCTTGCTTTTACCCTTAGGCTTACCCTTACCCTTACCCTTACCCTTACCCTTGCTTTTACCCTTAAGCTTACCCTTACCCTTACCCTTACCCTCACCCTTACCCTTACCCTTACCCTTACCCTTACCCTTACCCTTACCCTTACCCTTACCCTTACCCTTACCCTAACCCTTACCCTTACCCTTACCCTTACCCTTACCCTTACCCTTGCTTTTACCCTTAGGCTTACCCTTACCTTTACCCTTACCCTTACCCTTACCCTTACCCTTACCCTTACCCTTACCCTTGCTTTTACCCTTAAGCTTACCCTTAAGCTTACCCTTACCCTTACCCTTACCCTTACCCTTACCCTTACCCTTACCCTTACCCTTACCCTTACCCTTACCCTTACCCTTACCCTTACCCTTACCCTTACCCTTACCCTTACCCTTACCCTTGCTTTTACCCTTAAGCTTACCCTTACCCTTACCCTTACCCTTACCCTTACCCTTAACCTTACCCTTACCCTTACCCTTACCCTTACCCTTGCTTTTACCCTTAGGCTTACCCTTACCTTTACCCTTATCCTTACCCTTACCCTTACACTTACCCTTACGCTTACCCTTACCCTTACCCTTGCTTTTACCCTTAAGCTTACCCTTACCCTTACCCTCACCCTTACCCTTACCCTTACCCTTACCCTTACCCTTACCCTTACCCTTACCCTTACCCTTACCCTTACCCTTACCCTTGCTTTTACCCTTAAGCTTACCCTTACCCTTACCCTTATCCTTACCCTTACCCTTACCCTTACCCCTACCCTTGCTTTTACCCTTAAGCTTAACCTTACCCTTACCCTTACCCTTACCCTTACCCTTACCCTTACCCTTACCCTTGCTTTTACCCTTAAGCTTACCCTTACCCTTACCCTTACCCTTACCCTTACCCTTACCCTTACCCTTGCTTTTACCCTTAAGCTTACCCTTACCCTTACTCTTACCCTTACCCTTACCCTTGCTTTTACCCTTAGGCTTACCCTTACCCTTACCCTTACCCTTACCCTTGCTTTTACCCTTAAGCTTACCCTTACACTTACCCTTACCCTTACCCTTACCCTTACCCTTACCCTTACCCTTACCCTTACCCTTACCCTTACCCTTGTCCTTGCTTTTACCCTTAAGCTTACCCTTACCCTTACCCTTACCCTTACCCTTACCCTACCCTTACCCTTCTCCTTGCTTTTACCCTTAAGCTTACCCTTACCCTTACCCTTACCCTTACCCTTACCCTTACCCTTACCCTTACCCTTACTCTTACCCTTACCCTAACCCTTGCTTTTACCCTTAAGCTTACCCTTACCCTTACCCTTACCCTTACCCTTAAGCTTACCCTTACCCTTACCCTTACCCTTACCCTTACCCTTACCCTTACCCTTACCCTTACCCTTACTTTTACCTTTACCCTTGCTTTTACACTTAAGCTTACCCTTGGCCTTACCCTTACCCTTAAGCTTACCCTTACCCTTACCCTTACCCTTACCCTTACCCTTACCCTTACCCTTACCCTTGCTTTTACCCTTAAGCTTACCCTTACCCTTACCCTTACCCTTACCCTTACCCTTAACCTTACCCTTACCCTTACCCTTACCCTTGCTTTTACCCTTAGGCTTACCCTTACCCTTACCCTTACCCTTACCCTTACCCTTACCCTTACCCTTGCTTTTACCCTTAAGCTTACCCTTACCCTTACCCTTACCCTTACCCTTACCCTTACCCTTACCCTTACCCTTACCCTTACCCTTACCCTTACCCTTACCCTTACCCTTACCCTTACCCTTACCCTTGCTTTTACCCTTAGGCTTACCCTTACCTTTACCCTCACCCTTACCCTTACCCTTACCCTTACTCTTACCCTTACCCTTGCTTTTACCCTTAAGCTTACCCTTACCCTTACCCTTACCCTTACCCTTACCCTTTCCCTTACCTTTACCCTTACCCTTTCCCTTGCTTTTACCCTTAAGCTTACCCTTACCCTTACCCTTACCCTTACCTTTACCCTTACCCTTACCCTTACCCTTACCCTTACCCTTGCTTTTACCCTTAAGCTTACCCTTACCCTTACCCTTACCCTTACCCTTACCCTTACCCTTACCCTTACCCTTACCCTTACCCTCACCCTTACCCTTACCCTTACCCTTACCCTTACCCTTACCCTTACCCTTACCCTTACCCTTACCCTTACCCTTACCCTTACCCTTACCCTTACCCTTGCTTTTACCCTTAAGCTTACCCTTACCCTTACCCTTACCCTTACCCTTACCCTTACCCTTACCCTTACCCTTGCTTTTACCCTTAAGCTTACCCTTACCCTTACCCTTACCCTTACCCTTACCCTTGCTTTTACCCTTAAGCTTACCCTTACCCTTACCCTTTTCCTTACCCTTAAGCTTAACCTTACCCTTACCCTTACCCTTACCCTTACCCTTACCCTTACCCTTGCTTTTACCCTTTAGCTTACCCTTACCCTTACCCTTACCCTTACCCTTACCCTTACCCTTACACTTACCCTTACCCTTACCCTTACCCTTACCCTTACCCTTGCATTTACCCTTAGGCTTACCCTTACCTTTACCCTTACCCTTACCCTTACCCTTACCCTTACCCTTACCCTTACCCTTACCCTTGCTTTTACCCTTAAGCTTACCCTTACCCTTACCCTTACCCTTACCCTTAGCCTTACCCTTGCTTTTACCCTAAAGCTTACCCTTACCCTTACCCTTACCCTTACCCTTACCCTTACCCTTACCCTTACCTTTACCCTTACCCTTACCCTTACCCTTACCCTTACCCTTACCCTTGCTTTTACCCTTAAGCTTACCCTTACCCTTACCCTTACCCTTACCCTTACCCTTACCCTTGCTTTTACCCTTAAGCTTACCCTTACCCTTACCCTTACCCTTACCCTTACCCTTACCCTTACCCTTACCCTTACCCTTACCCTTACCCTTACCCTTACCCTTACCCTTACCCTTACCCTTACCCTTACCCTTACCCTTACCCTTGCTTTTACCCTTAGGCTTACCCTTACCTTTACCCTTACCCTTACCCTTACCCTTACCCTTACCCTTACCCTTGCTTTTACCCTTAAGCTTACCCTTACCCTTACCCTTACCCTCACCCTTACCCTTACCCTTACCCTTGCTTTTACCCTTAAGCTTACCCTTACCTTTACCCTTACCCTTACCCTTACCCTTGCTTTTACCCTTAGGCTTACCCTTACCCTTACCCTTACCCTTGCTTTTACCCTTAAGCTTACCCTTACCCTTATCCTTACCCTTACCCTTGCCCTTACCCTTACCCTTACCCTTGCTTTTACCCTTAAGCTTACCCTTACCCTTACCCTTACCCTTACCCTTACCCTTACCCTTGCTTTTACCCTTAAGCTTACCCTTACCTTTACCCTTACCCTTACCCTTACCCTTACCCTTACCCTTACCCTTACCCTTACCCTTACCCTTACCCTTACCCTTACCCTTGCTTTTACCCTTAGGCTTACCCTTACCCTTACCCTTACCCTTACCCTTACCCTTACCCTTACCCTTACCCTTACCCTTACCCTTACCCTTGCTTTTACCCTTAGGCTTACCCTTACCTTTACCCTTACCCTTACCCTTACCCTTACCCTTACCCTTACCCTTGCTTTTACCCTTAAGCTTACCCTTACCCTTACCCTTACCCTTACCCTTACCCTTACCCTTGCTTTTACCCTTAAGCTTACCCTTACCCTTACCCTTACCCTTACCCTTACCCTTACCCTTACCCTCACCCTTACCCTCACCCTTGCTTTTACCCTTAAGCATACCCTTACCCTTACCCTTACCCTTACCCTTACCCTTAGCCTTACCCTTGCTTTTACCCTTAAGCTTACCCTTACCCTTACCCTTACCCTTACCCTTACCCTTACCCTTACCCTTGCTTTTACCCTTAGGCTTACCCTTACCCTTACCCTTACCCTTACCCTTGCTTTTACCCTTAAGCTTACCCTTACCCTTACCCTTACCCTTACCCTTACCCTTACCCTTACCCTTACCCTTACCCTTACCCTTACCCTTACCCTTACACTTGCTTTTACCCTTAGGCTTACCCTTACCTTTACCCTTACCCTTACCCTTACCCTTACCCTTACCCTTGCTTTTACCCTTAAGCTTACCCTTACCCTTACCCTTACCCTTACCCTTACCCTTACCCTTACCCTTACCCTTACTTTTACCCTTAAGCTTACCCTTACCCTTACCCTTACCCTTACCCTTACCCTTACCCTTACCCTTACCCTTACCCTTACCCTTACCCTTGCTTTTACCCTTAAGCTTACCCTTACCCTTACCCTTACCCTTACCCTTAAGCTTACCCTTACCCTTACCCTTACCCTTACCCTTACCCTTACCCTTACCCTTACCCTTACCCTTACCCTTACCCTTACCCTTACCCTTACCCTTACCCTTGCTTTTACCCTTAAGCTTACCCTTACCCTTACCCTTACCCTTACCCTTACCCTTACCCTTACCCTTGCTTTTACCCTTAAGCTTACCCTTACCCTTACCCTTACCCTTACCCTTAAGCTTACCCTTACCCTTACCCTTACCCTTACCCTTACCCTTACCCTTACCCTTACCCTTACCCTTACCCTTACCCTTACCCTTACCCTTGCTTTTACCCTTAAGCTTACCCTTACCCTTACCCTTACCCTTACCCTTAAGCTTACCCTTACCCTAACCCTTACCCTTACCCTTACCCTTGCTTTTACCCTTAAGCTTACCCTTACCCTTACCCTTACCCTTACCCTTAAGCTTACCCTTACCCTTACCCTTACCCTTATCCTTACCCTTACCCTTACCCTTACCCTTGCTTTTACCCTTAAGCTTACCCTTACCCTTACCCTTACCCTTACCCTTAAGCTTACCCTTACCCTTACCCTTACCCTTACCCTTACCCTTACCCTTACCCTTACCCTTACCCTTACCCTTACCCTTACCCTTACCCTTACCCTTGCTTTTACCCTTAAGCTTACCCTTACCCTTACCCTTACCCTTACCCTTACCCTTACCTTTACCCTTACCCTTACCCTTACCCTTACCCTTACCCTTACCCTTACCCTTACCCTTGCTTTAACCCTTAAGCTTACCCTTACCCTCACCCTTACCCTTACCCTTACCCTTGCTTTTACCCTTAAGCTTACCCTTACCCTTACCCTTACCCTTACCCTTGTTTTACCCTTAGGCTTACCCTTACCCTTACCCTTACCCTTACCCTTGCTTTTACCCTTAAGCTTACCCTTACCCCTACCCTTACCCTTACCCTTACCCTTACCCTTACCCTTACCCTTACCCTTACCCTTACCCTTACCTTTACCCTTACCCTTGCTTTTACCCTTAGGCTTACCCTTACCTTTACCCTTACCCTTACCCTTACCCTTACCCTTACCCTTACCCTTACCCTTACCCTTACCCTTACCCTTACCCTTACCCTTACCCTTACCCTTACCCTTACCCTTACCCTTACCCTTACCCTTGCTTTTACCCTTAAGCTTACCCTTACCCTTACCCTTACCCTTACCCTTACCCTTAACCTTACCCTTGCTTTTACCCTTAAGCTTACCCTTACCCTTACCCTTACCCTCACCCTTACCCTTACCCTTACCCTTGCTTATACCCTTAAGCTTACCCTTACCCTTACCCTTACCCTTACCCTTACCCTTACCCTTACCCTTACCCTTGCTTTTACCCTTAGGCTTACCCTTACCTTTACCCTTACCCTTACCCTTACCCTTACCCTTGCTTTTACCCTCAAGCTTACCCTTACCCTTACCCTTACCCTTACCCTAACCCTTACCCTTGCTTTTACCCTTAAGCTTACCCTTACCCTTACCCTTACCCTTACCCTTACCCTTGCTTTTACCCTTGAGCTTACCCTTACCCTTACCCTTACCCTTACCCTTACCCTTACCCTTACCCTTACCCTTACCCTTGCTTTTACCCTTAAGCTTACCCTTACCCTTACCCTTACCCTTACCCTTACCCTTACCCTTACCCTTACCCTTACCCTTACCCTTACCCTTGCTTTTACCCTAAGGCTTACCCTTACCTTTACCCTTACCCTTACCCTTACCCTTGCTTTTACCCTTAAGCTCACACTTTCCCTTACCCTTACCCTTACCCTTACCCTTACCCTTGCTTTTACCCTTAAGCTTACCCTTACCCTTACCCTTACCCTTACCCTTACCCTTACCCTTACCCTTACCCTTACCCTTGCTTTAACCCTTACCCTTACCCTTGCTTTTACCCTTAGGCTTACCATTACCCTTACCCTCACCCTTACCCTTACCCTTACCCTTACCCTTACCCTTGCTTTTACCCTTAAGCTTACCCTTACCCTTACCCTTACCCTTACCCTTACCCTTACCCTTACCCTTACCCTTACCCTTGCTTTTACCCTTAAGCTTACCCTTACCCTTACCCTTACCCTTACCCTTACCCTTACCCTTACCCTTACCCTTACCCTTACCCTTACCCTTACCCTTACCCTTACCCTCACCCTTACCCTTACTCTTACCCTTGCTTTTACCCTTAAGCTTACCCTTACCCTTACCCTTACCCTTACCCTTACCCTTACCCTTACCCTTACCCTTGCTTTTACCCTTAAGCTTACCCTTACCCTTACCCTTACCCTTACCCTTACCCTTACCCTTACCCTTACCCTTACCCTTACCCTTACCCTTACCCTTACCCTTACCCTTACCCTTACCCATACCCTTGCTTTCACCCTTAGGCTTACCCTTACCTTTACCCTTACCCTTACCCTTACCCTTACCCTTACCCTTGCTTTTACCCTTAAGCTTACCCTTACCCTTACCCTTACCCTTACCCTTACCCTTACCCTTGCTTTTACCCTTAAGCTTACCCTTACCCTTACCCTTACCCTTACCCTTACCCTTGCTTTTACCCTTAGGCTTACCCTTACCCTTACCCTTACCCTTACCCTTACCCTTACCCTTACCCTTACCCTTACCCTTACCCTTACCCTTACCCTTACCCTTACCCTTACCCTTACCCTTACCCTCACCCTTGCTTTTACCCTTAAGCTTACCCTTACCCTTACCCTTACCCTTACCCTCACCCTTACCCTTACCCTTACCCTTACCCTTACCCTTACCCTTACCCTTACCCTTACCCTTACCCTTGCTTTTACCCTTAGGCTTACCCTTACCTTTACCCTTACCCTTACCCTTACCCTTACTCTTACCCTTACCCTTACCCTTGCTTTTACCCTTAAGCTTACCCTTACCCTTACCCTTACTCTTGCTTTTACCCTTAAGCTTACCCTTACCCTTACCCTTACCCTTACCCTTGCTTTAACCCTTAAGCTTACCCTTACCCTTACCCTTACCCTTACCCTTACCCTTACCCTTGCTTTTACCCTTAAGCTTACCCTTACCCTTACCCTTACCCTTACCCTTACCCTTACCCTTACCGTTACCCTTACCCTTACCCTTACCCTTACCCTTACCCTTACCCTTACCCTTACCCTTACCCTTACCCTCACCCTTACCCTTACCCTTACCCTTGCTTTTACCCTAAGGCTTACCCTTACCTTTACCCTTACCCTTACCCTTACCCTTACCCTTACCCTTACCCTTACCCTTACCCTTGCTTTTACCCTTAAGCTTACCCTTACCCTTACCCCTACCCTTACCCTTACCCTTACCCTTACCCTTGCTTTTACCCTTAAGCTTACCCTTACCCTTACCCTTACCCTTACCCTTACCCTTGCTTTTACCCTTAGGCTTACCCTTACCCTTACCCTTACCCTTACCCTTGCTTTTACCCTTAAGCTTACCCTTACACTTACCCTTACCCTTACCCTTACCCTTACCCTTACCCTTACCCTTACCCTTACCCTCACCCTTACCCTTACCCTTACCCTTACCCTTGCTTTTACCCTTAGGCTTACCCTTACCTTTACCCTTACCCTTACCCTTACCCTTACCCTTACCCTTACCCTTACCCTTACCCTTACCCTTACCCTTACCCTTACCCTTACCCTTGCTTTTACCCTTAAGCTTACCCTTACCCTTACCCTTATCCTTACCCTTACCATTGCTTTTACCCTTAAGCTTACCCTTACCCTTACCCTTACCCTTACCCTTACCCTCACCCTTACCCTTACCCTTACCCTTGCTTATACCCTTAAGCTTACCCTCACCCTTACCCTTACCCTTACCCTTACCCTTAACCTTACCCTTACCCTTACCCTTACCCTTACCCTTACCCTTACCCTTGCTTTTACCCTTAGGCTTACCCTTACCTCTACCCTTACCCTTACCCTTACCCTTACCCTTACCCTTACCCTTACCCTTACCCTTACCCTTACCCTTACCCTTACCCTTACCCTTGCTTTTACCCTTAAGCTTACCCTTACCCTTACCCTTACCCTTACCCTTACCCTAACCCTTACCCTTGCTTTTACCCTTTAGCTTACCCTTACCCTTACCCTTACCCTTACCCTTACCCTTACCCTTACCCTTACCCTTACCCTTACCCTTACCCTTACCCTTACCCTTACCCTTACCCTTACCCTTACCCTTGCTTTTACCCTTAAGCTTACCCTTACCCTTACCCTTACCCTTACCCTTACCCTTACCCTTACCCTTACCCTTACACTTACCCTTGCTTTTACCCTTAAGCTTACCCTTACCCTTACCCTTACCCTTACCCTTGCTTTTACCCTTAGGCTTACCCTTACCTTTACCCTTACCCTTACCCTCACCCTTACCCTTACCCTTACCCTTACCCTTACCCTTACCTTTACCCTTGCTTTTACCCTTAAGCTTACCCTTACCCTTACCCTTACCCTTACCCTTACCCTTACCCTTGCTTTTACCCTTAAGCTTACCCTTACCCTTACCCTTACCCTTACCCTTACCCTTGCTTTTACCCTTAGGCTTACCCTTACCCTTACCCTTACCCTTACCCTTGCTTTTACCCTTAAGCTTACCCTTACCCTTACCCTTACTCTTACCCTTACCCTTACCCTTACCCTTACCGTTACCCTTACCCTTACCCTTACCCTTGCTTTTACCCTTAGGCTTACCCTTACCTTTACCCTTACCCTAACCCTTACCCTTACCCTTACCCTTACCCTTACCCTTGCTTTTACCCTTAAGCTTACCCTCACCCTTACCCTTACCCTTACCCTTACCCTTACCCTTACCCTTGCTTTTACCCTTAAGCTTACCCTTACCCTTACCCTTACCCTTACCCTTACCCTTACCCTTACCCTTACCCTTACCCTTACCCTTACCCTTACCCTTACCCTTACCCTTGCTTTTACCCTTAAGCTTACCCTTACCCTTACCCTTACCCTTACCCTTACCCTAACCCTTACCCTTGCTTTTACCCTTAAGCTTACCCTTACCCTTACCCTTACCCTTACCCTTACCCTTACCCTTACCCTTACCCTTACCTTTACCCTTACCCTTACCCTTACCCTTACCCTTACCCTTACCCTTACCCTTACCCTTACCCTTACCCTTACCCTTGCTTTTACCCTTAAGCTTACCCTTACCCTTACCCTTACCCTTACCCTTACCCTTACCCCTACCCTTACCCTTACCCTTACCCTTGCTTTTACCCTTAAGCTTACCCTAACCCTTACCCTTACCCTTACCCTTACCCTTACCCTTACCCTTACCCTTACCCTTACCCTTGCTTTTACCCTTAGGCTTACCCTTACCTTTACCCTTACCCTTACCCTTACCCTTACCCTTACCCTTACCCTTACCCTTACCCTTACCCTTGCTTTTACCCTTAAGCTTACCCTTACCCTTACCCTTACCCTTACCCTTACCCTTACCCTTGCTTTTACCCTTGAGCTTACCCTTACCCTTACCCTTACCCTTACCCTTACCCTTGCTTTTACCCTTAGGCTTACCCTTACCCTTACCCTTACCCTTACCCTTGCTTTTACCCTTAAGCTTAACCTTACCCTTACCCTTACTCTTACCCTTACCCTTACCCTTACCCTTACCCTTACCCTTACCCTTACCCTTAACCTTACCCTTACCCTTACCCTTACCCTTACCCTTACCCTTGCTTTTACCCTTAGGCTTACCCTTACCTTTACCCTTACCCTAACCCTTACCCTTACCCTTACCCTTACCCTTACCCTTGCTTTTACCCTTAAGCTTACCCTTACCCTTACCCTTACCCTTACCCTTACCCTTACCCTTGCTTTTACCCTTAAGCATACCCTTACCCTTACCCTTACCCTTACCCTTACCCTTACCCTTACCCTTACCCTTACCCTTACCCTTACCCTTACCCTTACCCTTGCTTTTACCCTTAAGCTTACCCTTACCCTTACCCTTACCCTTACCCTTACCCTTACCCTTACCCTTACCCTTACCCTTACCCTTATCCTTGCTTTTACCCTTAGGCTTACCCTTACCTTTACCCTTACCCTTACCCTTACCCTTACCCTTACCCTTACCCTTGCTTTTACCCTTAAGCTTACCCTTACCCTTACCCTTACCCTTAAGCTTACCCTTACCCTTACCCTTACCCTTACCCTTACCCTTACCCTTACCCTTACCCTTGCTTTTACCCTTAAGCTTACCCTTACCCTTACCCTTACCCTTAACCTTACCCTTGCTTTTACCCTTAAGCTTACCCTTACCCTTACCCTTACCCTTACCCTTAAGCTTTCCCTTACCCTTACCCTTACCCTTACCCTTACCCTTACCCTTACCCTTACCCTTACCCTTACCCTTACCCTTACCCTTACCCTTACCCTTACCCTTACCCTTACCCTTACCCTTACCCTTGCTTTTACCCTTAAGCTTACCCTTACCCTTACCCTTACCCTTACCCTTAAGCTTACACCTACCCTTACCCTTACCCTTACCCTTACCCTTACCCTCACCCTTACCCTTACCCTTGCTTTTACCCTTAAGCTTACCCTTACCCTTACCCTTACCCTTACCCTTAAGCTTACCCTTACCCTTACCCTTACCCTTACCCTTACCCTTACCCTTGCTTTTACCCTTAAGCTTACCCTTACCCTTACCCTTACCCTTAAGCTTACCCTTACCCTTACCCTTACCCTTACCCTTACCCTTACCCTTACCCTTACCCTTACCCTTACCCTTACCCTTACCCTTACCCTTACCCTTACCCTTACCCTTACCCTTACCCTTGCTTTTACCCTTAAGCTTACCCTTACCCTTACCCTTACCCTTACCCTTGCTTTTACCCTTAAGCTTACCCTTACCCTTACCCTTACCCTTAAGCTTACCCTTACCCTTACCCTTACCCTTACCCTTACCCTTACCCTTACCCTTACCCTTACCCTTACCCTTACCCTTACCCTTACCCTTACCCTTACCCTTGCTTTTACCCTTAAGCTTACCCTTACCCTTACCCTTAACCTTACCCTTACCCTTACCCTTACCCTTACCCTTACCCTTGCTTTTACCCTTAGGCTTACCCTTACCTTTACCCTTACCCTTACCCTTACCCTTACCCTTACCCTTACCCTTACCCTTACCCTTACCCTTACCCTTACCTTTACCCTTACCCTTGCTTTTACCCTTAAGCTTACCCTTACCCTTACCCTCACCCTTACCCTTACCCTTACTCTTGCTTTTACCCTTAAGCTTACCCTTACCCTTACCCTTACCCTTACCCTTACCCTTGCTTTCACCCTTAGGCTTACCATTCCCCTTTCCCTTACCCTTACCCTTGCTTTTACCCTTAAGCTTACCCTTACCCTTACCCTTACCCTTACCCTTACCCTTACCCTTACCCTTACCCTTACCCTTACCCTTACCCTTACCCTTACCCTTACCCTAACCCTTACCCTTACCCTTACCCTTACCCTTACCCTTGCTTTTACCCTTAGGCTTACCCTTACCTTTACCCTTACCCTTACCCTTACCCTTACCCTTACCCTTGCTTTTACCCTTAAGCTAACCCTTACCCTTACCCTTACCCTTACCCTTACCCTTACCCTTACCCTTACCCTTACCCTTACCCTTACCCTTACCCTTGCTTTTACCCTTAAACTTACCCTTACCCTTACCCTTACCCTTACCCTTACCCTTACCCCCACCCTTGCTTTTACCCTTAAGCTTACCCTTACCCTTACCCTTACCCTTACCCTTGCTTTTACCCTTAAGCTTACCCTTACCCTTACCCTTGCTTTTACCCTTAGGCTTACCCTTACCCTTACCCTTACCCTTACCCTTGCTTTTACCCTTAAGCTTACCCTTACCCTTACCCTTACCCTTACTCTTACCCTTACCCTTACCCTTACTCTTACCCTTGCTTTTACCCTTAGGCTTACCCTTACCTTTACCCTTACCCTTACCCTTACCCTTACCCTTACCCTTACCCTTACCCTTACCCTTACCCTTACCCTTACCCTTACCCTTACCCTTACCCTTGCTTTTACCCTTAAGCTAACCCTTACCCTTACCCTTACCCTTACCCTTACCCTTAACCTTACCCTTACCCTTGCTTTTACCCTTAAGCTCACCCTTACCCTTACCCTTACCCTTACCCTTACACTTACCCTTACCCTGACCCTTACCCTTGCTTTTACCCTTAAGCTTACCCTTACCCTTACCCATTACCCTTACCCTTAAGCTTACCCTTACCCTAACCCTTACCCTTACCCTTACCCTTACCCTTACCCTTGCTTTTACCCTTAAGCTTACCCTTACCCTTTCCCTTACCCTTACCCTTACCCTTGCTTTTACCCTTAAGCTTACCCTTACCCTTACCCTTACCCTTACCCTTAAGCTTACCCTTACCCTTACCCTTACCCTTACCCTTCCCCTTACCCTTACCCTTACCCTTACCCTTACCCTTACCCTTGCTTTTACCCTTAAGCTTACCCTTACCCTTACCCTTACCCTTACCCTAACCCTTACCCTTAACCTTACCCTTACCCTTACCCTTACCCTTACCCTTACCCTTGCTTTTACCCTTAGGCTTACCCTTACCTTTACCCTTACCATTACCCTTACCCTTACCCTTACCCTTACCCTTACCCTTACCCTTGCTTTTACCCTTAAGCTTACCCTTACCCTTACCCTTACCCTTACCCTTACCCTTACCCTTACCCTTACCCTTACCCTTACCCTTACCCTTACCATTGCTTTTACCCTTAAGCTTACCCTTACCCTTACCCTTACCCTTACCCTTACCCTTACCCTTACCCTTACCCTTACCCTTACCCTTACCCTTACCCTTACCCTTACCCTTACCCTTACCCTTGCTTTTACCCTTAAGCTTACCCTTACCCTTACCCTTACTCTTACCCTTACCCTTACCCTTACCCTTACCCTTACCCTTGCCCTTACCCTTACCCTTGCTTTTACCCTTAAGCTTACCCTTACCCTTACCCTTACCCTTACCCTTACCCTTACCCTTACCCTTACCCTTACCCTTACCCTTACCCTTACCCTTACCCTTACCCTTACCCTTACCCTTACCCTTGCTTTGACCCTTAGGCTTACCCTTACCTTTACCCTTACCCTTACCCTTACCCTTACCCTTACCCTTACCCTTACCCTTACCCTTGCTTTTACCCTTAAGCTTACCCTTACCCTTACCCTTACCCTTACCCTTACCCTTACCCTTACCCTTACCCTTGCTTTTACCCTTAAGCTTACCCTTACCCTTACCCTTACCCTTACTCTTACCCTTGCTTTTACCCTTAAGCTTACCCTTACCCTTACCCTTACTCTTACCCTTACCCTTAAGCTTACCCTTACCCTTACCCTTACCCTTACTCTTACCCTTGCTTTTACCCTTAAGCTTACCCTTACCCTTACCCTTACCCTTACCCTTACCCTTACCCTTACCCTTACCCTTACCCTTACCCTTACCCTTACCCTTACCCTTACCCTTACCCTTGCTTTTACCCTTAGGCTTAACCTTACCTTTACCCTTACCCTTACCCTTACCCTCACCCTTACCCTTACCCTTACCCTTACCCTTACCCTTAACTTTACCCTTGCTTTTACCCTTAAGCTTACCCTTACCCTTACCCTTACCCTTACCCTTACCCTTACCCTTACCCTTGCTTTTACCCTTAAGCTCACCCTTACCCTTACCCTCACCCTTACCCTTACCCTTACCCTTGCATATACCCTTAAGCTTACCCTTACCCTTACCCTTACCCTTACCCTTACCCTTACCCTTACCCTTACCCTTACCCTTACCCTTACCCTTACCCTTACCCTTACCCTTACCCTTACCCTTACCCTTACCCTTACCCTTACCCTTACCCTAACCCTTACCCTTGCTTTTACCCTTAGGCTTACCCTTACCTTTACCCTTACCCTTACCCTTACCCTTACCCTTACCCTTACCCTTACCCTTACCCTTGCTATTACCCTTAAGCTTACCCTTACCCTTACCCTTACCCTTACCCTTACCCTAACCCTTACCCTTGCTTTTACCCTTAAGCTTACCCTTACCCTTACCCTTACCCTTACCCTTACCCTTACCCTTACCCTTACCCTTACCCTCACCCTTACCCTTACCCTTACCCTTACCCTTGCTTTTACCCTTAAGCTTACCCTTAACCTTACCCTTACCCTTACCCTTACCCTTACCCTTACCCTTACCCTTACCCTTATCCTTACCCTTGCTTTTACCCTTAAGCTTACCCTTACCCTTACCCTTACCCTTACCCTTACCCTTGCTTTTACTCTTAGGCTTACCCTTACCTTTACCCTTACCCTTACAATTACCCTTACCCTCACCCTTACCCTTACCCTTGCTTTTACCCTTAAGCTTACCCTTACCCTTACCCTTACCCTTGCTTTTACCCTTAAGCTTACCCTTACCCTTACCCTTAACCTTACCCTTACCCTTGCTTTTACCCTTAGGCTTACCCTTACCCTTACCCTTACCCTTACCCTTGCTTTTACCCTTAAGCTTACCCTTACCCTTACCCTTACTCTTACCCTTACCCTTACCCTTACCCTTACCCTTACCCTTACCCTTACCCTTACCCTTACCCTTAAGCTTACCCTTACCCTTGCTTTTACCCTTAGGCTTACCCTTACCCTTACCCTTACCCTTACCCTTACCCTTACCCTTACCCTTACCCTTACCCTTACCCTTGCTTTTACCCTTAAGCTTACCCTTACCCTTACCCTTACCCTTACCCTTGCTTTTACCCTTAAGCTTACCCTTACCCTTACCCTTACCCTTAAGCTTACCCTTACCCTTACCCTTACCCTTACCCTTACCCTTACCCTTACCCTTACCCTTACCCTTACCCTTACCCTTACCCTTACCCTTACCCTTACCCTTGCTTTTACCCTTAAGCTTACCCTTACCCTTACCCTTAACCTTACCCTTACCCTTACCCTTACCCTTACCCTTACCCTTACCCTTACCCTTACCCTTACCTTTACCCTTACCCTTGCTTTTACCCTTAAGCTTACCCTTACCCTTACCCTCACCCTTACCCTTACCCTTACTCTTGCTTTTACCCTTAAGCTTACCCTTACCCTTACCCTTACCCTTACCCTTACCCTTGCTTTCACCCTTAGGCTTACCCTTTCCCTTTCCCTTACCCTTACCCTTGCTTTTACCCTTAAGCTTACCCTTACCCTTACCCTTACCCTTACCCTTACCCTTACCCTTACCCTTACCCTTACCCTTACCCTTACCCTTACCCTTACCCTTACCCTTACCCTTACCCTAACCCTTACCCTTACCCTTACCCTTACCCTTACCCTTGCTTTTACCCTTAGGCTTACCCTTACCTTTACCCTTACCCTTACCCTTACCCTTACCCTTACCCTTGCTTTTACCCTTAAGCTAACCCTTACCCTTACCCTTACCCTTACCCTTACCCTTACCCTTACCCTTACCCTTACCCTTGCTTTTACCCTTAAACTTACCCTTACCCTTACCCTTACCCTTACCCTTACCCTTACCCTTACCCTTACCCTTACCCTTACCCTTACCCTTACCCCCACCCTTGCTTTTACCCTTAAGCTTACCCTTACCCTTACCCTTACCCTTACCCTTGCTTTTACCCTTAAGCTTACCCTTACCCTTACCCTTGCTTTTACCCTTAGGCTTACCCTTACCCTTACCCTTACCCTTACCCTTGCTTTTACCCTAAAGCTTACCCTTACCCTTACCCTTACCCTTACTCTTACCCTTACCCTTACCCTTACCCTTGCTTTTACCCTTAGGCTTACCCTTACCTTTACCCTTACCCTTACCCTTACCCTTACCCTTACCCTTACCCTTACCCTTACCCTTACCCTTACCCTTACCCTTACCCTTACCCTTACCCTTACCCTTACCCTTACCCTTACCCTTACCCTTACCCTTGCTTTTACCCATAAGCTAACCCTTACCCTTACCCTTACCCTTACCCTTTCCCTTAACCTTACCCTTACCCTTGCTTTTACCCTTAAGCTCACCCTTACCCTTACCCTTACCCTTACCCTTACACTTACCCTTACCCTGACCCTTACCCTTGCTTTTACCCTTAAGCTTACCCTTACCCTTACCCTTACCCTTACCCTTAAGCTTACCCTTACCCTAACCCTTACCCTTACCCTTACCCTTACCCTTACCCTTGCTTTTACCCTTAAGCTTACCCTTACCCTTTCCCTTACCCTTACCCTTACCCTTGCTTTTACCCTTAAGCTTACCCTTACCCTTACCCTTACCCTTACCCTTAAGCTTACCCTTACCCTTACCCTTACCCTTACCCTCACCCTTACCCTTACCCTTACCCTTACCCTTACCCTTGCTTTTACCCTTAAGCTTACCCTTACCCTTACCCTTACCCTTACCCTAACCCTTACCCTTAACCTTACCCTTACCCTTACCCTTACCCTTACCCTTACCCTTGCTTTTACCTTTAGGCTTATCCTTACCTTTACCCTTACCATTACCCTTACCCTTACCCTTACCCTTACCCTTACCCTTACCCTTGCTTTTACCCTTAAGCTTACCCTTACCCTTACCCTTACCCTTACCCTTACCCTTACCCTTACCCTTACCCTTACCCTTACCCTTACCCTTACCCTTACCATTGCTTTTACCCTTAAGCTTACCCTTACCCTTACCCTTACCCTTACCCTTACCCTTACCCTTACCCATACCCTTACCCTTACCCTTACCCTTACCCTTACCCTTACCCTTACCCTTACCCTTACCCTTACCCTTGCTTTTACCCTTAAGCTTACCCTTACCCTTACCCTTACTCTTACCCTTACCCTTACCCTTACCCTTACCCTTACCCTTACCCTTACCCTTACCCTTACCCTTGCTATTACCCTTAAGCTTACCCTTACCCTTACCCTTACCCTTACCCTTACCCTAACCCTTACCCTTGCTTTTACCCTTAAGCTTACCCTTACCCTTACCCTTACCCTTACCATTACCCTTACCCTTACCCTTACCCTTACCCTTACCCTTACCCTTACCCTTACCCTTGCTTTTACCCTTAAGCTTACCCTTAACCTTACCCTTACCCTTACCCTTACCCTTACCCTTACCCTTACCCTTACCCTTATCCTTACCCTTGCTTTTACCCTTAAGCTTACCCTTACCCTTACCCTTACCCTTACCCTTACCCTTACCCTTACCCTTACCCTTGCTTTTACTCTTAGGCTTACCCTTACCTTTACCCTTACCCTTACAATTACCCTTACCCTCACCCTTACCCTTACCCTTGCTTTTACCCTTAAGCTTACCCTTACCCTTACCCTTACCCTTGCTTTTACCCTTAAGCTTACCCTTACCCTTACCCTTAACCTTACCCTTACCCTTGCTTTTACCCTTAGGCTTACCCTTACCCTTACCCTTACCCTTACCCTTGCTTTTACCCTTAAGCTTACCCTTACCCTTACCCTTACTCTTACCCTTACCCTTACCCTTACCCTTACCCTTACCCTTACCCTTACCCTTACCCTTACCCTTAAGCTTACCCTTACCCTTGCTTTTACCCTTAGGCTTACCCTTACCCTTACCCTTACCCTTACCCTTACCCTTACCCTTACCCTTACCCTTACCCTTACCCTTACCCTTGCTTTTACCCTTAAGCTTACCCTTACCCTTACCCTTACCCTTACCCTTGCTTTTACCCTTAAGCTTACCCTTACCCTTACCCTTACCCTTAAGCTTACCCTTACCCTTACCCTTACCCTTACCCTTACCCTTACCCTTACCCTTACCCTTACCCTTACCCTTACCCTTACCCTTACCCTTACCCTTACCCTTGCTTTTACCCTTAAGCTTACCCTTACCCTTACCCTTAACCTTACCCTTACCCTTACCCTTACCCTTACCCTTACCCTTGCTTTTACCCTTAGGCTTACCCTTACCTTTACCCTTACCCTTACCCTTACCCTTACCCTTACCCTTACCCTTACCCTGACCCTTACCCTTACCCTTACCCTTACCCTTACCCTTACCCTTACCCTTACCTTTACCCTTACCCTTGCTTTTACCCTTAAGCTTACCCTTACCCTTACCCTCACCCTTACCCTTACCCTTACTCTTGCTTTTACCCTTAAGCTTACCCTTACCCTTACCCTTACCCTTACCCTTACCCTTGCTTTCACCCTTAGGCTTACCCTTTCCCTTTCCCTTACCCTTACCCTTGCTTTTACCCTTAAGCTTACCCTTACCCTTACCCTTACCCTTACCCTTACCCTTACCCTTACCCTTACCCTTACCCTTACCCTTACCCTTACCCTTACCCTTACCCTTACCCTTACCCTTACCCTAACCCTTACCCTTACCCTTACCCTTACCCTTACCCTTGCTTTTACCCTTAGGCTTACCCTTACCTTTACCCTTACCCTTACCCTTACCCTTACCCTTACCCTTGCTTTTACCCTTAAGCTAACCCTTACCCTTACCCTTACCCTTACCCTTACCCTTACCCTTACCCTTACCCTTACCCTTGCTTTTACCCTTAAACTTACCCTTACCCTTACCCTTACCCTTACCCTTACCCTTACCCTTACCCTTACCCTTACCCTTACCCCCACCCTTGCTTTTACCCTTAAGCTTACCCTTACCCTTACCCTTACCCTTACCCTTGCTTTTACCCTTAAGCTTACCCTTACCCTTACCCTTGCTTTTACCCTTAGGCTTACCCTTACCCTTACCCTTACCCTTACCCTTGCTTTTACCCTTAAGCTTACCCTTTCCCTTACCCTTACCCTTACTCTTACCCTTACCCTTACCCTTACCCTTACCCTTGCTTTTACCCTTAGGCTTACCCTTACCTTTACCCTTACCCTTACCCTTACCCTTACCCTTACCCTTACCCTTACCCTTACCCTTACCCTCACCCTTACCCTTACCCTTACCCTTACCCTTACCCTTACCCTTACCCTTGCTTTTACCCTTAAGCTAACCCTTACCCTTACCCTTACCCTTACCCTTACCCTTAACCTTACCCTTACCCTTGCTTTTACCCTTAAGCTCACCCTTACCCTTACCCTTACCCTTACCCTTACACTTACCCTTACCCTGACCCTTACCCTTGCTTTTACCCTTAAGCTTACCCTTACCCTTACCCTTACCCTTACCCTTAAGCTTACCCTTACCCTAACCCTTACCCTTACCCTTACCCTTACCCTTACCCTTGCTTTTACCCTTAAGCTTACCCTTACCCTTTCCCTTACCCTTACCCTTACCCTTGCTTTTACCCTTAAGCTTACCCTTACCCTTACCCTTACCCTTACCCTTAAGCTTACCCTTACCCTTACCCTTACCCTTACCCTCACCCTTACCCTTACCCTTACCCTTACCCTTACCCTTGCTTTTACCCTTAAGCTTACCCTTACCCTTACCCTTACCCTTACCCTAACCCTTACCCTTAACCTTACCCTTACCCTTACCCTTACCCTTACCCTTACCCTTGCTTTTACCTTTAGGCTTACCCTTACCTTTACCCTTACCATTACCCTTACCCTTACCCTTACCCTTACCCTTACCCTTACCCTTGCTTTTACCCTTAAGATTACCCTTACCCTTACCCTTACCCTTACCCTTACCCTTACCCTTACCCTTACCCTTACCCTTACCCTTACCCTTACCATTGCTTTTACCCTTAAGCTTACCCTTACCCTTACCCTTACCCTTACCCTTACCCTTACCCTTACCCTTACCCTTACCCTTACCCTTACCCTTACCCTTACCCTTACCCTTACCCTTACCCTTGCTTTTACCCTTAAGCTTACCCTTACCCTTACCCTTACTCTTACCCTTACCCTTACCCTTACCCTTACCCTTACCCTTACCCTTACCCTTACCCTTGCTTTTACCCTTAAGCTTACCCTTACCCTTACCCTTACCCTTACCCTTACCCTTACCCTTACCCTTACCCTTACCCTTACCCTTACCCTTACCCTTACCCTTACCCTTGCTTTGACCCTTAGGCTTACCCTTACCTTTACCCTTACCCTTACCCTTACCCTTACCCTTACCCTTACCCTTACCCTTACCCTTACCCTTGCTTTTACCCTTAAGCTTACCCTTACCCTTACCCTTACCCTTACCCTTACCCTTACCCTTACCCTTACCCTTACCCTTGCTTTTACCCTTAAGCTTACCCTTACCCTTACCCTTACCCTTACTCTTACCCTTGCTTTTACCCTTAAGCTTACCCTTACCCTTACCCTTACTCTTACCCTTACCCTTAAGCTTACCTTACCCTTACCCTTACCCTTACTCTTACCCTTGCTTTTACCCTTAAGCTTACCCTTACCCTTACCCTTACCCTTACCCTTACCCTTACCCTTACCCTTACCCTTACCCTTACCCTTACCCTTACCCTTACCCTTGCTTTTACCCTTAGGCTTAACCTTACCTTTACCCTTACCCTTACCCTTACCCTTACCCTTACCCTTACCCTTACCCTTACCCTTACCCTTACCCTTACCCTTACCTTTACCCTTGCTTTTACCCTTAAGCTTACCCTTACCCTTACCCTTACCCTTACCCTTACCCTTACCCTTGCTTTTACCCTTAAGCTTACCCTTACCCTTACCCTCACCCTTACCCTTACCCTTACCCTTGCATATACCCTTAAGCTTACCCTTACCCTTACCCTTACCCTTACCCTTACCCTTACCCTTACCCTTACCCTTACCCTTACCCTTACCCTTACCCTTACCCTTACCCTTGCTTTTACCCTTAGGCTTACCCTCACCTTTACCCTTACCCTTACCCTTACCCTTACCCTTACCCTTACCCTTACCCTTACCCTTGCTATTACCCTTAAGCTTACCCTTACCCTTACCCTTACCCTTACCCTTACCCTAACCCTTACCCTTGCTTTTACCCTTAAGCTTACCCTTACCCTTACCCTTACCCTTACCCTTGCCCTTACCCTTACCCTTACCCTTACCCTTACCCTTACCCTTACCCTTACCCTTGCTTTTACCCTTAAGCTTACCCTTAACCTTACCCTTACCCTTACCCTTACCATTACCCTTACCCTTACCCTTACCCTTATCCTTACCCTTGCTTTTACCCTTAAGCTTACCCTTACCCTTACCCTTACCCTTACCCTTACCCTTACCCTTACCCTTACCCTTGCTTTTACTCTTAGGCTTACCCTTACCTTTACCCTTACCCTTACAATTACCCTTACCCTCACCCTTACCCTTACCCTTGCTTTTACCCTTAAGCTTACCCTTACCCTTACCCTTACCCTTACCCTTACCCTTGCTTTTACCCTTAAGCTTACCCTTACCCTTACCCTTAACCTTACCCTTACCCTTGCTTTTACCCTTAGGCTTACACTTACCCTTACCCTTACCCTTACCCTTGCTTTTACCCTTAAGCTTACCCTTACCCTTACCCTTACTCTTACCCTTACCCTTACCCTTACCCTTACCCTTACCCTTACCCTTACCCTTACCCTTACCCTTACCCTTACCCTTACCCTTACCCTTGCTTTTACCCTTAGGCTTACCCTTACCCTCACCCTTACCCTTACCCTTACCCTTGCATATACCCTTAAGCTTACCCTTACCCTTACCCTTACCCTTACCCTTACCCTTACCCTTACCCTTACCCTTACCCTTACCCTTACCCTTACCCTTACCCTTACCCTTACCCTTACCCTTGCTTTTACCCTTAGGCTTACCCTTACCTTTACCCTTACCCTTACCCTTACCCTTACCCTTACCCTTACCCTTACCCTTACCCTTACCCTTACCCTTGCTATTACCCTTAAGCTTACCCTTACCCTTACCCTTACCCTTACCCTTACCCTAACCCTTACCCTTGCTTTTACCCTTAAGCTTACCCTTACCCTTACCCTTACCCTTACCCTTACCCTTACCCTTACTCTTACCCTTACCCTTACCCTTACCCTTACCCTTACCCTTGCTTTTACCCTTAAGCTTACCCTTACCCTTACCCTTACCCTCACCCTTACCCTTACCCTTACCCTTACCCTTATCCTTACCCTTGCTTTTACCCTTAAGCTTACCCTTACCCTTACCCTTACCCTTACCCTTACCCTTACCCTTACCCTTACCCTTACCCTTACCCTTACCCTTACCCTTGCTTTTACTCTTAGGCTTACCCTTACCTTTACCCTTACCCTTACAATTACCCTTACCCTCACCCTTACCCTTACCCTTGCTTTTACCCTTAAGCTTACCCTTACCCTTACCCTTACCCTTACCCTTACCCTTGCTTTTACCCTTAAGCTTACCCTTACCCTTACCCTTAACCTTACCCTTACCGTTGCTTTTACCCTTAGGCTTACCCTTACCCTTACCCTTACCCTTACCCTTGCTTTTACCCTTAAGCTTACCCTTACCCTTACCCTTACTCTTACCCTTACCCTTACCCTTACCCTTACCCTTACCCTTACCCTTACCCTTACCCTTACCCTTACCCTTGCTTTTACCCTTAGGCTTACCCTTACCTTTACCCTTACCCTAACCCTTACCCTTACCCTTACCCTTACCCTTACCCTTGCTTTTACCCTTAAGCTTACCCTTACCCTTACCCTTACCCTTACCCTTACCCTTACCCTTACCCTTACCCTTACCCTTACCCTTACCCTTACCCTTACCCTTGCTTTTACCCTTAAGCTTACCCTTACCCTTACCCTTACCCTTACCCTTACCCTTACCCTTACCCTTACCCTTACCCTTGCTTTTACCCTTAAGCTTACCCTTACCCTTACCCTTACCCTTACCCTTACCCTTACCCTTACCCTTACCCTTACCCTTACCCTTACCCTTACCCTTACCCTTACCCTTACCCTTGCTTTTACCCTTAGGCTTACCCTTACCTTTACCCTCACCCTTACCCTTACCCTTACCCTTACCCTTGCTTTTACCCTTAAGCTTACCCTTACACTTACCCTTACCCTTAAGCTTACCCTTACCCTTACCCTTACCCTTAACCTTACCCTTACCCTTACCCTTACCCTTACCCTTACCCTTACCCTTGCTTTTACCCTTAAGCTTACCCTTACCCTTACCCTTACCCTTACCCTTACCCTTGCTTTTACACTTAAGCTTACCCTTACCCTTACCCTTACCCTTACCCTTGCTTTTACTCTTAGGCTTACCCTTACCTTTACCCTTACCCTTACAATTACCCTTACCCTCACCCTTACCCTTACCCTTGCTTTTACCCTTAAGCTTACCCTTACCCTTACCCTTACCCTTACCCTTGCTTTTACCCTTAAGCTTACCCTTACCCTTACCCTTAACCTTACCCTTACCCTTGCTTTTACCTTTAGGCTTACCCTTACCCTTACCCTTACCCTTACCCTTGCTTTTACCCTTAAGCTTACCCTTACCCTTACTCTTACTCTTACCCTTACCCTTACCCTTACCCTTACCCTTACCCTTACCCTTACCCCTACCCTTACCCTTACCCTTGCTTTTACCCTTAGGCTTACCCTTACCTTTACCCTTACCCTAACCCTTACCCTTACCATTACCCTTACCCTTACCCTTGCTTTTACCCTTAAGCTTACCCTTACCCTTACCCTTACCCTTACCCTTACCCTTACCCTTACCCTTACCCTTACCCTTACCCTTACCCTTACCCTTACCCTTACCCTTACCCTTACCCTTACCCTTACCCTTGCTTTTACCCTTAAGCTTACCCTTACCCTTACCCTTACCCTTACCCTTACCCTTACCCTTACCCTTACCCTTACCCTTGCTTTTACCCTTAAGCTTACCCTTACCCTTACCCTCACCCTTACCCTTACCCATACCCTTACCCTTACCCTTACCCTTACCCTTACCCTTACCCTTACCCTTGCTTTTACCCTTAGGCTTACCCTTACCTTTACCCTCACCCTTACCCTTACCCTTACCCTTACCCTTGCTTTTACCCTTAAGCTTACCCTTACACTTACCCTTACCCTTAAGCTTACCCTTACCCTTACCCTTACCCTTAACCTTACCCTTACCCTTACCCTTACCCTTACCCTTGCTTTTACCCTTAAGCTTACCCTTACCCTTACCCTTACCCTTACCCTTACCCTTGCTTTTACACTTAAGCTTACCCTTACCCTTACCCTTACCCTTACCCTTACCCTTGCTTTTACCCTTAAGCTTACCCTTACCCTTACCCTTACCCTTACCCTTACCCTTGCTTTTACACTTAAGCTTACCCTTACCCTTACCCTTACCCTTACCCTTACCCTTAAGCTTACCCTTACCCTTACCCTTACCCTTACCCTTACCCTTAACCTCACCCTTGCTTTTACCCTTAAGCTTACCCTTACCCTTACCCTTACCCTTACCCTTAAGCTTACCCTTACCCTTACCCTTACCCTTACCCTTACCCTTGCTTTTACCCTTAAGCTTACCCTTACCCTTACCCTTACCCTTACCCTTACCCTTTCCCTTAAGCTTACCCTTACCCTTACCCTTACCCTTACCCTTACCCTTACCCTTACCCTTACCCTTACCCTTGCTTTTACCCTTAAGCTTACCCTTACCCTTACCCTTACCCTTAACCTTGCTTTTACCCTTAAGCTTACCCTTACCCTTACCCTTACCCTTACCCTTACCCTTACCCTTAAGCTTACCCTTACCCTTACCCTTACCCTTACCCTTACCCTTACCCTTACCCTTACCCTTACCCTTACCCTTGCTTTTACCCTTAAGCTTACCCTTACCCTTACCCTTACCCTTACCCTTACCCTTACCCTTACCCTTACCCTTGCTTTTACCCTTAGGCTTACCCTTACCTTTACCCTTACCCTTACCCTTACCCTTACCCTTACCCTTACCCTTACCCTTACCCTTGCTTTTACCCTTAAGCTTACCCTTACCCTTACCCTTACTCTTACCCTTACAATTACCCTTACCCTTACCCTTACCCTTACCCTTACCCTTGCTTTTACCCTTAAGCTTACCCTTACCCTTACCCTTACCCTTACCCTTACCCTTGCTTTTACCCTTAGGCTTACCCTTACCCTTACCCTTACCCTTACCCTTGCTTTTACCCTTAAGCTTACCCTTACCCTTACCCTTACCCTTACCCTTACCCTTACCCTTACCCTTACCCTTACCCTTACCCTTACCCTTACCCTTACCCTTACCCTTACCCTTACCCTTACCCTTACCCTTACCCTTACCCTTACCCTTACCCTTACCCTTACCCTTACCGTTACCCTTGCTTTTACCCTTAGGCTTACCCTTACCTTTACCCTTACCCTTACCCTTACCCTTACCCTTACCCTTGCTTTTACCCTTAAGCTTACCCTAACCCTTACCCTTACCCTTACCCTTACCCTTACCCTTACCCTTACCCTTACCCTTACCCTTACCCTTGCTTTTACCCTTAAGCTTACCCTTACCCTTACCCTTACCCTTACCCTTACCCTTACCCTTACCCTTACCCTTACCCTTACCCTCACCCTTGCTTTTACCCTTAAGCTTACCCTTACCCTTACCCTTACCCTTACCCTTTCCCTTACCCTTGCTTTTACCCTTAAGCTTACCCTTACCCTTACCCTTACCCTTACCCTTACCCTTACCCTTACCCTTGCTTTTACCCTTAGGCTTACCCTTACCCTTACCCTTACCCTTACCCTTACCCTTGCTTTTACCCTTAAGCTTACCCTTACCCTTACCCTTACCCTTACTTTTACCCTTACCCTTACCCTTACCCTTACCCTTGCTTTTACCCTTAGGCTTACCCTTACCTTTACCCTTACCCTTACCCTTACCCTTACCCTTACCCTTACCCTTACCCTTACCCTTACCCTTACCCTTGCTTTTACCCTTAAGCTTACCCTTACCCTTACCCTTACCCTTACCCTTACCCTTACCCTTACCCTTACCCTTACCCTTGCTTTTACCCTTAAGCTCACCCTTACCCTTACCCTTACCCTTACCCTTACCCTTACCCTTACCCTTACCCTTACTCTTACCCTTACCCTTGCTTTTACCCTTAAGCTTACCCTTACCCTTACCCTTACCCTTACCCTTAAGCTTACCCTTAACCTTACCCTTACCCTTACCCTCACCCTTACCCTTACCCTTGCTTTTACCCTTAAGCTTACCCTTACCCTTACCCTTACCCTTACCCTTACCCTTGCTTTTACCCTTAAGCTTACCCTTACCCTTACCCTTACCCTTACCCTTAAGCTTACCCTTACCCTTACCCTTACCCTTACCCTTACCCTTACCCTTACCCTTGCTTTTACCCTTAAGCTTACCCTTACCCTTACCCTTACCCTTACCCTTACCCTTACCCTTACCCTTACCCTTACCCTTACCCTTACCCTTACCCTTGCTTTTACCCTTAGGCTTACCCTTACCTTTACCCTTACCATTACCCTTACCGTTACCCTTACCCTTACCCTTACCCTTGCTTTTACCCTTAAGCTTACCCTTACCCTTACCCTTACCCTTACCCCTACCCTTACCCTTACCCTTACCCTTACCCTTACCCTTACCCTTACCCTTACCCTTACCCTTACCCTTACCCTTACCCTTACCCTTACCCTTACCCTTACCCTTACCCTTACCCTTGCTTTTACCCTTAAGCTTACCCTTACCCTTACCCTTACCCTTACCCTTACCCTTACCCTTACCCTTGCTTTTACCCTTAAGCTTACCCTTACCCTTACTCTTACCCCTACCCTTACCCTTACCCTTACCCTTACCCTTACCCTTACCCTTACCCTTACCCTTGCTTTTACCCTTAGGCTTACCCTCACCTTTACCCTTACCCTTACCCTTACCCTTACCCTTACCCTTGCTTTTACCCTTAAGCTTACCCTTACCCTTACCCTTACCCTTACCCTTACCCTTACCCTTACCCTTACCCTTACCCTTACCCTTACCCTTACCCTTACCCTTACCCTTACCCTTACCCTTACCCTTACCCTTGCTTTTACCCTTAGGCTTAACCTTACCTTTACCCTTACCCTTACCCTTACCCTTACCCTTACCCTTACCCTTAAGCTTACCCTTACCCTTACCCTTACCCTTACCCTTACCCTTACCCTTACCCTTACCCTTACCCTTACCCTTACCCTTACCCTTACCCTTGCTTTTAACCTTAAGCTTACCCTTACCCTTACCCTTACCCTTACCCTTACCCTTACCCTTACCCTTACCCTTACCCTTACCCTTACCCTTACCCTTACCCTTGCTTTTACCCTTAGGCTTACCCTTACCTTTACCCTTACCATTACCCTTACCCTTACCCTTACCCTTACCCTTACCCTTACCCTTGCTTTTACCCTTAAGCTTACCCTTACCCTTACCCTTACCCTTACCCTTAAGCTTACCCTTACCCTTACCCTTACCCTTACCCTTACCCTTACCCTTACCCTTGCTTTTACCCTTAAGCTTACCCTTACCCTTACCCTTACCCTTACCCTTACCCTTACCCTTACCCTTACCCTTACCCTTACCCTTACCCTTACCCTTACCCTTACCCTTGCTTTTACCCTTAGGCTTACCCTTACCTTTACCCTTACCATTACCCTTACCGTTACCCTTACCCTTACCCTTACCCTTGCTTTTACCGTTAAGCTTACCCTTACCCTTACCCTTACCCTTACCCCTACCCTTACCCTTACCCTTACCCTTACCCTTACCCTTACCCTTACCCTTACCCTTACCCTTACCCTTACCCTTACCCTTACCCTTACCCTTACCCTTGCTTTTACCCTTAAGCTTACCCTTACCCTTACCCTTACCCTTACCCTTACCCTTACCCTTGCTTTTACCCTTAAGCTTACCCTTACCCTTACTCTTACCCCTACCCTTACCCTTACCCTTACCCTTACCCTTACCCTTACCCTTACCCTTACCCTTGCTTTTACCCTTAGGCTTACCCTCACCTTTACCCTTACCCTTACCCTTACCCTTACCCTTACCCTTGCTTTTACCCTTAAGCTTACCCTTACCCTTACCCTTACCCTTACCCTTACCCTTACCCTTACCCTTACCCTTACCCTTACCCTTACCCTTACCCTTACACTTACCCTTACCCTTACCCTTACCCTTGCTTTTACCCTTAGGCTTAACCTTACCTTTACCCTTACCCTTACCCTTACCCTTACCCTTACCCTTACCCTTACCCTTACCCTTACCCTTACCCTTACCCTTACCCTTACCCTTACCCTTACCCTTGCTTTTACCCTTAAGCTTACCCTTACCCTTACCCTTACCCTTACCCTTACCCTTACCCTTACCCTTACCCTTACCCTTACCCTTACCCTTACCCTTACCCTTGCTTTTACCCTTAAGCTTACCCTTACCCTTACCCTTACCCTTACCCTTACCCTTACCCTTACCCTTACCCTTACCCTTACCCTTACCCTTACCCTTACCCTTACCCTTGCTTTTACCCTTAGGCTTACCCTTACCTTTACCCTTACCATTACCCTTACCCTTACCCTTACCCTTACCCTTACCCTTACCCTTGCTTTTACCCTTAAGCTTACCCTTACCCTTACCCTTACCCTTACCCTTACACTTACCCTTACCCTTAAGCTTACCCTTACCCTAACCCTTACCCTTACCCTTACCCTTACCCTTACCCTTACCCTTACCCTTACCCTTACCCTTACCCTTACCCTTACCCTTACCCTTACCCTTACCCTTGCTTTTACCCTTAAGCTTACCCTTACCCTTACCCTTACCCTTACCCTTACCCTTGCTTTTACCCTTACCCTTATCCTTACCCTTAAGCTTACCCTTACCCTTACCCTTACCCTTACCCTTACCCTTACCCTTACCCTTACCCTTACCCTTACCCTTACCCTTACCCTTGCTTTTACCCTTAAGCTTACCCTTACCCTTACCCTTACCCTTACCCTTACCCTTACCCTTACCCTTACCCTTACCCTCACCCTTGCTTTTACCCTCAAGCTTACCCTTACCCTTACCCTTACCCTTACCCTTACCCTTACCCTTACCCTTACCCTTACCCTTACCCTTACCCTTACCCTTACCCTTACCCTTACCCTTACCCTTACCCTTACCCTTACCCTTACCCTTACCCTTACCCTTACCCTTACCCTTACCCTTACCCTTACCCTTACCCTTACCCTTACCCTTACCCTTACCCTTACCCTTACCCTTACCCTTACCCTTGCTTTTACCCTTAAGCTGACCCTTACCCGTACCCTTACCCTTACCCTTACCCTTACCCTTACCCTTACCCTTACCCTTACCCTTACCCTTACCCTTGCTTTTACCCTTAGGCTTACCCTAACCTTTACCCTTACCCTTACCCTTACCCTTACCCTTGCTTTTACCCTTAAGCTTACCCTTACCCTTACCCTTACCCTTACACTTACCCTTACCCTTAATTTTACCCTTAAGCTTACCCTTACCCTTACCCTTACCCTTACCCTTGCTTTTACCCTTAGGCTTACCCTTACCCTTACCCTTACCCTTACCCTTAAGCTTGTCCTTACCCTTACCCTTACCCTTACCCTTACCCTTACCCTTACCCTTACCCTTGCTTTTACCCTTAAGCTTACCCTTACCCTAACCCTTACACTTACCCTTACCCTTACCCTTACCCTTACCCTTACCCTAACCCTTACCCTTACCCTTGCTTTTACCCTTAGGCTTACCCTTACCTTTACCCTTACACTTACCCTTACCCTTAAGCTTACCCTTACCCTTACCCTTACCCTTACCCTTACCCTTACCCTTACCCTTACCCTTACCCTTACCCTTACCCTTACCCTTACCCTTACCCTTACCCTTGCTTTTACCCTTAAGCTTACCCTTACCCTTACCCTTACACTTACCCTTACCCTTACCCTTACCCTTACCCTTACCCTTACCCTTACCCTTACCCTAACCCTTACCCTTACCCTTGCTTTTACCCTTAGGCTTACCCTTACCTTTACCCTTACCCTTACCCTTACCCTTACCCTTACCCTTACCCTTACCCTTAACCTTACCCTTGCTTTTACCCTTAAGCTTACCCTTACCCTTACCCTTACCCTTACCCTTACCCTTACCCTTACCCTTACCCTTGCTTTTACCCTTAAGCTTACCCTTACCCTTACCCTTACCCTCACCCTTACCCTTACATTTACCCTTGCTTTTACCCTTAAGCTTACCCTTACCCTTACCCTTACCCTTACCCTTACCCTTACCCTTACCCTTACCCTTGCTTTTACCCTTAAGCTTACCCTTACCCTTACCCTTACCCTTACCCTTACCCTTACCCTTACCCTTACCCTTACCCTTACCCTTACCCTTACCCTTACCCTTACCCTTACCCTTACCCTTACCCTTGCTTTTACCCTTAGGCTTACCCTTACCTTTACCCTTACCCTTACCCTTACCCTTACCCTTACCCTTGCTTTAACCCTTAAGCTTACCCTTACCCTCACCCTTACCCTTACCCTTACCCTTGCTTTTACCCTTAAGCTTACCCTTACCCTTACCCTTACCCTTACCCTTACCCTTGTTTTACCCTTAGGCTTACCCTTACCCTTACCCTTACCCTTACCCTTGCTTTTACCCTTAAGCTTACCCTTACCCTTACCCTTACCCTTACCCTTACCCTTACCCTTACCCTTACCCTTACCTTTACCCTTACCCTTGCTTTTACCCTTAGGCTTACCCTAACCTTTACCCTTACCCTTACCCTTACCCTTACCCTTACCCTTACCCTTACCCTTACCCTTACCCTTACCCTTACCCTTACCCTTACCCTTACCCTTACCCTTACCCTTACCCTTGCTTTTACCCTTAAGCTTACCCTTACCCTTACCCTTACCCTTACCCTTACCCTTACCCTTACCCTTACCCTTACCCTTACCCTTACCCTTACCCTTGCTTTTACCCTTAAGCTTACCCTTACCTTTACCCTTACCCTCACCCTTACCCTTACCCTTACCCTTGCTTATACCCTTAAGCTTACCCTTACCCTTACCCTTACCCTTACCCTTACCCTTACCCTTACCCTTACCCTTACCCTTACCCTTGCTTTTACCCTTAGGCTTACCCTTACCTTTACCCTTACCCTTACCCTTACCCTTACCCTTGCTTTTACCCTCAAGCTTACCCTTACCCTTACCCTTACCCTTACCCTTGCTTTTACCCTTAAGCTTACCCTTACCCTTACCCTTACCCTTACCCTTACCCTTACCCTTACCCTTACCCTTACCCTTACCCTTACCCTTACCCTTACCCTTACCCTTACCCTTGCTTTTACCCTTAAGCTTACCCTTACCCTTACCCTTACCCTTACCCTTACCCTTACCCTAACCCTTACCCTTACCCTTGCTTTTACCCTTAAGCTTACCCTTACCCTTACCCTTACCCTTACCCTTACCCTTACCCTTACCCTTACCCTTACCCTTACCCTTGCTTTAACCCTAAGGCTTACGCTTACCTTTACCCTTACCCTTACCCTTACCCTTGCTTTTACCCTTAAGCTTACACTTACCCTTACCCTTACCCTTACCCTTACCCTTACCCTTGCTTTTACCCTTAAGCTTACCCTTACCCTTACCCTTACCCTTACCCTTACCCTTACCCTTACCCTTACCCTTACCCTTGCTTTTACCCTTACCCTTACCCTTGCTTTTACCCTTAGGCTTACCCTTACCCTTACCCTTACCCTTACCCTTACCCTTGCTTTTACCCTTAAGCTTACCCTTACCCTTACCCTTACCCTTACCCTTACCCTTACCCTTAAGCTTACCCTTACCCTTACCCTTACCCTTACCCTTACCCTTACCCTTACCCTTACCCTTACCCTTGCTTTTACCCTTAAGCTTACCCTTACCCTTACCCTTACCCTTACCCTTACCCTTACCCTTACCCTTACCCTTACCCTTACCCTTACCCTTACCCTTATCCTTACCCTTGCTTTTACCCTTAAGCTTACCCTTACCCTTACCCTTACCCTTACCCTTACCCTTACCCTTACCCTTACCCTTACCCTTACCCTTACCCTTACCCTTACCCTTACCCTTACCCTTACCCTTACCCTTACATTTACCCTTACCCTTACCCTCACCCTTACCCTTACCCTTGCTTTTACCCTTAAGCTTACCCTTACCCTTACCCTTACCCTTACCCTTACCCTTGCTTTTACCCTTAAGCTTACCCTTACCCTTACCCTTAACCTTACCCTTACCCTTGCTTTTACCCTTAGGCTTACCCTTACCCTTACCCTTACCCTTACCCTTGCTTTTACCCTTAAGCTTACCCTTACCCTTACCCTTACTCTTACCCTTACCCTTACCCTTACCCTTACCCTTACCCTTACCCTTACCCTTACCCTTACCCTTACCCTTGCTTTTACCCTTAGGCTTACCCTTACCTTTACCCTTACCCTAACACTTACCCTTACCCTTACCCTTACCTTACCCTTACCCTTACCCTTACCCTTACCCTTACCCTTACCCTTACCATTACCCTTACCCTTGCTTTTACCCTTAAGCTTACCCTTACCCTTACCCTTACCCTTACCCTTACCCTTACCCTTACCCTTACCCTTACCCTTACCCTTGCTTTTACCCTTAAGCTTACCCTTACCCTTACCCTTACCCTTACCCTTACCCTTACCCTTACCCTTACCCTTACCCTTACCCTTACCCTTACCCTTACCCTTACCCTTACCCTTACCCTTACCCTTACCCTTGCTTTTACCCTTAGGCTTACCCTTACCTTTACCCTTACCCTTACCCTTACCCTTACCCTTACCCTTGCTTTTACCCTTAAGCTCACCCTTACCCTTACCCTTCCCTTAAGCTTACCCTTACCCTTACCCTTACCCTTACCCTTACCCTTACCCTTACCCTTACCCTTACCCTTACCCTTGCTTTTACCCTTAAGCTTACCCTTACCCTTACCCTTACCCTTACCCTTACCCTTGCTTTTACCCTTAAGCTTACCCTTAAGCTTACCCTTACCCTTACCCTTACCCTTACCCTTACCCTTACCCTTACCCTTACCCTTACCCTTACCCTTACCCTTACCCTTACCCTTACCCTTACCCTTACCCTTACCCTTACCCTTACCCTTACCCTTACCCTTACCCTTGCTTTTACCCTTAAGCTTACCCTTACCCTTACCCTTACCCTTACCCTTAAGCTTACCCTTACCCTTACCCTTACCCTTACCCTTACCCTTAACCTTACCCTTGCTTTTACCCTTAAGCTTACCCTTACCCTTACCCTTACCCTTAAGCTTACCCTTACCCTTACCCTTACCCTTACCGTTACCCTTGCTTTTACCCTTAAGCTTACCCTTACTCTTACCCTTAAGCTTACCCTTACCCTTACCCTTACCCTTACCCTTACCCTTACCCTTACCCTTACCCTTACCCTTGCTTTTACCCTTAAGCTTACCCTTACCCTTACCCTTACCCTTACCCTTGCTTTTACCCTTAAGCTTACCCTTACCCTTACCCTTACCCTTACCCTTAAGCTTACCCTTACCCTTACCCTTACCCTTACCCTTACCCTTACCCTTACCCTTACCCTTACCCTTACCCTTACCCTTACCCTTGCTTTTACCCTTAAGCTTACCCTTACCCTTACCCTTACCCTTACCCTTACCCTTACCCTTACCCTTGCTTTTACCCTTACCTTTACCCTTACCCTTACCCTTACCCTTACCCTTACCCTTACCCTTACCCTTGCTTTAACCCTTAAGCTTACCCTTACCCTTACCCTTACCCTTACCCTTACCCTTACCCTTACCCTTGCTTTTACCCTTAAGCTTACCCTTACCCTTACCCTTACCCTTGCTTTTACCCTTAGGCTTACCCTTACCCTTACCCTTACCCTTACCCTTGCTTTTACCCTTAAGCTTACCCTTACCCTTACCCTTACCCTTACCCTTACCCTTACCCTTACCCTTACCCTTACCCTTACCCTTACCCTTACCCTTACCCTTACCCTTACCCTTACCCTTACCCTTACCCTTACCCTTACCCTTACCCTTACCCTTACCCTTACCCTTGCTTTTACCCTTAGGCTTACCCTTACCTTTACCCTTACCCTTACCCTTACCCTTACCCTTACCCTTGCTTTTACCCTTAAGCTTACCCTTACCCTCACCCTTACCCTTACCCTTACCCTTACCCTTACCCTTACCCTTACCCTTGCTTTTACCCTTAAGCTTACCCTCACCCTTACCCTTACCCTCACCCTTATCCTTACCCTTACCCTTACCCTTACCCTTACCCTCACCCTTGCCTTTACCCTTAAGCTTACCCTTACCCTTACCCTTACCCTTACCCTTACCCTTACCCTTGCTTTTACCCTTTAGCTTACCCTTACCCTTACCCTTACCCTTACCCTTGTTTTACCCTTCGGCTTACCCTTACCCTTACCCTTACCCTTACCCTTGCTTTTACCCTTAAGCTTACCCTTACCCTTACCCTTACCCTTACTCTTACCCTTACCCTTACCCTTACCCTTACCCTTGCTTTTACCCTTAGGCTTACCCTTACCTTTACCTTTACCCTTACCCTTACCCTTACCCTTACCCTTACCCTTACCCTTACCCTTACCCTTGCTTTTACCCTTAAGCTTACCCTTACCCTTACCCTTACCCTTACCCTTTCCCTTACCCTTACCTTTACCCTTACCCTTACCCTTGCTTTTACCCTTAAGCTCACCCTTACCCTTACCCTTACCCTTACCCTTACCCTTACCCTTACTCTTACCCTTACCCTTGCTTTTACCCTTAAGCTTACCCTTACCCTTACCCTTACCCTTACCCTTAAGCTTACCCTTACCCTTACCCTTACCCTTACCCTTACCCTTACCCTTACCCTTGCTTTTACCCTTAAGCTTACCCTTACCCTTACCCTTACCCTTACCCTTGCTTTTACCCTTAAGCTTACCCTTACCCTTACCCTTACCCTTACCCTTAAGCTTACCCTTACCCTTACCCTTACCCTTACCCTTACCCTTGCTTTTACCCTTAAGCTTACCCTTACCCTTACCCTTACCCTTACTCTTACCCTTACCCTTACCCTTACCCTTACCCTTACCCTTACCCTTACCCTTGCTTTTACCCTTAGGCTTACCCTTACCTTTACCCTTACCATTACCCTTACCCTTACCCTTACCCTTACCCTTACCCTTACCCTTGCTTTTACCCTTAAGCTTACCCTTACCCTTACCCTTACCCTTACCCTTACCCTTACCCTTACCCTTACCCTTACCCTTACCCTTACCCTTACCCTTACCCTTACCCTTACCCTTACCCTTACCCTTACCCTTACCCTTACCCTTACCCTTACCCTTACCCTTACCCTTACCCTTACCCTTACCCTTACCCTTACCCTTACCCTTACCCTTACCCTTACCCTTACCCTTACCCTTACCCTTGCTTTTACCCTTAAGCTTACCCTTACCCTTACCCTTACCCTTACCCTTACCCTTACCCTTGCTTTTACACTTAAGCTTACCCTTACTCTTACCCCTACCCTTACCCTTACCCTTACCCTTACCCTTAACCTTACCCTTGCTTTTACCCTTAGGCTTACCCTCACCTTCACCCTTACCTTTACCCTTACCCTTACCCTTACCCTTACCCTTACCCTTGCTTTTACCCTTAAGCTTACCCTTACCCTTACCCTTACCCTTACCCTTAGCTTTACCCTTACCCTTGCTTTTACCCTTAAGCTTACCCTTACCCTTACCCTTACCCTTACCCTTACCCTTGCTTTTACCCTTAGGCTTACCCTTACCCTTACCCTTACCCTTACCCTTAAGCTTACCCTTACCCTTACCCTTACCCTTACCCTTACCCTTACCCTTACCCTTACCCTTACCCTTACCCTTGCTTTTACCCTTAAGCTTACCCTTACCCTTACCCTTACCCTTACCCTTACCCTTACCCTTACCCTTACCCTTACACTTACCCTTACCCTTACCCTTACCCTTACCCTTACCTTTACCCCTACTTAGGGTAAGGGTAAGGGTAAGCTTAAGGGTAAAAGCAAGGGTAAGGGTAAGGGTAAGGGTAAGGGTAAGGGTAAGGGTAAGGGTAAGGGTAAGGGTAAGGGTAAGCTTAAGGGTAAGGGTAAGGGTAAGGGTAAGGGTAAGCTTAAGGGTAAAAGCAAGGGTAAGGGTAAGGGTAAGGGTAAGGGTAAGCTTAAGGGTAAGGGTAAGGGTAAGGGTAAGGGTAAGCTTAAGGGTAAAAGCAAGGGTAAGGTTAAGGGTAAGGGTAAGGGTAAGGGTAAGGGTAAGGGTAAGCTTAAGGGTAAGGGTAAGGGTAAGGGTAAGGGTAAGCTTAAGGGTAAAAGCAAGGGTAAGGGTAAGGGTAAGGGTAAGGGTAAGGGTAAGGGTAAGGATAAGGGTAAGGGTAAGGGTAAGGGTAAGGGTAAGCTTAAGGGTAAGGGTAAGGGTAAGGGTAAGTTTAAGGGTAAATGAAGGGTAAGGGTAAGGGTAAGGGTAAGGGTAAGGGTAAGCTTAAGGGTAAAAGCAAGGGTAAGGGTAAGGGTAAGGGTAAGGGTAAGGGTAAGGGTGAGGGTAAGGGTAAGGGTAAGGGTAAGGGTAAGGGTAAGCTTAAGGGTAAGGGTAAGGGTAAGGGTAAGCTTAAGGGTAAAAGCAAGGGTAAGGGTAAGGGTAAGGGTAAGGGTAAGGGTAAAGGTAAGGGTAAGCCTAAGGGTAAAAGCAAGGGTAAGGGTAAGGGTAAGGGTAAGGGTAAGGGTAAGGGTAAGGGTAAGGGTAAGGGTAAGGGTAAGGGTAAGGGTAAGGGTAAGGGTAAGCTTAAGGGTAAAAGCAAGGGTAAGGGTAAGGGTAAGGGTAAGGGTAAGGGTAAGGGTAAGGGTAAGGGTAAGGGTAAGGGTAAGGGTGAGCTTAAGGGTAAAAGCAAGGGTAAGGGTAAGGGTAAGGGTAAGGGTAAGGGTAAGGGTAAGGGTAAGGGTAAGGGTAAGGGTAAGGGTAAGGGTAAGGGTAAGGGTAAGGGTAAGCTTAAGGGTAAAAGCAAGGGTAAGGGTAAGGGTAAGGGTAAGGGTAAGGGTTAGGGTAAGGGTAAAGGTAAGGGTAAGCCTAAGGGTAAAAGCAAGGGTAAGGGTAAGGGTAAGGGTAAGGGTAAGGGTAAGGGTAAGGGTAAGGGTAAGGGTAAGAGTAAGGGTAAGGGTAAGGGTAAGCTTAAGGGTAAAAGCAAGGGTAAGGGTAAGGGTAAGGGTAAGGGTAAGCCTAAGGGTAAAAGCAAGGGTAAGGGTAAGGTTAAGGGTAAGGGTAAGGGTAAGCTTAAGGGTAAAAGCAAGGGTAAGGGTGAGGGTGAGGGTAAGGGTAAGGGTAAGCTTAAGGGTAAAAGCAAGGGTATGGGTAAGGGTGAGGGTAAGGGTAAGGGTAAGGGTAAGGGTAAAGGTAAGGGTAAGCCTAAGAGTAAAAGCAAGGGTAAGGGTAAGGGTAAGGGTAAGGGTAAGGGTAAGGGTAAGGGTAAGGGTAAGGGTAAGGGTAAGCTCAAGGGTAAAAGCAAGGGTAAGGATAAGGGTAAGGGTAAGGGTAAGGGTAAGCTTACCCTTACCCTTACCCTTACCCTTACACTTACCCTTGCTTTTACCCTTAGGCTTACCCTTACCCTTACCCTTACCCTTACCCTTAAGCTTACCCTTACCCTTACCCTTACCCTTACCCTTACCCTTACCCTTACCCTTACCCTTACCCTTGCTTTTACCCTTAAGCTTACCCTTACCCTTACCCTTACCCTTACCCTTACCCTTACCCTTACCCTTACCCTTACCCTTGCTTTGACCCTTAGGCTTACCCTTACCTTTACCCTTACCCTTACCCTTACCCTTACCCTTACCCTTACCCTTACCCTTACCCTTACCCTTGCTTTTACCCTTGAGCTTACCCTTACCCTTACCCTTACCCTTACCCTTACCCTTACCCTTACCCTTGCTTTTACCCTTAAGCTTACCCTTACCCTTACTCTTACCCTTACCCTTACCCTTGCTTTTACCCTTAGGCTTACCCTTACCCTTACCCTTACCCTTACCCTTGCTTTTACCCTTAAGCTTACCCTTACCCTTACCCTTACCCTTACCCTTACCCTTACCCTTACCCTTACCCTTACCCTTACCCTTACCCTTACCCTTACCCTTAGCCTTACCCTTACCCTTACCCTTACCCTTGCTTTCACCCTTAGGCTTAACCTTACCTTTACCCTTACCCTTACCCTTACCCTTACCCTTACCCTTACCCTTACCCTTACCCTTACCCTTACCCTTACCCTTACCCTTACCCTTACCCTTACCCTTGCTTTTACCCTTAAGCTTACCGTTACCCTTACCCTTACCCTTACCCTTACCCTTACCCTTACCCTTACCCTTGCTTTTACCCTTAAGCTTACCCTTACCCTTACCCTTACCCTTACCCTCACCCTTACCCTTACCCTTACCCTTGCTTATACCCTTAAGCTTACCCTTACCCTTACCCTTACCCTCACCCTTACCCTTACCCTTACCCTTACCCTTACCCTTACCCTTACCCTTACCCTTACCCTTGCTTTTACCCTTAGGCTTACCCTTACCTTTACCCTTACCCTTACCCTTACCCTTACCCTTACCCTTACCCTTACCCTTACCCTTACCCTTGCTTTTACCCTTAAGCTTACCCTTACCCTTACCCTTACCCTTACCCTAACCCTTACCCTTGCTTTTACCCTTAAGCTTACCCTTAGCCTTACCCTTACCCTTACCCTTACCCTTACCCTTACCCTTACCCTTACCCTTACCCTTACCCTTACCCTTGCTTTTACCCTTAAGCTTACCCTTACCCTTACCCTTACCCTTACCCTTACCCTTACCCTTACCCTTACCCTTATCCTTACCCTTGCTTTTACACTTAAGCTTACCCTTACCCTTACCCTTACCCTTACCCTTACCCTTACCCTTACCCTTACCCTTACCCTTACCCTTACCCTTACCCTTACCCTTGCTTTTACTCTTAGGCTTACCCTTACCTTTACCCTTACCCTTACCCTTACCCTTACCCTTACCCTCACCCTTACCCTTACCCTTGCTTTTACCCTTAAGCTTACCCTTACCCTTACCCTTACCCTTACCCTTGCTTTTACCCTTAAGCTTACCCTTACCCTTACCCTTAACCTTACCCTTACCCTTGCTTTTACCCTTAGGCTTACCCTTACCCTTACCCTTACCCTTACCCTTGCTTTTACCCTTAAGCTTACCCTTACCCTTACCCTTACTCTTACCCTCACCCTTACCCTTACCCTTACCCTTACCCTTACCCTTACCCTTACCCTTACCCTTACCCTTACCCTTACCCTTGCTTTTACCCTTAGGCTTACCCTTACCTTTACCCTTACCCTAACCCTTACCCTTACCCTTACCCTTACCCTTACCCTTGCTTTTACCCTTAAGCTTACCCTTACCCTTACCCTTACCCTTACCCTTACCCTTACCCTTACCCTTACCCTTACCCTAACCCTTGCTTTTACCCTTAAGCTTACCCTTACCCTTACCCCTACCCTTACCCTTACCCTTACCCTTACCCTTACCCTTACCCTTACCCTTACCCTTACCCTTACCCTTACCCTTACCCTTGCTTTTACCCTTAGGCTTACCCTTACCTTTACCCTTACCCTTACCCTTACCCTTACCCTTGCTTTTACCCTTAAGCTTACCCTTACCCTTACCCTTACCCTTAAGCTTACCCTTACCCTTACCCTTACCCTTACCCTTACCCTTACCCTTACCCTTACCCTTACCCTTACCCTTACCCTTACCCTTACCCTTACCCTTACCCTTACCCTTGCTTTTACCCTTAAGCTTACCCTTACCCTTACCCTTACCCTTACCGTTACCCTTGCTTTTACCCTTAAGCTTACCCTTACCCTTACCCTTACCCTTAAGCTTACCCTTACCCTTACCCTTACCCTTACCCTTACCCTTACCCTTGCCCTTACCCTTACCCTTACCCTTACCCTTACCCTTACCCTTGCTTTTACCCTTAAGCTTACCCTTACCCTTACCCTTACCCTTACCCTTACCCTTAAGCTTACCCTTACCCTTACCCTTACCCTTACCCTTACCCTTAACCTTACCCTTGCTTTTACCCTTAAGCTTACCCTTACCCTTACCCTTACCCTTACCCTTAAGCTTACCCTTACCCTTACCCTTACCCTTACCCTTACCCTTGCTTTTACCCTTAAGCTTACCCTTACCCTTACCCTCACCCTTACCCTTAAGCTTACCCTTACCCTTACCCTTACCCTTACCCTTACCCTTACCCTTACCCTTACCCTTACCCTTACCCTTACCCTTACCCTTACCCTTGCTTTTACCCTTAAGCTTACCCTTACCCTTACCCTAAGTAAGGGTAAGGGTAAGGGTAAGGGTAAGGGTAAGGGTAAGGGTAAGGGTAAGGGTAAGGGTAAGGGTAAGGGTAATGGTAAGGGTAAGGGTAAGGGTAAGCTTAAGGGTAAAAGCAAGGGTAAGGGTAAAGGTAAGGGTAAGGGTAAGGGTAAGGGTAAGGGTAAGGGTAAGGGTAAGGGTAAGGGTAAGGGTAAGGGTAAGGGTAAGGGTAAGGGTAAGGGTAAGCTTAAGGGTAAAGGTAAGGGTAAGGGTAAGGGTAAGCCTAAGGGTAAAAGCAAGGGTAAGGGTAAGGGTAAGGGTAAGGGTAAGGGTGAGCTTAAGGGTAAAAGCAAGGGTAAGGGTAAGGCTAAGGGTAAGGGTAAGGGTAAGGGTAAGGGTAAGCTTAAGGGTAAAAGCAAGGGTAAGGGTAAGGGTAAGGGTAAGGGTAAGGGTAAGGGTAAGGGTAAAGGTGAGGGTAAGCCTAAGGGTAAAAGCAAGGGTAAGGGTAAGGGTAAGGGTAAGGGTAAGGGTAAGGGTAAGGGTAGGGGTAAGAGTAAGGGTAAGGGTAAGCTTAAGGGTAAAAGCAAGGGTAAGGGTAAGGGTAAGGGTAAGGGTAAGGGTAAGGGTAAGCTTAAGGGTAAAAGCAAGGGTAAGGGTAAGGGTAAGGGTAAGGGTAAGGGTAAGGGTAAGGGTAAGGGTAAGGGTAAGGGTAAGGGTAAGGGTAAGGGTAAGCTTAAGGGTAAAAGCAAGGGTAAGGGTAAGGGTTAGGGTAAGGGTAAGGGTAAGGGTAAGCTTAAGGGTAAAAGCAAGGGTAAGGGTAAGGGTAAGGGTAAGGGTAAGGGTAAGGGTAAGGGTAATGGTAAGGGTAAAGGTAAGGGTAAGCCTAAGGGTAAAAGCAAGTGTAAGGGTAAGGGTAAGGGTAAGGGTAAGGGTAAGGGTAGAGGTAAGGGTAAGGGTAAGCTTAAGGGTAAAAGCAAGGGTAAGGGTAAGGGTAAGGGTAAGGGTAAGGGTAAGGGTAAGGGTAAGCGTAAGCTTAAGGGTAAGGGTAAAGGTAAGGGTAAGGGTAAGCTTAAGGGTAAAAGCAAGGGTAAGGGTAAGGGTAAGGGTAAGGGTAAGGGTAAGCTTAAGGGTAAAAGCAAGGGTAAGGGTAAGGGTAAGGGTAAGGGTAAGGGTAAGGGTAAGGGTAAGGGTAAGGGTAAGGGTAAGCTTAAGGGTAAGGGTAAGGGTAAGGGTAAGCTTAAGGGTAAAAGCAAGGGTAAGGGTAAGAGTAAGGGTAAGGGTAAGGGTAAGGGTAAAGGTAAGGGTAAGGGTGAGCTTAAGGGTAAAAGCAAGGGTAAGGGTAAGGGTAAGGGTAAGGGTAAGGGTAAGGGTAAGGGTGAGGGTAAGGGTAAGGGTAGGGGTAAGAGTAAGGGTAAGGGTAAGCTTAAGGGTAAAAGCAAGGGTAAGGGTAAGGGTAAGGGTAAGGGTAAGGGTAAGGGTAAGCTTAAGGGTAAAAGCAAGGGTAAGGGTAACGGTAAGGGTAAGGGTAAGGGTAAGGGTAATGGTAAGGGTAAAGGTAAGGGTAAGCCTAAGGGTAAAAGCAAGGGTAAGGGTAAGGGTAAGGGTAAGGGTAAGGGTAAGGGTAAGGGTAAGGGTAAGGGTAAGGGTAAGGGTAAGCTTAAGGGTAAAAGCAAGGGTAAGGGTAAGGGTAAGGGTAAGGGTAAGGGTAAGGGTAAGGGTAAGCGTAAGCTTAAGGGTAAGGGTAAGGGTAAGGGTAAGGGTAAGCTTAAGGGTAAAAGCAAGGGTAAGGGTAAGGGTAAGGGTAAGGGTAAGGGTAAGCTTAAGGGTAAAAGCAAGGGTAAGGGTAAGGATAAGGGTAAGGGTAACGGTAAGTGTAAGGGTAAGCTTAAGGGTAAGGGTAAGGGTAAGGGTAAGCTTAAGGGTGAAAGCAAGGGTAAGGGTAAGAGTAAGGGTAAGGGTAAGGGTAAGGGTAAGGGTAAGGGTAAGGGTGAGCTTAAGGGTAAAAGCAAGGGTAAGGGTAAGGGTAAGGGTAAGGGTAAGGGTAAGGGTAAGGGTAAGGGTAAGGGTAAGGGTAAGGGTAAGGGTAAGGGTAAGGGTAAGGGTAAGGGTAAGCTTAAGGGTAAAAGCAAGGGTAAGGGTAAGGGTAAGGGTAAGGGTAAGGGTAAGGGTAAGGGTAAGGGTAAGGGTAAGGGTAAGGGTAAGGGTAAAGGTAAGGGTAAGCCTAAGGGTAAAAGCAAGGGTAAGGGTAAGGGTAAGGGTAAGAGTAAGGGTAAGGGTAAGGGTAAGGGTAAGCTTAAGGGTAAAAGCAAGGGTAAGGGTAAGGGTAAGGGTAAGGGTAAGCCTAAGGGTAAAAGCAAGGGTAAGGGTAAGGGTAAGGGTAAGGGTAAGGGTAAGGGTAAGCTTAAGGGTAAAAGCAAGGGTAAGGGTAAGGGTAAGGGTAAGGGTAAGGGTAAGGGTAAGCTTAAGGGTAAAAGCAAGGGTGAGAGTAAGGGTAAGGGTAAGGGTAAGGGTAAGGGTAAGGGTAAGCTTAAGGGTAAAAGCAAGGGTAAGGGTAAGGGTAAGGGTAAGGGTAAGGGTAAGGGTAAGGGTAAGGGTAAGCCTAAGGGTAAAAGCAAGGGTAAGGGTAAGGGTAAGGGTAAGGGTAAGGGTAAGCTTAAGGGTAAAAGCAAGGGTAAGGGTAAGGGTAAGGGTAAGGGTAAGGGTAAGGGTAAGGGTAAGGGTAAGCTTAAGGGTAAAAGCAAGGGTGAGGGTAAGGGTAAGGGTAAGGGTAAGGGTAAGGGTAAGGGTAAGGGTAAGGGTAAGGGTAAGCTTAAGGGTAAAAGCAAGGGTAAGGGTAAGGGTAAGGGTAAGGGTAAGGGTAAGGGTAAGGGTAAGGGTAAGGGTAAGGGTAAGGGTAAGGGTAAGGGTAAGGGTAAGCTTAAGGGTAAAAGCAAGGGTAAGGGTAAGGGTAAGGGTAAGGGTAAGCCTAAGGGTAAAAGCAAGGGTAAGGGTAAGGGTAAAGGTAAGGGTAAGGGTAAGGGTAAGCTTAAGGGTAAAAGCAAGGGTAAGGGTAAGGGTAAGGGTAAGGGTAAGGGTAAGGGTAAGGGTAAGCTTAAGGGTAAAAGCAAGGGTAAGGGTAAGGGTAAGGGTAAGGGTAAGGGTAAGGGTAAGGGTAAAGGTAAGGGTAAGCCTAAGGGTAAAAGCAAGGGTAAGGGTAAGGGTAAGGGTAAGGGTAAGGGTAAGGGTAAGGGTAAGGGTAAGGGTAAGGGTAAGGGTAAGGGTAAGCTTAAGGGTAAAAGCAAGGGTAAGGGTAAGGGTAAGGGTAAGGGTAAGGGTAAGGGTAAGGGTAAGGGTAAGGGTAAGGGTAAGGGTAAGGGTAAGGGTCAGCTTACCCTCACCCTTGCTTTTACCCTTAGGCTCACCCTTACCCTTACCCTTACCCTTACCCTTACCCTTGCTTTTACCCTTAAGCTTACCCTTACACTTACCCTTACCCTTACCCTTACCCTTACCCTTACCCTTACCCTTACCCTTACCCTTACCCTTACCCTTGTCCTTGCTTTTACCCTTAAGCTTACCCTTACCCTTACCCTTACCCTTACCCTCACCCTTACCCTTGCTTTTACCCTTAAGCTTACCCTTACCCTTACCCTTACCCTTACCCTTACCCTTACCCTTACCCTTACCCTTACCCTTACTCTTACCCTTACCCTAACCCTTGCTTTTACCCTTAAGCTTACCCTTACCCTTACCCTTACCCTTACCCTTAAGCTTACCCTTACCCTTACCCTTACCCTTACCCTTACCCTTACCCTTACCCTTACCCTTACCCTTACCCTTACCCTTGCTTTTACCCTTAAGCTTACCCTTGGCCTTACCCTTACCCTTAAGCTTACCCTTACCCTTACCCTTACCCTTACCCTTACCCTTACCCTTACCCTTGCTTTTACCCTTAAGCTTACCCTTACCCTTACCCTTACCCTTACCCTTACCCTTAACCTTACCCTTACCCTTACCCTTACCCTTGCTTTTACCCTTAGGCTTACCCTTACCTTTACCCTTACCCTTACCCTTACCCTTACCCTTACCCTTACCCTTACCCTTGCTTTTACCCTTAAGCTTACCCTTACCCTTACCCTTACCCTTACCCTTACCCTTACCCTTACCCTTACCCTTACCCTTACCCTTAGCCTTACCCTTACCCTTGCTTTTACCCTTAAGCTTACCCTTACCCTTACCCTTACCCTTACCCTTACCCTTACCCTTACCCTTACCCTTGCTTTTACCCTTGAGCTTACCCTTACCCTTACCCTTACCCTTACCCTTACCCTTACCCTCACCCTTACCCTTACCCTTGCTTTTACCCTTAGGCTTACCCTTACCTTTACCCTCACCCTTACCCTTACCCTTACCCTTACCTTTACCCTTGCTTTTACCCTTAAGCTCACCCTTACCCTTACCCTTACCCTTACCCTTACCCTTTCCCTTACCTTTACCCTTACCCTTTCCCTTGCTTTTACCCTTAAGATTACCCTTACCCTTACCCTTACCCTTACCTTTACCCTTACCCTTACCCTTACCCTTACCCTTACCCTTGCTTTTACCCTTAAGCTTACCCTTACCCTTACCCTTACCCTTACCCTTACCCTTACCCTTACCCTTACCCTTACCCTTCCTTCTACCCTTAAGCTTACCCTTACCCTTACCCTTACCCTTACCCTTACCCTTGCTTTTACCCTTAAGCTTACCCTTACCCTTACCCTTTTCCTTACCCTTAAGCTTAACCTTACCCTTACCCTTACCCTTACCCTTACCCTTACCCTTACCCTTACCCTTACCCTTACCCTTACCCTTGCTTTTACCCTTAAGCTTACCCTTACCCTTACCCTTACCCTTACCCTTACACTTACCCTTACCCTTACCCTTACCCTTGCACTTACCCTTAGGCTTACCCTTACCTTTACCCTCACCCTTACCCTTACCCTTACCCTTACCCTTACCCTTACCCTTACCCTTGCTTTTACCCTTAAGCTTAGCCTTACCCTTACCCTTACCCTTACCCTTACCCTTACCCTTGCTTTTACCCTAAAGCTTACCCTTACCCTTACCCTTACCCTTACCCTTACCCTTACCCTTACCCTTACCCTTACCCTTACCCTAACCCTTACCCTTACCCTTGCTTTTACCCTTAAGCTTACCCTTACCCTTACCCTTACCCTTACCCTTACCCTTACCCTTACCCTTACCCTTACCCTTGCTTTTACCCTTAAGCTTACCCTTACCCTTACCCTTACCCTTACCCTTACCCTTACCCTTACCCTTACCCTTACCCTTACCCTTACCCTTACCCTTACCCTTACCCTTACCCTTTGCTTTTACCCTTAGGCTTACCCTTACCTTTACCCTTACCCTTACCCTTACCCTTACCCTTACCCTTACCCTTACCCTTGCTTTTACCCTTAAGCTTACCCTTACCCTTACCCTTACCCTTACCCTTACCCTTGCTTTTACCCTTAAGCTTACCCTTACCCTTACCCTTACCCTTACCCTTACCCTTGCTTTTACCCTTAGGCTTACCCTTACCCTTACCCTTACCCTTACCCTTGCTTTTACCCTTAAGCTTACCCTTACCCTTACCCTTACCCTCACCCTTACCCTTACCCTTACCCTTACCCTTACCCTTACCCTTACCCTTACCCTTACCCTTACCCTTACCCTTACCCTTACCCTTACCCTTACCCTTGCTTTTACCCTTAGGCTTACCCTTACCTTTACCCTTACCCTTACCCTTACCCTTACCCTTACCCTTACCCTTACCCTCACCCTTGCTTTTACCCTTAAGCTTACCCTTAAGCTTACCCTTACCCTTACCCTTACCCTTACCCTTACCCTTACCCTCACCCTTACCCTTACCCTTACCCTTACCCTTACCCTTACCCTTACCCTTACCCTTACCCTTACCCTTACCCTTACCCTTGCTTTTACCCTTAAGCTTACCCTTACCCTTACCCTTACCCTTACCCTTACCCTTAACCTTACCCTTACCCTAACCCTTACCCTTGCTTTTACCCTTAGGCTTACCCTTACCTTTACCCTTATCCTTACTCTTACCCTTACCCTTACCCTTACCCTTACGCTTACCCTTACCCTTACCCTTGCTTTTACCCTTAAGCTTACCCTTACCCTTACCCTCACCCTTACCCTTACCCTTACCCTTACCCTTACCCTTACCCTTACCCTTACCCTTACCCTTACCCTTACCCTTACCCTTACCCTTACCCTTGCTTTTACCCTTAAGCTTACCCTTACCCTTACCCTTATCCTTACCCTTACCCTTACCCTTACCCCTACCCTTGCTTTGACCCTTAAGCTTAACCTTACCCTTACCCTTACCCTTACCCTTACCCTTACCCTTACCCTTGCTTTTACCCTTAAGCTTACCCTTACCCTTACCCTTACCCTTACCCTTACCCTTACCCTTACCCTTGCTTTTACCCTTAAGCTTACCCTTACCCTTACCCTTACCCTTACCCTTACCCTTGCTTTTACCCTTAGGCTTACCCTTACCCTTACCCTTACCCTTACCCTTGCTTTTACCCTTAAGCTTACCCTTACACTTACCCTTACCCTTACCCTTACCCTTACCCTTACCCTTACCCTTACCCTTACCCTTACCCTTGTCCTTGCTTTTACCCTTAAGCTTACCCTTACCCTTACCCTTACCCTTACCCTTACCCTCACCCTTACCCTTGCTTTTACCCTTAAGCTTACCCTTACCCTTACCCTTACCCTTACCCTTACCCTTACCCTCACCCTTACCCTTACTCTTACCCTTACCCTAACCCTTGCTTTTACCCTTAAGCTTACCCTTACCCTTACCCTTACCCTTACCCTTAAGCTTACCCTTACCCTTACCCTTACCCTTACCCTTACCCTTACCCTTACCCTTACCCTTACCCTTACCCTTACCCTTACCCTTACCCTTGCTTTTACACTTAAGCTTACCCTTGGCCTTACCCTTACCCTTAAGCTTACCCTTACCCTTACCCTTACCCTTACCCTTACCCTTACCCTTACCCTTACCCTTGCTTTTACCCTTAAGCTTACCCTTACCCTTACCCTTACCCTTACCCTTACCCTTAACCTTACCCTTACCCTTACCCTTACCCTTGCTTTTACCCTTAGGCTTACCCTTTCCTTTACCCTTACCCTTACCCTTACCCTTACCCTTACCCTTACCCTTACCCTTGCTTTTACCCTTAAGCTTACCCTTACCCTTACCCTTACCCTTACCCTTACCCTTACCCTTACCCTTACCCTTACCCTTACCCTTACCCTTACCCTTACCCTTACCCTTACCCTTACCCTTGCTTTTACCCTTAGGCTTACCCTTACCTTTACCCTCACCCTTACCCTTACCCTTACCCTTACTCTTACCCTTACCCTTGCTTTTACCCTTAAGCTTACCCTTACCCTTACCCTTACCCTTACCCTTACCCTTACCCTTTTCCTTACCTTTACCCTTACCCTTTCCCTTGCTTTTACCCTTAAGCTTACCCTTACCCTTACCCTTACCCTTACCTTTACCCTTACCCTTACCCTTACCCTTACCCTTACCCTTGCTTTTACCCTTAAGCTTACCCTTACCCTTACCCTTACCCTTACCCTTACCCTTACCCTTACCCTTACCCTTACCCTTACCCTTACCCTTACCCTTACCCTTACCCTTACCCTTACCCTTACCCTTACCTTTACCCTTACCCTTACCCTTACCCTTACCCTTACCCTTACCCTTACCCTTACCCTTGCTTTTACCCTTAAGCTTACCCTTACCCTTACCCTTACCCTTACCCTTACCCTTACCCTTACCCTTGCTTTTACCCTTAAGCTTACCCTTACCCTTACCCTTACCCTTACCCTTACCCTTGCTTTTACCCTTAAGCTTACCCTTACCCTTACCCTTTTCCTTACCCTTAAGCTTAACCTTACCCTTACCCTTACCCTTACCCTTACCCTTACCCTTACCCTTGCTTTTACCCTTAAGCTTACCCTTACCCTTACCCTTACCCTTACCCTTACACTTACCCTTACCCTTACCCTTACCCTTACCCTTGCATTTACCCTTAGGCTTACCCTTACCTTTACCCTTACCCTTACCCTTACCCTTACCCTTACCCTTACCCTTACCCTTACCCTTACCCTTACCCTTACCCTTACCCTTGCTTTTACCCTTAAGCTTACCCTTACCCTTACCCTTACCCTTACCCTTAGCCTTACCCTTGCTTTTACCCTAAAGCTTACCCTTACCCTTACCCTTACCCTTACCCTTACCCTTACCCTTACCCTTACCCTTACCCTTACCCTTACCCTTACCCTTACCCTTACCCTTACCCTTACCCTTACCCTTACCCTTGCTTTTACCCTTAAGCTTACCCTTACCCTTACCCTTACCCTTACCCTTACCCTTACCCTTACCCTTGCTTTTACCCTTAAGCTTACCCTTACCCTTACCCTTACCCTTACCCTTACCCTTACCCTTACCCTTACCCTTACCCTTACCCTTACCCTTACCCTTACCCTTACCCTTACCCTTACCCTTACCCTTACCCTTACCCTTACCCTTGCTTTTACCCTTAGGCTTACCCTTACCTTTACCCTTACCCTTACCCTTACCCTTACCCTAACCCTTACCCTTGCTTTTACCCTTAAGCTTACCCTTACCCTTACCCTTACCCTTGCTTTTACCCTTAAGCTTACCCTTACCCTTACCCTTACCCTTACCCTTACCCTTGCTTTTACCCTTAGGCTTACCCTTACCCTTACCCTTACCCTTGCTTTTACCCTTAAGCTTACCCTTACCCTTACCCTTACCCTTACCCTTACCCTTACCCTTACCCTTACCCTTACCCTTACCCTTACCCTTACCCTTACCCTTACCCTTACCCTTACCCTTACCCTTACCCTTACCCTTACCCTTACCCTTGCTTTTACCCTTAGGCTTACCCTTACCTTTACCCTTACCCTTACCCTTACCCTTACCCTTACCCTTGCTTTTACCCTTAAGCTTACCCTTACCCTTACCCTTACCCTTACCCTTACCCTTACCCTTGCTTTTACCCTTAAGCTTACCCTTACCCTTACCCTTACCCTTACCCTTACCCTTACCCTTACCCTTACCCTCACCCTTACCCTCACCCTTGCTTTTACCCTTAAGCTTACCCTTACCCTTACCCTTACCCTTACCCTTACCCTTTCCCTTGCTTTTACCCTTAAGCTTACCCTTACCCTTACCCTTACCCTTACCCTTACCCTTACCCTTACCCTTGCTTTTACCCTTAGGCTTACCCTTACCCTTACCCTTACCCTTGCTTTTACCCTTAAGCTTACCCTTACCCTTACCCTTACCCTTACCCTTACCCTTACCCTTACCCTTACCCTTACCCTTACCCTCACCCTTACCCTTACCCTTACCCTTACCCTTACCCTTACACTTGCTTTTACCCTTAGGCTTACCCTTACCTTTACCCTTACCCTTACCCTTACCCTTACCCTTACCCTTGCTTTTACCCTTAAGCTTACCCTTACCCTTACCCTTACCCTTACCCTTACCCTTACCCTTACCCTTACCCTTACCCTTACCCTTACCCTTACTTTTACCCTTAAGCTTACCCTTACCCTTACCCTTACCCTTACCCTTACCCTTACCCTTACCCTTACCCTTACCCTTACCCTTGCTTTAACCCTTAAGCTTACCCTTACCCTTACCCTTACCCTTACCCTTAAGCTTACCCTTACCCTTACCCTTACCCTTACCCTTACCCTTACCCTTACCCTTACCCTTACCCTTACCCTTACCCTTGCTTTTACCCTTAAGCTTACCCTTACCCTTACCCTTACCCTTACCCTTACCCTTACCCTTACCCTTACCCTTGCTTTTACCCTTAAGCTTACCCTTACCCTTACCCTTACCCTTACCCTTAAGCTTACCCTTACCCTTACCCTTACCCTTACCCTTACCCTTACCCTTACCCTTACCCTTACCCTTACCCTTACCCTTACCCTTACCCTTGCTTTTACCCTTAAGCTTACCCTTACCCTTACCCTTACCCTTACCCTTAAGCTTACCCTTACCCTAACCCTTACCCTTACCCTTACCCTTGCTTTTACCCTTAAGCTTACCCTTACCCTTACCCTTACCCTTACCCATAAGCTTACCCTTACCCTTACCCTTACCCTTACCCTTACCCTTACCCTTACCCTTACCCTTGCTTTTACCCTTAAGCTTACCCTTACCCTTACCCTTACCCTTACCCTTAAGCTTACCCTTACCCTTACCCTTACCCTTACCCTTACCCTTACCCTTACCCTTACCCTTACCCTTACCCTTACCCTTACCCTTACCCTTACCCTTGCTTTTACCCTTAAGCTTACCCTTACCCTTACCCTTACCCTTACCCTTACCCTTACCTTTACCCTTACCCTTACCCTTACCCTTACCCTTACCCTTACCCTTACCCTTACCCTTACCCTTACCCTTGCTTTAACCCTTAAGCTTACCCTTACCCTCACACTTACCCATACCCTTACCCTTGCTTTTACCCTTAAGCTTACCCTTACCCTTACCCTTACCCTTACCCTTGTTTTACCCTTAGGCTTACCCTTACCCTTACCCTTACCCTTACCCTTGCTTTTACCCTTAAGCTTACCCTTACCCCTACCCTTACCCTTACCCTTACCCTTACCCTTACCCTTACCCTTACCCTTACCCTTACCCTTACCCTTACCTTTACCCTTACCCTTGCTTTTACCCTTAGGCTTACCCTTACCTTTACCCTTACCCTTACCCTTACCCTTACCCTTACCCTTACCCTTACCCTTACCCTTACCCTTACCCTTACCCTTACCCTTACCCTTACTCTTACCCTTACCCTAACCCTTGCTTTTACCCTTAAGCTTACCCTTACCCTTACCCTTACCCTTACCCTTAAGCTTACCCTTACCCTTACCCTTACCCTTACCCTTACCCTTACCCTTACCCTTACCCTTACCCTTACCCTTACCCTTACCCTTACCCTTGCTTTTACACTTAAGCTTACCCTTGGCCTTACCCTTACCCTTAAGCTTACCCTTACCCTTACCCTTACCCTTACCCTTACCCTTACCCTTACCCTTACCCTTGCTTTTACCCTTAAGCTTACCCTTACCCTTACCCTTACCCTTACCCTTACCCTTAACCTTACCCTTACCCTTACCCTTACCCTTGCTTTTACCCTTAGGCTTACCCTTACCTTTACCCTTACCCTTACCCTTACCCTTACCCTTACCCTTACCCTTACCCTTGCTTTTACCCTTAAGCTTACCCTTACCCTTACCCTTACCCTTACCCTTACCCTTACCCTTACCCTTACCCTTACCCTTACCCTTACCCTTACCCTTACCCTTACCCTTGCTTTTACCCTTAGGCTTACCCTTACCTTTACCCTCACCCTTACCCTTACCCTTACCCTTACTCTTACCCTTACCCTTGCTTTTACCCTTAAGCTTACCCTTACCCTTACCCTTACCCTTACCCTTTCCCTTACCTTTACCCTTACCCTTTCCCTTGCTTTTACCCTTAAGCTTACCCTTACCCTTACCCTTACCCTTAACCTTACCCTTACCCTTACCCTTACCCTTGCTTTTACCCTTAGGCTTACCCTTACCTTTACCCTTACCCTTACCCTTACCCTTACCCTTACCCTTACCCTTACCCTTGCTTTTACCCTTAAGCTTACCCTTACCCTTACCCTTACCCTTACCCTTACCCTTACCCTTACCCTTACCCTTACCCTTACCCTTACCCTTACCCTTACCCTTACCCTTACCCTTACCCTTACCCTTGCTTTTACCCTTAGGCTTACCCTTACCCTTACCCTTACCCTTACCCTTACCCTTACCCTTACCCTTACCCTTACCCTTACCCTTACCCTTGCTTTTACCCTTAGGCTTACCCTTACCTTTACCCTCACCCTTACCCTTACCCTTACCCTTACTCTTACCCTTACCCTTGCTTTTACCCTTAAGCTTACCCTTACCCTTACCCTTACCCTTACCCTTACCCTTACCCTTACCCTTACCTTTACCCTTACCCTTACCCTTACCCTTACCCTTACCCTTGCTTTTACCCTTAAGCTTACCCTTACCCTCACCCTTACCCTTACCCTTACCCTTACCCTTACCCTTACCCTTACCCTTACCCTTACCCTTACCCTTACCCTTACCCTTACCCTTACCCTTACCCTTACCCTTACCCTTACCCTTACCCTTACCCTTACCCTTACCCTTACCCTTACCCTTACCCTTACCCTTACCCTTACCCTTACCCTTGCTTTTACCCTTAAGCTTACCCTTACCCTTACCCTTACCCTTACCCTTACCCTTACCCTTACCCTTGCTTTTACCCTTAAGCTTACCCTTACCCTTACCCTTACCCTTACCCTTACCCTTGCTTTTACCCTTAAGCTTACCCTTACCCTTACCCTTTTCCTTACCCTTAAGCTTAACCTTACCCTTACCCTTACCCTTACCCTTACCCTTACCCTTACCCTTGCTTTTACCCTTAAGCTTACCCTTACCCTTACCCTTACCCTTACCCTTACACTTACCCTTACCCTTACCCTTACCCTTACCCTTACCCTTGCATTTACCCTTAGGCTTACCCTTACCTTTACCCTTACCCTTACCCTTACCCTTACCCTTACCCTTACCCTTACCCTTACCCTTACCCTTACCCTTGCTTTTACCCTTAAGCTTACCCTTACCCTTACCCTTACCCTTACCCTTAGCCTTACCCTTGCTTTTACCCTAAAGCTTACCCTTACCCTTAAACTTACCCTTACCCTTACCCTTACCCTTACCCTTACCCTTACCCTTACCCTTACCCTTACCCTTACCCTTACCCTTACCCTTACCCTTACCCTTACCCTTACCCTTGCTTTTACCCTTAAGCTTACCCTTACCCTTACCCTTACCCTTACCCTTGCTTTTACCCTTAAGCTTACCCTTACCCTTACCCTTACCCTTACCCTTAGCCTTACCCTTGCTTTTACCCTAAAGCTTACCCTTACCCTTACCCTTACCCTTACCCTTACCCTTACCCTTACCCTTACCCTTACCCTTACCCTTACCCTTACCCTTACCCTTACCCTTACCCTTACCCTTACCCTTACCCTTACCCTTGCTTTTACCCTTAAGCTTACCCTTACCCTTACCCTTACCCTTACCCTTACCCTTACCCTTACCCTTGCTTTTACCCTTAAGCTTACCCTTACCCTTACCCTTACCCTTACCCTTACCCTTACCCTTACCCTTACCCTTACCCTTACCCTTACCCTTACCCTTACCCTTACCCTTACCCTTACCCTTACCCTTACCCTTACCCTTACCCTTACCCTTGCTTTTACCCTTAGGCTTACCCTTACCTTTACCCTTACCCTTACCCTTACCCTTACCCTTACCCTTACCCTTGCTTTTACCCTTAAGCTTACCCTTACCCTTACCCTTACCCTTACCCTTACCCTTGCTTTTACCCTTAAGCTTACCCTTACCCTTACCCTTACCCTTACCCTTACCCTTACCCTTACCCTTGCTTTTACCCTTAGGCTTACCCTTACCCTTACCCTTACCCTTGCTTTTACCCTTAAGCTTACCCTTACCCTTACCCTTACCCTTACCCTTACCCTTACCCTTACCCTTACCCTTACCCTTACCCTTACCCTTACCCTTACCCTTACCCTTACCCTTACCCTTACCCTTACCCTTACCCTTACCCTTACCCTTACCCTTACCCTTACCCTTACCCTTGCTTTTACCCTTAGGCTTACCCTTACCTTTACCCTTACCCTTACCCTTACCCTTACCCTTACCCTTACCCTTGCTTTTACCCTTAAGCTTACCCTTACCCTTACCCTTACCCTTACCCTTACCCTTACCCTTGCTTTTACCCTTAAGCTTACCCTTACCCTTACCCTTACCCTTACCCTTACCCTTACCCTTACCCTCACCCTTACCCTCACCCTTGCTTTTACCCTTAAGCTTACCCTTACCCTTACCCTTACCCTTACCCTTACCCTTTCCCTTGCTTTTACCCTTAAGCTTACCCTTACCCTTACCCTTACCCTTACCCTTACCCTTACCCTTACCCTTGCTTTTACCCTTAGGCTAACCCTTACCCTTACCCTTACCCTTGCTTTTACCCTTAAGCTTACCCTTACCCTTACCCTTACCCTTACCCTTACCCTTACCCTTACCCTTACCCTTACCCTTACCCTTACCCTTACCCTTACCCTTACACTTGCTTTTACCCTTAGGCTTACCCTTACCTTTACCCTTACCCTTACCCTTACCCTTACCCTTACCCTTGCTTTTACCCTTAAGCTTACCCTTACCCTTACCCTTACCCTTACCCTTACCCTTACCCTTACCCTTACCCTTACCCTTACCCTTACTTTTACCCTTAAGCTTACCCTTACCCTTACCCTTACCCTTACCCTTACCCTTACCCTTACCCTTACCCTTGCTTTTACCCTTAAGCTTACCCTTACCCTTACCCTTACCCTTACCCTTAAGCTTACCCTTACCCTTACCCTTACCCTTACCCTTACCCTTACCCTTACCCTTACCCTTACCCTTACCCTTACCCTTACCCTTGCTTTTACCCTTAAGCTTACCCTTACCCTTACCCTTACCCTTACCCTTACCCTTACCCTTACCCTTACCCGTGCTTTTACCCTTAAGCTTACCCTTACCCTTACCCTTACCCTTACCCTTAAGCTTACCCTTACCCTTACCCTTACCCTTACCCTTACCCTTACCCTTACCCTTACCCTTACCCTTACCCTTACCCTTACCCTTACCCTTGCTTTTACCCTTAAGCTTACCCTTACCCTTACCCTTACCCTTACCCTTAAGCTTACCCTTACCCTAACCCTTACCCTTACCCTTACCCTTGCTTTTACCCTTAAGCTTACCCTTACCCTTACCCTTACCCTTACCCTTAAGCTTACCCTTACCCTTACCCTTACCCTTACCCTTACCCTTACCCTTGCTTTTACCCTTAAGCTTACCCTTACCCTTACCCTTACCCTTACCCTTACCCTTACCCTTACCCTTACCCTTACCCTTACCCTTACCCTTACCCTTACCCTTACCCTTACCCTTACCCTTACCCTTACCCTTACCCTTGCTTTTACCCTTAAGCTTACCCTTACCCTTACCCTTACCCTTACCCTTACCCTTACCTTTACCCTTACCCTTACCCTTACCCTTACCCTTACCCTTACCCTTACCCTTACCCTTGCTTTAACCCTTAAGCTTACCCTTACCCTCACACTTACCCATACCCTTACCCTTGCTTTTACCCTTAAGCTTACCCTTACCCTTACCCTTACCCTTACCCTTGTTTTACCCTTAGGCTTACCCTTACCCTTACCCTTACCCTTACCCTTGCTTTTACCCTTAAGCTTACCCTTACCCCTACCCTTACCCTTACCCTTACCCTTACCCTTACCCTTACCCTTACCCTTACCCTTACCTTTACCCTTACCCTTGCTTTTACCCTTAGGCTTACCCTTACCTTTACCCTTACCCTTACCCTTACCCTTACCCTTACCCTTACCCTTACCCTTACCCTTACCCTTACCCTTACCCTTACCCTTACCCTTACCCTTACCCTTACCCTTACCCTTACCCTTGCTTTTACCCTTAAGCTTACCCTTACCCTTACCCTTACCCTTACCCTTACCCTTAACCTTACCCTTGCTTTTACCCTTAAGCTTACCCTTACCCTTACCCTTACCCTTACCCTTGCTTATACCCTTAAGCTTACCCTTACCCTTACCCTTACCCTTACCCTTACCCTTACCCTTACCCTTACCCTTACCCTTGCTTTTACCCTTAGGCTTACCCTTACCTTTATCCTTACCCTTGCCCTTACCCTTACCCTTGCTTTTACCCTCAAGCTTACCCTTACCCTTACCCTTACCCTTACCCTAACCCTTACCCTTGCTTTTACCCTTAAGCTTACCCTTACCCTTACCCTTACCCTTACCCTTACCCTTACCCTTGCTTTTACCCTTGAGCTTACCCTTACCCTTACCCTTACCCTTACCCTTACCCTTACCCTTACCCTTACCCTTACCCTTACCCTTACCCTTGCTTTTACCCTTAAGCTTACCCTTACCCTTACCCTTACCCTTACCCTTACCCTTACCCTTACCCTTGCTTTTACCCTAAGGCTTACCCTTACCTTTACCCTTACCCTTACCCTTACCCTTGCTTTTACCCTTAAGCTTACACTTACCCTTACCCTTACCCTTACCCTTACCCTTACCCTTGCTTTTACCCTTAAGCTTACCCTTACCCTTACCCTTACCCTTACCCTTACCCTTACCCTTACCCTTACCCTTACCCTTGCTTTAACCCTTACCCTTACCCTTGCTTTTACCCTTAGGCTTACCCTTACCCTTACCCTTACCCTTACCCTTACCCTTACCCTTACCCTTACCCTTACCCTTGCTTTTACCCTTAAGCTTACCCTTACCCTTACCCTTACCCTTACCCTTACCCTTACCCTTACCCTTACCCTTACCCTTACCCTTGCTTTTACCCTTAAGCTTACCCTTACCCTTACCCTTACCCTTACCCTTACCCTTACCCTTACCCTTACCCTTACCCTTACCCTTACCCTTACCCTTACCCTTACTCTTACCCTTGCTTTTACCCTTAAGCTTACCCTTACCCTTACCCTTACCCTTACCCTTACCCTTACCCTTACCCTTACCCTTACCCTTGCTTTTACCCTTAAGCTTACCCTTACCCTTACCCTTACCCTTACCCTTACCCTTACCCTTACCCTTACCCTTACCCTTACCCTTACCCTTACCCTTACCCTTACCCTTACCCATACCCTTGCTTTTACCCTTAGGCTTACCCTTACCTTTACCCTTACCCTTACCCTTACCCTTACCCTTACCCTTGCTTTTACCCTTAAGCTTACCCTTACCCTTACCCTTACCCTTACCCTTACCCTTACCCTTACCCTTACCCTTACCCTTACCCTTACCCTTACCCTTACCCTTGCTTTTACCCTTAAGCTTACCCTTACCCTTACCCTTACCCTTACCCTTACCCTTACCCTTACCCTTGCTTTTACCCTTAGGCTTACCCTTACCCTTACCCTTACCCTTACCCTTACCCTTACCCTTACCCTTACCCTTACCCTTACCCTTACCCTTACCCTTACCCTTACCCTTACCCTTACCCTCACCCTTGCTTTTACCCTTAAGCTTACCCTTACCCTTACCCTTACCCTTACCCTTACCCTTACCCTTACCCTTACCCTTACCCTTACCCTTACCCTTACCCTTACCCTTACCCTTGCTTTTACCCTTAGGCTTACCCTTACCTTTACCCTTACCCTTACCCTTACCCTTACTCTTACCCTTACCCTTACCCTTGCTTTTACCCTTAAGCTTACCCTTACCCTTACCCTTACTCTTGCTTTTACCCTTAAGCTTACCCTTACCCTTACCCTTACCCTTACCCTTACCCTTACCCTTGCTTTAACCCTTAAGCTTACCCTTACCCTTACCCTTACCCTTACCCTTACCCTTACCCTTGCTTTTACCCTTAAGCTTACCCTTACCCTTACCCTTACCCTTACCCTTACCCTTACCCTTACCCTTACCCTTACCCTTACCCTTACCCTTACCCTTACCCTTACCCTTACCCTTACCCTTACCCTTACCCTTACCCTTACCCTTACCCTTGCTTTTACCCTTAGGCTTACCCTTACCTTTACCCTTACCCTTACCCTTACCCTTACCCTTACCCTTGCTTTTACCCTTAAGCTTACCCTTACCCTTACCCTTACCCTTACCCTTACCCTTACCCTTACCCTTACCCTTACCCTTACCCTTGCTTTTACCCTTAAGCTTACCCTTACCCTTACCCTTACCCTTACCCTTACCCTTGCTTTTACCCTTAGGCTTACCCTTACCCTTACCCTTACCCTTACCCTTGCTTTTACCCTTAAGCTTACCCTTACACTTACCCTTACCCTTACCCTTACCCTTACCCTTACCCTTACCCTTACCCTTACCCTCACCCTTACCCTTACCCTTACCCTTACCCTTGCTTTTACCCTTAGGCTTACCCTTACCTTTACCCTTACCCTTAACTTTACCCTTACCCTTACCCTTACCCTTACCCTTACCCTTACCCTTAACCTTACCCTTACCCTTACCCTTAACCTTACCCTTACCCTTACCCTTACCCTTGCTTTTACCCTTAAGCTTACCCTTACCCTTACCCTTATCCTTACCCTTACCATTGCTTTTACCCTTAAGCTTACCCTTACCCTTACCCTTACCCTTACCCTTACCCTCACCCTTACCCTTACCCTTACCCTTGCTTTTACCCTCAAGCTTACCCTTACCCTTACCCTTACCCTTACCCTTAACCTTACCCTTACCCTTACCCTTACCCTTACCCTTACCCTTACCCTTACCCTTGCTTTTACCCTTAGGCTTACCGTTACCTTTACCCTTACCCTTACCCTTACCCTTACCCTTACCCTTACCCTTACCCTTACCCTTACCCTTACCCTTACCCTTGCTTTTACCCTTAAGCTTACCCTTACCCTTACCCTTACCCTTACCCTTACCCTAACCCTTACCCTTGCTTTTACCCTTTAGCTTACCCTTACCCTTACCCTTACCCTTACCCTTACCCTTACCCTTACCCTTACCCTTACCCTTACCCTTACCCTTACCCTTACCCTTACCCTTACCCTTACCCTTACCCTTGCTTTTACCCTTAAGCTTACCCTTACCCTTACCCTTACCCTTACCCTTACCCTTACCCTTACCCTTACCCTTACCCTTACCCTTGCTTTTACCCTTAAGCTTACCCTTACCCTTACCCTTACCCTTACCCTTGCTTTTACCCTTAGGCTTACCCTTACCTTTACCCTTACCCTTACCCTTACCCTTACCCTTACCCTTACCCTTACCCTTACCCTTACCTTTACCCTTGCTTTTACCTTTAAGCTTACCCTTACCCTTACCCTTACCCTTACCCTTACCCTTACCCTTACCCTTACCCTTGCTTTTACCCTTAAGCTTACCCTTACCCTTACCCTTACCCTTGCTTTTACCCTTAGGCTTACCCTTACCCTTACCCTTACCCTTACCCTTGCTTTTACCCTTAAGCTTACCCTTACCCTTACCCTTACTCTTACCCTTACCCTTACCCTTACCCTTACCCTTACCCTTACCCTTACCCTTACCCTTGCTTTTACCCTTAGGCTTACCCTTACCTTTACCCTTACCCTAACCCTTACCCTTACCCTTACCCTTACCCTTACCCTTGCTTTTACCCTTAAGCTTACCCTCACCCTTACCCTTACCCTTACCCTTACCCTTACCCTTACCCTTGCTTTTACCCTTAAGCTTACCCTTACCCTTACCCTTACCCTTACCCTTACCCTTACCCTTACCCTTACCCTTACCCTTACCCTTACCCTTACCCTTACCCTTACCCTTACCCTTACCCTTACCCTTACCCTTACCCTTACCCTTACCCTTGCTTTTACCCTTAAGCTTACCCTTACCCTTACCCTTACCCTTACCCTTACCCTAACCCTTACCCTTGCTTTTACCCTTAAGCTTACCCTTACCCTTACCCTTACCCTTACCCTTACCCTTACCCTTACCCTTACCCTTACCTTTACCCTTACCCTTACCCTTACCCTTACTCTTACCCTTACCCTTACCCTTACCCTTACCCTTGCTTTTACCCTTAAGCTTACCCTTACCCTTACCCTTACCCTTACCCTTACCCTTACCCTTACCCTTACCCTTACCCTTACCCTTACCCTTGCTTTTACCCTTAAGCTTACCCTTACCCTTACCCTTACCCTTACCCTTACCCTTACCCTTACCCTTACCCTTACCCTTACCCTTGCTTTTACCCTTAGGCTTACCCTTACCTTTACCCTTACCCTTACCCTTACCCTTACCCTTACCCTTACCCTTACCCTTACCCTTGCTTTTACCCTTAAGCTTACCCTTACCCTTACCCTTACCCTTACCCTTACCCTTACCCTTACCCTTGCTTTTACCCTTGAGCTTACCCTTACCCTTACCCTTACCCTTACCCTTACCCTTACCCTTACCCTTGCTTTTACCCTTAGGCTTACCCTTACCCTTACCCTTACCCTTACCCTTGCTTTTACCCTTAAGCTTACCCTTACCCTTACCCTTACTCTTACCCTTACCCTTACCCTTACCCTTACCCTTACCCTTACCCTTACCCTTACCCTTACCCTTACCCTTACCCTTACCCTTACCCTTGCTTTTACCCTTAGGCTTACCCTTACCTTTACCCTTACCCTAACCCTTACCCTTACCCTTACCCTTACCCTTACCCTTGCTTTTACCCTTAAGCTTACCCTTACCCTTACCCTTACCCTTACCCTAACCCTTACCCTTGCTTTTACCCTTAAGCTTACCCTTACCCTTACCCTTACCCTTACCCTTACCCTTACCCTTACCCTTACCCTTACCCTTACCCTTACCCTTACCCTTGCTTTTACCCTTAAGCTTACCCTTACCCTTACCCTTACCCTTACCCTTACCCTTACCCTTACCCTTACCCTTACCCTTTCCCTTACCCTTATCCTTGCTTTTACCCTTAGGCTTACCCTTACCTTTACCCTTACCCTTACCCTTACCCTTACCCTTACCCTTACCCTTGCTTTTACCCTTACCCTTACCCTTACCCTTACCCTTACCCTTACCCTTACCCTTGCTTTTACCCTTAAGCTTACCCTTACCCTTACCCTTACCCTTAACCTTACCCTTGCTTTTACCCTTAAGCTTACCCTTACCCTTACCCTTACCCTTACCCTTAAGCTTTCCCTTACCCTTACCCTTACCCTTACCCTTACCCTTACCCTTACCCTTACCCTTACCCTTACCCTTACCCTTACCCTTACCCTTACCCTTACCCTTACCCTTACCCTTACTCTTACCCTTGCTTTTACCCTTAAGCTTACCCTTACCCTTACCCTTACCCTTACCCTTAAGCTTACCCTTACCCTTACCCTTACCCTTACCCTTACCCTCACCCTTACCCTTACCCTTGCTTTTACCCTTAAGCTTACCCTTACCCTTACCCTTACCCTTACCCTTAAGCTTACCCTTACCCTTACCCTTACCCTTACCCTTACCCTTACCCTTGCTTTTACCCTTAAGCTTACCCTTACCCTTACCCTTACCCTTAAGCTTACCCTTACCCTTACCCTTACCCTTACCCTTACCCTTACCCTTACCCTTACCCTTACCCTTACCCTTACCCTTACCCTTACCCTTACCCTTACCCTTACCCTTACCCTTACCCTTACCCTTGCTTTTACCCTTAAGCTTACCCTTACCCTTACCCTTACCCTTACCCTTGCTTTTACCCTTAAGCTTACCCTTACCCTTACCCTTACCCTTAAGCTTACCCTTACCCTTACCCTTACCCTTACCCTTACCCTTACCCTTACCCTTACCCTCACCCTTACCCTTACCCTTACCCTTACCCTTACCCTTGCTTTTACCCTTAAGCTTACCCTTACCCTTACCCTTAACCTTACCCTTACCCTTACCCCTACCCTTACCCTTACCCTTGCTTTTACCCTTAGGCTTACCCTTACCTTTACCCTTACCCTTACCCTTACCCTTACCCTTACCCTTACCCTTACCCTTACCCTTACCCTTACCCTTACCCTTACCTTTACCCTTACCCTTGCTTTTACCCTTAAGCTTACCCTTACCCTTACCCTCACCCTTACCCTTACCCTTACTCTTGCTTTTACCCTTAAGCTTACCCTTACCCTTACCCTTACCCTTACCCTTACCCTTGCTTTCACCCTTAGGCTTACCCTTACCCTTTCCCTTACCCTTACCCTTGCTTTTACCCTTAAGCTTACCCTTACCCTTACCCTTACCCTTACCCTTACCCTTACCCTTACCCTTACCCTTACCCTTACCCTTACCCTTACCCTTACCCTTACCCTAACCCTTACCCTTACCCTTACCCTTACCCTTACCCTTACCCTTGCTTTTACCCTTAGGCTTACCCTTACCTTTACCCTTACCCTTACCCTTACCCTTACCCTTACCCTTACCCTTGCTTTTACCCTTAAGCTAACCCTTACCCTTACCCTTACCCTTACCCTTACCCTTACCCTTACCCTTACCCTTACCCTTGCTTTTACCCTTAAACTTACCCTTACCCTTACCCTTACCCTTACCCTTACCCTTACCCTTACCCTTACCCTTACCCTTACCCCCACCCTTGCTTTTACCCTTAAGCTTACCCTTACCCTTACCCTTACCCTTACCCTTACCCTTACCCTTGCTTTTACCCTTAAGCTTACCCTTACCCTTACCCTTGCTTTTACCCTTAGGCTTACCCTTACCCTTACCCTTACCCTTACCCTTGCTTTTACCCTTAAGCTTACCCTTACCCTTACCCTTACCCTTACTCTTACCCTTACCCTTACCCTTACCCTTACCCTTGCTTTTACCCTTAGGCTTACCCTTACCTTTACCCTTACCCTTACCCTTACCCTTACCCTTACCCTTACCCTTACCCTTACCCTTACCCTTACCCTTACCCTTACCCTTACCCTTGCTTTTACCCTTAAGCTAACCCTTACCCTTACCCTTACCCTTACCCTTACCCTTAACCTTACCCTTACCCTTGCTTTTACCCTTAAGCTCACCCTTACCCTTACCCTTACCCTTACCCTTACACTTACCCTTACCCTGACCCTTACCCTTGCTTTTACCCTTAAGCTTACCCTTACCCTTACCCTTACCCTTACCCTTAAGCTTACCCTTACCCTAACCCTTACCCTTACCCTTACCCTTACCCTTACCCTTGCTTTTACCCTTAAGCTTACCCTTACCCTTTCCCTTACCCTTACCCTTACCCTTGCTTTTACCCTTAAGCTTACCCTTACCCTTACCCTTACCCTTACCCTTAAGCTTACCCTTACCCTTACCCTTACCCTTACCCTTACCCTTACCCTTACCCTTACCCTTACCCTTGCTTTTACCCTTAAGCTTACCCTTACCCTTACCCTTACCCTTACCCTAACCCTTACCCTTAACCTTACCCTTACCCTTACCCTTACCCTTACCCTTACCCTTGCTTTTACCCTTAGGCTTACCCTTACCTTTACCCTTACCATTACCCTTACCCTTACCCTTACCCTTACCCTTACCCTTGCTTTTACCCTTAAGCTTACCCTTACCCTTACCCTTACCCTTACCCTTACCCTTACCCTTACCCTTACCCTTACCCTTACCCTTACCATTGCTTTTACCCTTAAGCTTACCCTTACCCTTACCCTTACCCTTACCCTTACCCTTACCCTTACCCTTACCCTTACCCTTACCCTTACCCTTACCCTTACCCTTACCCTTACCCTTGCTTTTACCCTTAAGCTTACCCTTACCCTTACCCTTACCCTTACCCTTACCCTTACCCTTACCCTTACCCTTACCCTTACCCTTACCCTTACCCTTACCCTTACCCTTGCTTTTACCCTTAAGCTTACCCTTACCCTTACCCTTACCCTTACCCTTACCCTTACCCTTACCCTTACCCTTACCCTTACCCTTACCCTTACCCTTACCCTTACCCTTACCCTGACCCTTGCTTTGACCCTTAGGCTTACCCTTACCTTTACCCTTACCCTTACCCTTACCCTTACCCTTACCCTTACCCTTACCCTTACCCTTGCTTTTACCCTTAAGCTTACCCTTACCCTTACCCTTACCCTTACCCTTACCCTTACCCTTACCCTTACCCTTGCTTTTACCCTTAAGCTTACCCTTACCCTTACCCTTACCCTTACTCTTACCCTTGCTTTTACCCTTAAGCTTACCCTTACCCTTACCCTTACTCTTACCCTTACCCTTAAGCTTACCCTTACCCTTACCCTTACCCTTACTCTTACCCTTGCTTTTACCCTTAAGCTTACCCTTACCCTTACCCTTACCCTTACCCTTACCCTTACCCTTACCCTTACCCTTACCCTTACCCTTACCCTTACCCTTACCCTTACCCTTACCCTTGCTTTTACCCTTAGGCTTAACCTTACCTTTACCCTTACCCTTACCCTTACCCTTACCCTTACCCTTACCCTTACCCTTACCCTAACCCTTACCTTTACCCTTGCTTTTACCCTTAAGCTTACCCTTACCCTTACCCTTACCCTTACCCTTACCCTTACCCTTACCCTTGCTTTTACCCTTAAGCTTACCCTTACCCTTACCCTCACCCTTACCCTTACCCTTACCCTTGCATATACCCTTAAGCTTACCCTTACCCTTACCCTTACCCTTACCCTTACCCTTACCCTTACCCTTACCCTTACCCTTACCCTTACCCTTACCCTTACCCTTGCTTTTACCCTTAGGCTTACCCTTACCTTTACCCTTACCCTTACCCTTACCCTTACCCTTACCCTTACCCTTACCCTTGCTATTACCCTTAAGCTTACCCTTACCCTTACCCTTACCCTTACCCTTACCCTAACCCTTACCCTTGCTTTTACCCTTAAGCTTACCCTTACCCTTACCCTTACCCTTACCCTTACCCTTACCCTTACCCTTACCCTTACCCTTACCCTTACCCTTACCCTTACCCTTGCTTTTACCCTTAAGCTTACCCTTGACCTTACCCTTACCCTTACCCTCACCCTTACCCTTACCCTTACCCTTACCCTTACCCTTATCCTTACCCTTGCTTTTACCCTTAAGCTTACCCTTACCCTTACCTTTACCCTTACCCTTACCCTTACCCTTACCCTTACCCTTACCCTTGCTTTTACTCTTAGGCTTACCCTTACCTTTACCCTTACCCTTACAATTACCCTTACCCTCACCCTTACCCTTACCCTTGCTTTTACCCTTAAGCTTACCCTTACCCTTACCCTTACCCTTACCCTTACCCTTGCTTTTACCCTTAAGCTTACCCTTACCCTTACCCTTAACCTTACCCTTACCCTTGCTTTTACCCTTAGGCTTACCCTTACCCTTACCCTTACCCTTACCCTTGCTTTTACCCTTAAGCTTACCCTTACCCTTACCCTTACTCTTACCCTTACCCTTACCCTTACCCTTACCCTTACCCTTACCCTTACCCTTACCCTTACCCTTACCCTTACCCTTACCCTTACCCTTGCTATTACCCTTAAGCTTACCCTTACCCTTACCCTTACCCTTACCCTTACCCTAACCCTTACCCTTGCTTTTACCCTTAAGCTTACCCTTACCCTTACCCTTACCCTTACCCTTACCCTTACCCTTACCCTTACCCTTACCCTTACCCTTACCCTTACCCTTGCTTTTACCCTTAAGCTTACCCTTACCCTTACCCTTACCCTTACCCTTACCCTTACCCTTACCCTTATCCTTACCCTTGCTTTTACCCTTAAGCTTACCCTTACCCTTACCCTTACCCTTACCCTTACCCTTACCCTTACCCTTACCCTTACCCTTACCCTTGCTTTTACTCTTAGGCTTACCCTTACCTTTACCCTTACCCTTACAATTACCCTTACCCTCACCCTTACCCTTACCCTTGCTTTTACCCTTAAGCTTACCCTTACCCTTACCCTTACCCTTACCCTTACCCTTGCTTTTACCCATAAGCTTACCCTTACCCTTACCCTTAACCTTACCCTTACCCTTGCTTTTACCCTTAGGCTTACCCTTACCCTTACCCTTACCCTTACCCTTACCCTTGCTTTTACCCTTAAGCTTACCCTTACCCTTACCCTTACTCTTACCCTTACCCTTACCCTTACCCTTACCCTTACCCTTACCCTTACCCTTACCCTTACCCTTGCTTTTACCCTTAGGCTTACCCTTACCTTTACCCTTACCCTAACCCTTACCCTTACCCTTACCCTTACCCTTACCCTTACCCTTGCTTTTACCCTTAAGCTTACCCTTACCCTTACCCTTACCCTTACCCTTACCCTTACCCTTACCCTTACCCTTACCCTTACCCTTACCCTTACCCTTACCCTTACCCTTACCCTTACCCTTGCTTTTACCCTTAAGCTTACCCTTACCCTTACCCTTACCCTTACCCTTACCCTTACCCTTACCCTTACCCTTACCCTTACCCTTGCTTTTACCCTTAAGCTTACCCTTACCCTTACCCTTACCCTTACCCTTACCCTTACCCTTACCCTTACCCTTACCCTTACCCTTACCCTTACCCTTACCCTTGCTTTTACCCTTAGGCTTACCCTTACCTTTACCCTCACCCTTACCCTTACCCTTACCCTTACCCTTGCTTTTACCCTTAAGCTTACCCTTACACTTACCCTTACCCTTAAGCTTACCCTTACCCTTACCCTTACCCTTAACCTTACCCTTACCCTTACCCTTACCCTTACCCTTACCCTTACCCTTGCTTTTACCCTTAAGCTTACCCTTACCCTTACCCTTACCCTTACCCTTACCCTTGCTTTTACACTTAAGCTTACCCTTACCCTTACCCTTACCCTTACCCTTGCTTTTACTCTTAGGCTTACCCTTACCTTTACCCTTACCCTTACAATTACCCTTACCCTCACCCTTACCCTTACCCTTGCTTTTACCCTTAAGCTTACCCTTACCCTTACCCTTACCCTTACCCTTACCCTTGCTTTTACCCTTAAGCTTACCCTTACCCTTACCCTTAACCTTACCCTTACCCTTGCTTTTACCCTTAGGCTTACCCTTACCCTTACCCTTACCCTTACCCTTGCTTTTACCCTTAAGCTTACCCTTACCCTTACCCTTACTCTTACCCTTACCCTTACCCTTACCCTTACCCTTACCCTTACCCTTACCCTTGCTTTTACCCTTAGGCTTACCCTTACCTTTACCCTTACCCTAACCCTTACCCTTACCCTTACCCTTACCCTTACCCTTGCTTTTACCCTTAAGCTTACCCTTACCCTTACCCTTACCCTTACCCTTACCCTTACCCTTACCCTTACCCTTACCCTTACCCTTACCCTTACCCTTACCCTTACCCTTACCCTTACCCTTACCCTTACCCTTACCCTTACCCTTGCTTTTACCCTTAAGCTTACCCTTACCCTTACCCTTACCCTTACCCTTGCTTTTACCCTTAAGCTTACCCTTACCCTTACCCTTACCCTTACCCTTACCCTTACCCTTACCCTTACCCTTACCCTTACCCTTACCCTTACCCTTACCCTTACCCTTACCCTTGCTTTTACCCTTAGGCTTACCCTTACCTTTACCCTCACCCTTACCCTTACCCTTACCCTTACCCTTGCTTTTACCCTTAAGCTTACCCTTACACTTACCCTTACCCTTAAGCTTACCCTTACCCTTACCCTTACCCTTAACCTTACCCTTACCCTTACCCTTACCCTTACCCTTGCTTTTACCCTTAAGCTTACCCTTACCCTTACCCTTACCCTTACCCTTACCCTTGCTTTTACACTTAAGCTTACCCTTACCCTTACCCTTACCCTTACCCTTACCCTTGCTTTTACCCTTAAGCTTACCCTTACCCTTACCCTTACCCTTACCCTTAAGCTTACCCTTACCCTTACCCTTACCCTTACCCTTACCCTTAACCTCACCCTTGCTTTTACCCTTAAGCTTACCCTTACCCTTACCCTTACCCTTACCCTTACCCTTAAGCTTACCCTTACCCTTACCCTTACCCTTACCCTTACCCTTGCTTTTACCCTTAAGCTTACCCTTACCCTTACCCTTACCCTCACCCTTAAGCTTACCCTTACCCTTACCCTTACCCTTACCCTTACCCTTACCCTTACCCTTACCCTTACCCTTGCTTTTACCCTTAAGCTTACCCTTACCCTTACCCTTACCCTTAACCTTGCTTTTACCCTTAAGCTTACCCTTACCCTTACCCTTACCCTTAAGCTTACCCTTACCCTTACCCTTACCCTTACCCTTACCCTTACCCTTACCCTTACCCTTACCCTTACCCTTACCCTTGCTTTTACCCTTAAGCTTACCCTTACCCTTACCCTTACCCTTACCCTTACCCTTACCCTTACCCTTGCTTTTACCCTTAGGCTTACCCTTACCTTTACCCTTACCCTTACCCTTACCCTTACCCTTACCCTTACCCTTACCCTTGCTTTTACCCTTAAGCTTACACTTACCCTTACCCTTACTCTTACCCTTACCCTTACCCTTACCCTTACCCTTACCCTTACCCTTACCCTTGCTTTTACCCTTAAGCTTACCCTTACCCTTACCCTTACCCTTACCCTTACCCTTGCTTTCACCCTTAGGCTTACCCTTACCCTTACCCTTACCCTTACCCTTGCTTTTACCCTTAAGCTTACCCTTACCCTTACCCTTACCCTTACCCTTACCCTTACCCTTACCCTTACCCTTACCCTTACCCTTACCCTTACCCTTACCCTTACCCTTACCCTTACCCTTACCCTTACCCTTACCCTTACCCTTACCCTTACCCTTACCCTTACCCTTACCCTTACCCTTACCCTTACCCTTACCCTTACCCTTACCCTTACCCTTACCCTTACCCTTACCGTTACCCTTGCTTTTACCCTTAGGCTTACCCTTACCTTTACCCTTACCCTTACCCTTACCCTTACCCTTACCCTTACCCTTGCTTTTACCCTTAAGCTTACCCTAACCCTTACCCTTACCCTTACCCTTACCCTTACCCTTACCCTTACCCTTACCCTTGCTTTTACCCTTAAGCTTACCCTTACCCTTACCCTTACCCTTACCCTTACCCTTACCCTTACCCTTACCCTTACCCTTACCCTCACCCTTGCTTTTACCCTTAAGCTTACCCTTACCCTTACCCTTACCCTTACCCTTTCCCTTACCCTTGCTTTTACCCTTAAGCTTACCCTTACCCTTACCCTTACCCTTACCCTTACCCTTACCCTTGCTTTTACCCTTAGGCTTACCCTTACCCTTACCCTTACCCTTACCCTTACCCTTGCTTTTACCCTTAAGCTTACCCTTACCCTTACCCTTACCCTTACTTTTACCCTTACCCTTACCCTTACCCTTACCCTTGCTTTTACCCTTAGGCTTACCCTTACCTTTACCCTTACCCTTACCCTTACCCTTACCCTTACCCTTACCCTTACCCTTACCCTTACCCTTGCTTTTACCCTTAAGCTTACCCTTACCCTTACCCTTACCCTTACCCTTACCCTTACCCTTACCCTTACCCTTGCTTTTACCCTTAAGCTCACCCTTACCCTTACCCTTACCCTTACCCTTACCCTTACCTTACTCTTACCCTTACCCTTGCTTTTACCCTTAAGCTTACCCTTACCCTTACCCTTACCCTTACCCTTAAGCTTACCCTTAACCTTACCCTTACCCTTACCCTCACCCTTACCCTTACCCTTGCTTTTACCCTTAAGCTTACCCTTACCCTTACCCTTACCCTTACCCTTACCCTTACCCTTGCTTTTACCCTTAAGCTTACCCTTACCCTTACCCTTACCCTTACCCTTAAGCTTACCCTTACCCTTACCCTTACCCTTACCCTTACCCTTACCCTTACCCTTGCTTTTACCCTTAAGCTTACCCTTACCCTTACCCTTACCCTTACCCTTACCCTTACCCTTACCCTTACCCTTACCCTTACCCTTGCTTTTACCCTTAGGCTTACCCTTACCTTTACCCTTACCATTACCCTTACCGTTACCCTTACCCTTACCCTTACCCTTGCTTTTACCCTTAAGCTTACCCTTACCCTTACCCTTACCCTTACCCTTACCCCTACCCTTACCCTTACCCTTACCCTTACCCTTACCCTTACCCTTACCCTTACCCTTACCCTTACCCTTACCCTTACCCTTACCCTTACCCTTGCTTTTACCCTCAAGCTTACCCTTACCCTTACCCTTCCCTTACCCTTACCCTTACCCTTGCTTTTACCCTTAAGCTTACCCTTACCCTTACTCTTACCCCTACCCTTACCCTTACCCTTACCCTTACCCTTACCCTTACCCTTACCCTTACCCTTGCTTTTACCCTTAGGCTTACCCTCACCTTTACCCTTACCCTTACCCTTACCCTTACCCTTACCCTTACCCTTACCCTTACCCTTGCTTTTACCCTTAAGCTTACCCTTACCCTTACCCTTACCCTTACCCTTAGCCTTACCCTTACCCTTGCTTTTACCCTTAAGCTTACCCTTACCCTTACCCTTACCCTTACCCTTACCCTTACCCTTGCTTTTACCCTTAGGATTACCCTTACCCTTACCCTTACCCTTACCCTTAAGCTTTCCCTTACCCTTACCCTTACCCTTACCCTTACCTTTACCCTTACCCTTACCCTTACCCTTACCCTTACCCTTACCCTTACCCTTACCCTTACCCTTACCCTTACTTAGGGTAAGGGTAAGGGTAAGCTTAAGGGTAAAAGCAAGGGTAAGGGTAAGGGTAAGGGTAAGGGTAAGGGTAAGGGTAAGGGTAAGGGTAAGGGTAAGCTTAAGGGTAAGGGTAAGGGTAAGGGTAAGGGTAAGCTTAAGGGTAAAAGCAAGGGTAAGGGTAAGGGTAAGGGTAAGGGTAAGGGTAAGGGTAAGGGTAAGCTTAAGGGTAAGGGTAAGGGCAAGGGTAAGGGTAAGGGTAAGGGTAAGGGTAAGGGTAAGCTTAAGGGTAAGGGTAAGAGTAAGGGTAAGGGTAAGCTTAAGGGTAAAAGCAAGGGTAAGGTTAAGGGTAAGGGTAAGGGTAAGGGTAAGGGTAAGGGTAAGCTTAAGGGTAAGGGTAAGGGTAAGGGTAAGGGTAAGCTTAAGGGTAAAAGCAAGGGTAAGGGTAAGGGTAAGGGTAAGGGTAAGGGTAAGGGTAAGGGTAAGGGTAAGGGTAAGGATAAGGGTAAGGGTAAGGGTAAGCTTAAGGGTAAGGGTAAGGGTAAGGGTAAGCTTAAGGGTAAAAGCAAGGGTAAGGGTAAGGGTAAGGGTAAGGGTAAGGGTAAGGATAAGGGTAAGCTTAAGGAAAAAAGCAAGGGTAAGGGTAAGGGTAAGGGTAAGGGTAAGGGTAAGGGTAAGGGTAAGGGTAAGGGTAAGGGTAAGGGTAAGGGTAAGGGTAAGGGTAAGCTTAAGGGTAAGGGTAAGGGTAAGGGTAAGCTTAAGGGTAAAAGCAAGGGTAAGGGTAAGGGTAAGGGTAAGGGTAAGGGTAAAGGTAAGGGTAAGCCTAAGGGTAAAAGCAAGGGTAAGGGTAAGGGTAAGGGTAAGGGTAAGGGTAAGGGTAAGGGTAAGGGTAAGCTTAAGGGTAAAAGCAAGGGTAAGGGTTAGGGTAAGGGTAAGGGTAAGGGTAAGGGTAAGGGTAAGGGTAAGGGTAAGGGTAAGCTTAAGGGTAAAAGCAAGGGTAAGGGTAAGGATAAGGGTAAGGGTAAGGGTAAGGGTAAGGGTAAGGGTAAGGGTAAGCTTAAGGGTAAAAGCAAAGGTAAGGGTAAGGGTAAGGGTAAGGGTAAGGGTAAGGGTTAGGGTAAGGGTAAAGGTAAGGGTAAGCCTAAGGGTAAAAGCAAGGGTAAGGGTAAGGGTAAGGGTAAGGGTAAGGGTAAGGGTAAGGGTAAGTGTAAGGGTAAGAGTAAGGGTAAGGGTAAGGGTAAGCTTAAGGGTAAAAGCAAGGGTAAGGGTAAGGGTAAGGGTAAGGGTAAGCCTAAGGGTAAAAGCAAGGGTAAGGGTAAGGTTAAGGGTAAGGGTAAGGGTAAGCTTAAGGGTAAAAGCAAGGGTAAGGGTAAAGGTAAGGGTAAGGGTAAGGGTAAGCTTAAGGTTAAAAGCAAGGGTAAGGGTAAGGGTGAGGGTAAGGGTAAGGGTAAGGGTAAGGGTAAAGGTAAGGGTAAGCCTAAGAGTAAAAGCAAGGGTAAGGGTAAGGGTAAGGGTAAGGGTAAGGGTAAGGGTAAGGGTAAGGGTAAGGGTGAGCTTAAGGGTAAAAGCAAGGGTAAGGATAAGGGTAAGGGTAAGGGTAAGGGTAAGGGTAAGGGTAAGGGTAAGGGTAAGGGTAAGGGTACGCTTAAGGGTAAAAGCAAGGGTAAGGGTAAGGGTTTAGGGTAAGGGTAAGGGTAAGCTTACCCTTACCCTTACCCCTACCCTTACACTTACCCTTGCTTTTACCCTTAGGCTTACCCTTACCCTTACCCTTACCCTTACCCTTAAGCTTACCCTTACACTTACCCTTACCCTTACCCTTACCCTTACCCTTACCCTTACCCTTACCCTTACCCTTACCCTTACCCTTGCTTTTACCCTTAAGCTTACCCTTACCCTTAACCTTACCCTTACCCTTACCCTTACCCTTACCCTTACCCTTACCCTTGCTTTGACCCTTAGGCTTACCCTTACCTTTACCCTTACCCTTACCCTTACCCTTACCCTTACCCTTACCCTTACCCATGCTTTTACCCTTAAGCTTACCCTTACCCTTACCCTTTCCCTTACCCTTACCCTAACCCTTACCCTTGCTTTTACCCTTAAGCTTACCCTTACCCTTACCCTTACCCTTACCCTTATCCTTACCCTTACCCTTACCCTTACCCTTACCCTTACCCTTACCCTTGCTTTTACCCTTAAGCTTACCCTTACCCTTACCCTTACCCTTACCCTTACCCTCACCCTTACCCTTACCCTTACCCTTACCCTTATCCTTACCCTTGCTTTTACCCTTAAGCTTACCCTTACCCTTACCCTTACCCTTACCCTTACCCTTACCCTTACCCTTACCCTTACCCTTACCCTTACCCTTGCTTTTACTCTTAGGCTTACCCTTACCTTTACCCTTACCCTTACCCTTACCCTTACCCTTACCCTTACCCTTACCCTTACCCTTACCCTCACCCTTGCTTTTACCCTTAAGCTTACCCTTACCCTTACCCTTACCCTTACCCTTACCCTTGCTTTTACCCTTAAGCTTACCCTTACCCTTACCCTTACCCTTACCCTTACCCTTGCTTTTACCCTTAGGCTTACCCTTACCCTTACCCTTACCCTTACCCTTGCTTTTACCCTTAAGCTTACCCTTACCCTTACCCTTACTCTTACCCTTACCCTTACCCTTACCCTTACCCTTGCTTTTACCCTTAGGCTTACCCTTACCTTTACCCTTACCCTTACCCTTACCCTTACCCTTACCCTTACCCTTACCCTTACCCTTACCCTTACCCTTACCCTTACCCATACCCTTACCCTTACCCTTACCCTTGCTTTTACCCTTAAGCTAACCCTTACCCTTACCCTTACCCTTACCCTTACCCTTTACCTTACCCTTACCCTTGCTTTTACCCTTAAGCTCACCCTTACCCTTACCCTTACCCTTACCCTTACACTTACCCTTACCCTGACCCTTACCCTTGCTTTTACCCTTAAGCTTACCCTTACTCTTACCCTTACCCTTACCCTTAAGCTTACCCTTAAGCTTACCCTTACCCTTACCCTTACCCTTACCCTTACCCTTACCCTTACCCTTGCTTTTACCCTTAAGCTTACCCTTACCCTTACCCTTACCCTTACCCTTACCCTTGCTTTTACCCTTAAGCTTACCCTTACCCTTACCCTTACCCTTACCCTTACCCTTAAGCTTACCCTTACCCTTACCCTTACCCTTACCCTTACCCTTACCCTTGCTTTTACCCTTAAGCTTACCCTTACCCTTACCCTTACCCTTACCCTAACCCTTACCCTTAACCTTACCCTTACCCTTACCCTTACCCTTACCCTTACCCTTGCTTTTACCCTTAGGCTTACCCTTACTTTTACCCTTACCATTACCCTTACCCTTACCCTTACCCTTACCCTTACCCTTACCCTTGCTTTTACCCTTAAGCTTACCCTTACCCTTACCCTTACCCTTACCCTTACCCTTACCCTTACCCTTACCCTTACCCTTACCCTTGCTTTTACCCTTAAGCTTACCCTTACCCTTACCCTTACCCTTACCCTTACCCTTACCCTTACCCTTACCCTTACCCTTACCCTTACCCTTACCCTTACCCTTACCCTTACCCTTACCCTTACCCTTACCCTTACCCTTACCCTTACCCTTGCTTTTACCCTTAAGCTTACCCTTACCCTTACCCTTACTCTTACCCTTACCCTTACCCTTACCCTTACCCTTGCTTTTACCCTTAAGCTTACCCTTACCCTTACCTTTACCCTTACCCTTACCCTTAAACTTACCCTTACCCTTACCCTTACCCTTACCCTTACCCTTACCCTTACCCTTACCCTTACCCTTGCTTTTACCCTTAGGCTTACCCTTACCTTTAGCCTTACCCTTACCCTTACCCTTACCCTTACCCTTACCCTTGCTTTTACCCTTAAGCTTACCCTTACACTTACCCTTACCCTTACCCTTACCCTTACCCTTGCTTTTACCCTTAAGCTTACCCTTACCCTTACCCTTACCCTTACACTCACCCTTGCTTTTACCCTTAGGCTTACCCTTACCCTTACCCTTACCCTTACCCTTAAGCTTACCCTTACCCTTACCCTTACCCTTACCCTTACCCTTACCCTTACCCTTACCCTTGCTTTTACCCTTAAGCTTACCCTTACCCTTACCCTTACCCTTACCCTTACCCTTACCCTTACCCTTACCCTTGCTTTGACCCTTAGGCTTACCCTTACCTTTACCCTTACCCTTACCCTTACCCTTACCCTTACCCTTACCCTTACCCTTACCCTTACCCTTGCTTTTACCCTTAAGCTTACCCTTACCCTTACCCTTACCCTTACCCTTACCCTTACCCTTACCCTTACCCTTGCTTTTACCCTTAAGCTTACCCTTACCCTTACCTTTACCCTTACCCTAACCCTTGCTTTTACCCTTAGGCTTACCCTTACCCTTACCCTTACCCTTACCCTTGCTTTTACCCTTAAGCTTACCCTTACCCTTACCCTTACCCTTACCCTTACCCTTACCCTTACCCTTACCCTTACCCTTACCCTTACCGTTGCTTTTACCCTTAGGCTTAACCTTACCTTTACCCTTACCCTTACCCTTACCCTTACCCTTACCCTTACCCTTACCCTTACCCTTACCCTTACCCTTACCCTTACCCTTACCCTTACCCTTACCCTTACCCTTACCCTTAACCTTGCTTTTACCCTTAAGCTTACCCTTACCCTTACCCTTACCCTTACCCTTACCCTTACCCTTACCCTTACCCTTGCTTTTACCCTTAAGCTTACCCTTACCCTTACCCTTACCCTTACCCTCACCCTTACCCTTACCCTTACCCTTGCTTATACCCTTAAGCTTAACCTTACCCTTACCCTTACCCTTACCCTTACCCTTACCCTTACCCTTGCTTTTACCCTTAGGCTTACCCTTACCCTTACCCTTACCCTTACCCTTGCTTTTACCCTTAAGCTTAACCTTACCCTTACCCTTACCCTTACTCTTACCCTTACCCTTACCCTTACCCTTACCCTTGCTTTTACCCTTAGGCTTACCCTTACCTTTACCCTTACCCTTACCCTCACCCTTACCCTTACCCTTACCCTTACCCTTACCCTTACCCTTGCTTTTAACCTTAAGCTAACCCTTACCCTTACCCTTACCCTTACCCTTACCCTTAACCTTACCCTTACCCTTGCTTTTACCCTTAAGCTCACCCTTACCCTTACCCTTACCCTTACCCTTACACTTACCCTTACCCTGACCCTTACCCTTGCTTTTACCCTTAAGCTTACCCTTACCCTTACCCTTACCCTTAAGCTTACCCTTACCCTTACCCTTACCCTTACCCTTACCCTTACCCTTACCCTTACTCTTGCTTTTACCCTTAAGCTTACCCTTACCCTTACCCTTACCCTTACCCTTACCCTTGCTTTTACCCTTAAGCTTACCCTTACCCTTACCCTTACCCTTACCCTTACCCTTAAGCTTACCCTTACCCTTACCCTTACCCTTACCCTTACCCTTACCCTTACCCTTACCCTTACCCTTACCCTTGCTTTTACCCTTAAGCTTACCCTTACCCTTACCCTTACCCTTACCCTAACCCTTACCCTTAACCTTACCCTTACCCTTACCCTTACCCTTACCCTTGCTTTTACCCTTAGGCTTACCCTTACCTTTACCCTTACCATTACCCTTACCCTTACCCTTACCCTTACCCTTACCCTTACCCTTACCCTTGCTTTTACCCTTAAGCTTACCCTTACCCTTACCCTTACCCTTACCCTTACCCTTACCCTTACCCTTACCCTTACCCTTACCCTTACCCTTACCCTTGCTTTTACCCATAAGCTTACCCTTACCCTTACCCTTACTCTTACCCTTACCCTTACCCTTACCCTTACCCTTACCCTTGCTTTTACCCTTAAGCTTACCCTTACCCTTACCTTTACCCTTACCCTTACCCTTACCCTTACCCTTACCCTTACCCTTACCCTTACCCTTACCCTTACCCTTACCCTTACTCTTACCCTTGCTTTTACCCTTAGGCTTACCCTTACCTTTAGCCTAACCCTTACCCTTACCCTTACCCTTACCCTTACCCTTACCCTTGCTTTTACCCTTAAGCTTACCCTTACCCTTACCCTTACCCTTACCCTTACCCTTGCTTTTACCCTTAAGCTTACCCTTACCCTTACCCTTACCCTTACTCTTACCCTTGCTTTTACCCTTAGGCTTACCCTTACCCTTACCCTTACCCTTACCCTTAAGCTTACCCTTACCCTTACCCTTACCCTTACCCTTACCCTTACCCTTACCCTTACCCTTACCCTTACCCTTACCCTTACCCTTACCCTTACCCTTGCTTTTACCCTTAAGCTTACCCTTACCCTTACCCTTACCCTTACCCTTACCCTTACCCTTACCCTTACCCTTGCTTTGACCCTTAGGCTTACCCTTACCTTTACCCTTACCCTTACCCTTACCCTTACCCTTACCCTTGCTTTTACCCTTAAGCTTACCCTTACCCTTACCCTTACCCTTACCCTTACCCTTGCTTTTACCCTTAGGCTTACCCTTACCCTTACCCTTACCCTTACCCTTGCTTTTACCCTTAAGCTTACCCTTACCCTTACCCTTACCCTTACCCTTACCCTTACCCTTACCCTTACCCTTACCCTTACCCTTACCCTTACTCTTACCCTTACCCTTACCCTTGCTTTTACCCTTAGGCTTAACCTTACCTTTACCCTTACCCTTACCCTTACCCTTACCCTTACCCTTACCCTTACCCTTACCCTTACCCTTACCCTTACCCTTACCCTTACCCTTACCCTTGCTTTTACCCTTAAGCTTACCCTTACCCTTACCCTTACCCTTACCCTTACCCTTACCCTTACCCTTACCCTTGCTTTTACCCTTAAGCTTACCCTTACCCTTACCCTTACCCTTACCCTCACCCTTACCCTTACCTTTACCCTTGCTTATACCCTTAAGCTTACCCTTACCCTTACCCTTACCCTTACCCTTACCCTTGCTTTTACCCTTAAGCTTACCCTTACCCTTACCCTTACCCTTACCCTTACCCTTACCCTTACCCTTACCCTTACCCTTTCCCTTAACCTTGCTTTTACCCTTAGGCTTACCCTTACCTTTACCCTTACCATTACCCTTACCCTTACCCTTACCCTTACCCTTACCCTTACCCTTACCCTTGCTTTTACCCTTAAGCTTACCCTTACCCTTACCCTTACCCTTACCCTTACCCTTACCCTTACCCTTACCCTTACCCTTACCCTTACCCTTACCCTTACCCTTACCCTTACCCTTACCCTTGCTTTTACCCTTAAGCTTACCCTTACCCTTACCCTTACCCTTACCCTTACCCTTACCCTTGCTTTTACCCTTAAGCTTACCCTTACCCTTACTCTTACCCCTACCCTTACCCTTACCCTTACCCTTACCCTTACCCTTACCCTTACCCTTACCCTTGCTTTTACCCTTAGGCTTACCCTCACCTTTACCCTTACCCTTACCCTTACCCTTACCCTTACCCTTACCCTTGCTTTTACCCTTAAGCTTACCGTTACCCTTACCCTTACCCTTACCCTTAGCCTTACCCTTACCCTTTCCTTTACCCTTAAGCTTACCCTTACCCTTACCCTTACCCTTACACTTACCCTTGCTTTTACCCTTAGGCTTACCCTTACCCTTACCCTTACCCTTACCCTTAAGCTTACCCTTACCCTTACCCTTACCCTTACCCTTACCCTTACCCTTACCCTTACCCTTACCCTTACCCTTACCCTTACCCTTACCCTTACCCTTACCCTTACCCTTACCCTTACCCTTACCCTTGCTTTTACCCTTAAGCTTACCCTTACCCTTACCCTTACCCTTACCCTTACCCTTACCCTTACCCTTACCCTTACCCTTACCCTTACCCTTACCCTTACCCTTACCCTTACCCTTACCCTTACCCTTACCCTTACCCTTACCCTTGCTTTTACCCTTAAGCTTACCCTTACCTTTACCCTTACCCTTACCCTTACCCTTACCCTTACCCTTACCCTTACCCTTACCCTTGCTTTTACCCTTAAGCTTACCCTTACCCTTACCCTTACCCTTACCCTTACCCTAACCCTTACCCTTGCTTTTACCCTTAAGCTTACCCTTACCCTTACCCTTACCCTTACCCTTACCCTTACCCTTACCCTTACCCTTACCCATACCCTTACCCTTATCCTTGCTTTTACTCTTAGGCTTACCCTTACCTTTACCCTTACCCTTACCCTTAACCTCACCCTCACCCTTACCCTTACCCTTGCTTTTACCCTTAAGCTTACCCTTACCCTTACCCTTACCCTTACCCTTACCCTTGCTTTTACCCTTAAGCTTACCCTTACCCTTACCCTTAACCTTACCCTTACCCTTGCTTTTACCCTTAGGCTTACCCTTACCCTTACCCTTACCCTTACCCTTGCTTTTACCCTTAAGCTTACCCTTACCCTTACCCTTACTCTTACCCTTACCCTTACCCTTACCCTTACCCTTACCCTTACCCTTACCCTTACCCTTACCCTTACCCTTACCCTTACCCTTGCTTTTACCCTTAGGCTTACCCTTACCTTTACCCTTACCCTAACCCTTACCCTTACCCTTACCCTTACCCTTACCCTTGCTTTTACCCTTAAGCTTACCCTTACCCTTACCCTTACCCTTACCCTTACCCTTACCCTTACCCTTACCCTTACCCTTACCCTTACCCTTACCCTTGCTTTTACCCTTAAGCTTACCCTTACCCTTACCCTTACCCTTACCCTTACCCTTACCCTTACCCTTACCCTTACCCTTACCCTTACCCTTGCTTTTACCCTTAAGCTTACCCTTACCCTTACCCTTACCTTTACCCTTACCCTTACCCTTACCCTTACCCTTACCCTTGCTTTTACCCTTAGGCTTACCCTTACCTTTACCCTTACCCTTACCCTTACCCTTACCCTTACCCTTGCTTTTACCCTTAAGCTTACCCTTACCCTTACCCTTACCCTTAAGCTTACCCTTACCCTTACCCTTACCCTTACCCTTACCCTTACCCTTACCCTTACCCTTACCCTTACCCTTACCCTTACCCTTACCCTTACCCTTACCCTTACCCTTACCCTTACCCTTACCCTTACCCTTACCCTTGCTTTTACCCTTAAGCTTACCCTTACCCTTACCCTTACTCTTACCCTTACCCTTACCCTTGCTTTTACCCTTAAGCTTACCCTTACCCTTACCCTTACCCTTAAGCTTACCCTTACCCTTACCCTTACCCTCACCCTTACCCTTACCCTTACCCTTACCCTTACCCTTACCCTTACCCTTACCCTTACCCTTACCCTTGCTTTTACCCTTAAGCTTACCCTTACCCTTACCCTTACCCTTACCCTTAAGCTTACCCTTACCCTTACCCTTACCCTTACCCTTACCCTTACCCTTAACCTTACCCTTGCTTTTACCCTTAAGCTTACCCTTACCCTTACCCTTACCCTTACCCTTAAGCTTACCCTTACCCTTACCCTTACCCTTACCCTTACCCTTGCTTTTACCCTTAAGCTTACCCTTACCCTTACCCTTACCCTTACCCTTAAGCTTACCCTTACCCTTACCCTTACCCTTACCCTTACCCTTGCTTTAACCCTTAAGCTTACCCTTACCCTTACCCTAACCCTTACCCTTGCTTTTACCCTTAAGCTTACCCTTACCCTTACCCTTACCCTTACCCTTAAGCTTACCCTTACCCTTACCCTTACCCTTACCCTTACCCTTACCCTCACCCTTACCCTTACCCTTACCCTTGCTTTTACCCTTAAGCTTACCCTTACCCTTACCCTTACCCTTACCCTTACCCTTACCCTTACCCTTACCCTTGCTTTTACCCTTAGGCTTACCCTTACCTTTACCCTTACCCTTACCCTTACCCTTACCCTTACCCTTACCCTTGCTTTTACCCTTAAGCTTACCCTTACCCTTACCCTTACCCTTACCCTTACCCTTACCCTTACCCTTGCTTTTACCCTTAAGCTTACCCTTACCCTTACCCTTACCCTTACCCTTACCCTTGCTTTTACCCTTAGGCTTACCCTTACCCTTACCCTTACCCTTACCCTTGCTTTTACCCTTAAGCTTACCCTTACCCTTACCCCTACCCTTACCCTTACCCTTACCCTTACCCTTACCCTTACCCATACCCTTACCCTTACCCTTACCCTTACCCTTACCCTTACCCTTACCCTTACCCTTACCCTTACCCTTACCCTTACCCTTACCCTTACCCTTGCTTTTACCCTTAGGCTTACCCTTACCTTTACCCTTACCCTTACCCTTACCCTTACCCTTACCCTTGCTTTTACCCTTAAGCTTACCCTTACCCTTACCCTTACCCTTACCCTTACCCTTACCCTTACCCTTACCCTTACCCTTACCCTTACCCTTGCTTTTACCCTTAAGCTTACCCTTACCCTTACCCTCACCCTTACCCTTACCCTTACCCTTACCCTTACCCTTACCCTTACCCCCACCCTTGCTTTTACCCTTAAGCTTACCCTTACCCTTACCCTTACCCTTACCCTTACCCTTACCCTTACCCTTGCTTTTACCCTTAAGCTTACCCTTACCCTTACCCTTACCCTTACCCTTACCCTTGCTTTTACCCTTAGGCTTACCCTTACCCTTACCCTTACCCTTACCCTTGCTTTTACCCTTAAGCTTACCCTTACCCTTACCCTTACTCTTACCCTTACCCTTACCCTTACCCTTACCCTTGCTTTTACCCTTAGGCTTACCCTTACCTTTACCCTTACCCTTACCCTTACCCTTACCCTTACCCTTACCCTTACCCTTACCCTTACCCTTACCCTTACCCTTACCCTTGCTTTTACCCTTAAGCTTACCCTTACCCTTACCCTTACCCTTACCCTTACCCTTACCCTTACCCTTACCCTTACCCTTACCCTTACCCTTACCCTTACCCTTACCCTTGCTTTTACCCTTAAGCTCACCCTTACCCTTACCCTTACCCTTACCCTTACCCTTACCCTTACCCTTACCCTTACCCTTACTCTTACCCTTACCCTTGCTTTTACCCTTAAGCTTACCCTTAACCTTACCCTTACCCTTACCCTTAAGCTTACCCTTACCCTTACCCTTACCCTTACCCTTACCCTTACCCTTACCCTTACCCTTACCCTTGCTTTTACCCTTAAGCTTACCCTTACCCTTACCCTTACCCTTACCCTTACCCTTGCTTTTACCCTTACGCTTACCCTTACCCTTACCCTTACCCTTACCCTTAAGCTTACCCTTACCCTTACCCTTACCCTTACCCTTACCCTTACCCTTACCCTTACCCTTGCTTTTACCCTTAAATATTACCCTTACCCTTACCCTTACCCTTACCCTTACCCTTACCCTTACCCTTACCCTTACCCTTACCCTTGCTTTTACCCTTAGGCTTACCCTTACCTTTACCCTTACCATTACCCTTACCCTTACCCTTACCCTTACCCTTACCCTTACCCTTGCTTTTACCCTTAAGCTTACCCTTACCCTTACCCTTACCCTTACCCTTACCCTTACCCTTACCCTTACCCTTACCCTTACCCTTACCCTTACCCTTACCCTTACCCTTACCCTTACCCTTACCCTTACCCTAACCCTTACCCTTACCCTTACCCTTACCCTTACCCTTACCCTTCCCTTACCCTTACCTTTACCCTTACCCTTACCCTTGCTTTTACCCTTAAGCTTACCCTTACCCTTACCCTTACCCTTACCCTTACCCTTACCCTTACCCTTACCCTTGCTTTTACCCTTAAGCTTACCCTTACCCTTACTCTTACCCCTACCCTTACCCTTACCCTTACCCTTACCCTTACCCTTACCCTTACCCTTACCCTTACCCTTGCTTTTACCCTTAGGCTTACCCTCACCTTTACCCTTACCCTTACCCTTACCCTTACCCTTACCCTTACCCTTGCTTTTACCCTTAAGCTTACCCTTACCCTTACCCTAACCCTTACCCTTAGCCTTACCCTTACCCTTGCTTTTACCCTTAAGCTTACCCTTACCCTTACCCTTACCCTTACCCTTGCTTTTACCCTTAGGCTTACCCTTACCCTTACCCTTACCCTTACCCTTACCCTTAAGCTTACCCTTACCCTTACCCTTACCCTTACCCTTACCCTTACCCTTACCCTTACCCTTACCCTTACCCTTACCCGTACCCTTACCCTTACCCTTACCCTTACCCTTACCCTTACCCTTACCCTTGCTTTTACCCTTAAGCTTACCCTTACCCTTACCCTTACCCTTACCCTTACCCTTACCCTTACCCTTACCCTTACCCTTACCCTTACTTAGGGTAAGGGTAAGGGTAAGCTTAAGGGTAAAAGCAAGGTAAGGGTAAGGGTAAGGGTAAGGGTAAGGGTAAGGGTAAGGGTAAGGGTAAGCTTAAGGGTAAGGGTAAGGGTAAGGGTAAGGGTAAGCTTAAGGGTAAAAGCAAGGGTAAGGGTAAGGGTAAGGGTAAGGGTAAGGGTAAGCTTAAGGGTAAGGGTAAGGGTAAGGGTAAGGGTAAGCTTAAGGGTAAAAGCAAGGGTAAGGTTAAGGGTAAGGGTAAGGGTAAGGGTAAGGGTAAGCTTAAGGGTAAGGGTAAGGGTAAGGGTAAGGGTAAGCTTAAGGGTAAAAGCAATGGTAAGGGTAAGGGTAAGGGAAAGGGTAAGGGTAAGGGTAAGGGTAAGGGTAAGGGTAAGGGTAAGGGTAAGGGTAAGGGTAAGGGTAAGGGTAAGGGTAAGGGTAAGGGTAAGGGTAAGGGTAAGCTTAAGGGTAAGGGTAAGGGTAAGGGTAAGCTTAAGGGTAAAAGCAAGGGTAAGGGTAAGGGTAAGGGTAAGGGTAAGGGTAAGCTTAAGGGTAAAAGCAAGGGTAAGGGTAAGGGTAAGGGTAAGGGTAAGGGTAAGGGTAAGGGTAAGGGTAAGGGTAAGGGTAAGCTTAAGGGTAAGGGTAAGGGTAAGCTTAGGGGTAAAAGCAAGGGTAAGGGTAAGGGTAAGGGTAAGGGTAAGGGTAAGGGTAAAGGTAAGGGTAAGCCTAAGGGTAAAAGCAAGGGTAAGGGTAAGGGTAAGGGTAAGGGTAAGGGTAAGGGTAAGGGTAAGGGTAAGTGTAAGGGTAAGCTTAAGGGTAAAAGCAAGGGTAAGGGTAAGGGTAAGGGTAAGGGTAAGGGTAAGGGTAAGGGTAAGGGTAAGGGTAAGGGTAAGGGTAAGGGTAAGGGTAAGGGTAAGGGTAAGGGTAAGGGTAAGGGTAAGGGTAAGCTTAAGGGTAAAAGCAAGGGTAAGGGTAAGGGTAAGGGTAAGGGTAAGGGTAAGGGTAAGGGTAAGGGTAAGGGTAAGGGTAAGGGTAAGGGTATAGGTAAGCTTAAGGGTAAAAGCAAGGGTAAGGGTAAGGGTAAGGGTAAGGGTAAGGGTAAGGGTTAGGGTAAGGGTAAAGGTAAGGGTAAGCCTAAGGGTAAAAGCAAGGGTAAGAGTAAGGGTAAGGGTAAGGGTAAGGGTAAGGGTAAGGGTAAGGGTAAGGGTAAGGGTAAGGGTAAGAGTAAGGGTAAGGGTAAGGGTAAGCTTAAGGGTAAAAGCAAGGGTAAGGGTAAGGGTAAGGGTAAGGGTAAGCCTAAGGGTAAAAGCAAGGGTAAGGGTAAGGTTAAGGGTAAGGGTAAGGGTAAGCTTAAGGGTAAAAGCAAGGGTAAGGGTAAGGGTAAGGGTAAGGGTAAGGGTAAGCTTAAGGGTAAAAGCAAGGGTAAGGGTAAGGGTGAGGGTAAGGGTATGGATAAGGGTAAGGGTAAGGGTAAAGGTAAGGGTAAGCCTAAGAGTAAAAGCAAGGGTAAGGGTAAGGGTAAGGGTAAGGGTAAGGGTAAGGGTAAGGGTAAGGGTAAGGGTAAGGGTAAGCTTAAGGGTAAAAGCAAGGGTAAGGATAAGGGTAAGGGTAAGGGTAAGGGCAAGGGTAAGGGTAAGGGTAAGCTTAAGGGTAAAAGCAAGGGTAAGGGTAAGGGTAAGGGTAAGGGTAAGGGTAAGGGTAAGGGTAAGGGTAAGGGTAAGGGTAAGGGTAAGGGTAAGCTTAAGGGTAAAAGCAAGGGTAAGGGTTAGGGTAAGGGTAAGGGTAAGGGTAAGGGTAAGGGTAAGCTTAAGGGTAAAAGTAAGGGTAAGGGTAAGGGTAAGGGTAAGGGTAAGGGTAAGGGTAAAGGTAAGGGTAAGCCTAAGGGTAAAAGCAAGGGTAAGGGTAAGGGTAAGGGTAAGGGTAAGGGTAAGGGTAAGGGTAAGGGTAAGGGTAAGGGTAAGGGTAAGGGTAAGGGTAAGGGTAAGGGTAAGGGTAAGGGTAAGGGTAAGGGTAAGGGTAAGGGTGAGGGTAGGCTTAAGGGTATAAGCAAGGGTAAGGGTAAGGGTAAGGGTGAGGGTAAGGGTAAGGGTAAGGGTAAGGGTAAGCTTAAGGGTAAAAGCAAGGGTAAGGGTAAGGGTAAGGGTAAGGGTAAGCTTAAGGGTAAAAGCAAGGGTAAGGGTAAGGGTAAGGGTAAGGGTAAGGGTAAGGAAAAGGGTAAGGGTAAGGGTAAAGGTAAGGTTAAGCCTAAGGGTAAAAGCAAGGGTAAGGGTAAGGGTAAGGGTAAGGGTAAGGGTAAGGGTAAGGGTAAGTGTAAGGGTAAGGGTAAGGGTAAGGGTAAGCTTAAGGGTAAAAGCAAGGGTAAGGGTAAGGGTAAGGGTAAGGGTAAGCCTAAGGGTAAAAGCAAGGGTAAGGGTAAGGGTAAGGGTAAGGGTAAGGGTAAGGGTAAGCTTAAGGGTAAAAGCAAGGGTAAGGGTAAGGGTAAGGGTAAGGGTAAGGGTAAGGGTAAGGGTAAGGGTAAGCTTAAGGGTAAAAGCAAGGGTAAGGGTAAGGGTAAGGGTAAGGGTAAGGGTAAGGGTAAGGGTAAGGGTAAGGGTAAGGGTAAAGGTAAGGGTAAGCCTAAGGGTCAAAGCAAGGGTAAGGGTAAGGGTAAGGGTAAGGGTAAGGGTAAGGGTAAGGGTAAGGGTAAGGGTAAGGGTAAGGTTTTAGGTAAGGGTAAGCTTAAGGGTAAAAGCAAGGGTTAGGGTAAGGGTAAGGGTAAGGGTAAGGGTAAGGGTAAGGGTAAGGGTAAGGGTAAGGGTAAGTGTAAGGGTAAGCTTAAGGGTAAGGGTAAGGGTAAGGGTAAGGGTAAGCCTAAGGGTAAAAGCAAGGGTAAGTGTAAGGGTAAGGGTAAGGGTAAGGGTAAGCTTACCCTTACCCTTACCCTTACCCTTGCTTTTACCCTCAAGCTTACCCTTACCCTTACCCTTACCCTTACCCTTACCCTTACCCTTACCCTTACCCTTATCCTTACCCTTGCTTTTACCCTTAAGCTCACCCTTACCCTTACCCTTACCCTTACCCTTACCCTTACCCTTACCCTTACCCTTACCTTTGCTTTTACTCTTAGGCTTACCCTTACCTTTACCCTTACCCTTACCCTTACCCTTACCCTCACCCTTACCCTTACCCTTGCTTTTACCCTTAAGCTTACCCTTACCCTTACCCTTACCCTTACCCTTACCCTTGCTTTTACCCTTAAGTTTACCCTTACCCTTACCCTTAACCTTACCCTTACCCTTGCTTTTACCCTTAGGCTTACCCTTACCCTTATCCTTACCCTTACCCTTGCTTTTACCTTTAAGCTTACCCTTACCCTTACCCTTACTCTTACCCTTACCCTTACCCTTACCCTTACCCTTACCCTTACCCTTACCCTTACCCTCACCCTTACCCTTACCCTTGCTTTTACCCTTAGGCTTACCCTTACCTTTACCCTTACCCTAACCCTTACCCTTACCCTTACCCTTACCCTTACCCTTACCCTTGCTTTTACCCTTAAGCTTACCCTTACCCTTACCCTTACCCTTACCCTTACCCTTACCCTTACCCTTACCCTTACCCTTACCCTTGCTTTTACCCTTAAGCTTACCCTTACCCTTACCCTTACCCTTACCCTTACCCTAACCCTTACCCTTACCCTTACCCTTACCCTTGCTTTTACCCTTAAGCTTACCCTTACCCTTACCCTTACCCTTACCCTTACCCTTACCCTTACCCTTACCCTTAACCTTGCTTTTACCCTTAGGCTTACCCTTACCTTTACCCTTACCCTTACCCTTACCCTTACCCTTACCCTTGCTTTTACCCTTAAGCTTACCCTTACCCTTACCCTTACCCTTAACCTTAAGCTTACCCTTACCCTTACCCTTACCCTTACCCTTACCCTTACCCTTACCCTTACCCTTACCCTTACCCTTACCCTTACCCTTACCCTTACCCTTGCTTTTACCCTTAAGCTTACCCTTACCCTCACCCTTACCCTTACCCTTACCCTTGCTTTTACCCTTAAGCTTACCCTTACCCTTACCCTTACCCTTAAGCTTACCCTTACCCTTACCCTTATCCTTACCCTTACCCTTACCCTTACCCTTACCCTTACCCTTACCCTTACCCTTACCCTTGCTTTTACCCTTAAGCTTACCCTTACCCTTACCCTTACCCTTACCCTTAAGCTTACCCTTACCCTTACCCTTACCCTTACCCTTACCCTTACCCTTACCCTTAACCTTACCCTTGCTTTTATCCTTAAGCTTACCCTTACCCTTACCCTTACCCTTACCCTTAAGCTTACCCTTACCCTTACCCTTACCCTTACCCTTACCCTTGCTTTTACCCTTAAGCTTACCCTTACCCTTACCCTTACCCTTACCCTTAAGCTTACCCTTACCCTTACCCTTACCCTTACCCTTTCCTTACCCTTACCCTTACCCTTGCTTTTACCCTTAAGCTTACCCTTACCCTTACCCTAAGTAAGGGTAAGGGTAAGGGTAAGGGTAAGGGTAAGGGTAAGGGTAAGGGTAAGGGTAAGGGTAAGGGTAAGGGTAAGCTTAAGGGTAAGGGTAAGGGTAAGGGTAAGGGTAAGCCTAAGGGTAAAAGCAAGGGTAAGGGTAAGGGTAAGGGTAAGGGTAAGGGTAAGCTTAAGGGTAAAAGCAAGGGTAAGGGTAAGGCTAAGGGTAAGGGTAAGGGTAAGGGTAAGGGTAAGCTTAAGGGTAAAAGCAAGGGTAAGGGTAAGGGTACGGGTAGAGTAAGGGTAAAGGTAAGGGTAAGGGTAAGGGTAAGGGTAAGGGTAAGGGTAAGGGTAAAGGTGAGGGTAAGCCTAAGGGTAAAAGCAAGGGTAAGGGTAAGGGTAAGTGTAAGGGTAAGGGTAAGGGTAAGGGTAGGGGTAAGAGTAAGGGTAAGGGTAAGCTTAAGGGTAAAAGCAAGGGTAAGGGTAAGGGTGAGGGTAAGGGTAAGGGTAAGGGTAAGCTTAAGGGTAAAAGCAAGGGTAAGGGTAAGGGTAAGGGTAAGGGTAAGGGTAAAGGTAAGGGTAAGGGTAAGGGTAAGGGTAAGGTTAAGGGTAAGGGTAAGGGTAAGGGTAAGGGTAAGGGTAAGCTTAAGGGTAAAAGCAAGGGTAAGGGTAAGGGTAAGGGTAAGGGTAAGGGTAATGGTAAGGGTAAAGGTAAGGGTAAGCCTAAGGGTAAAAGCAAGGGTAAGGGTAAGGGTAAGGGTAAGGGTAAGGGTAAGGGTAAGGGTAAGGGTAAGGGTAAGGGTGAGGGTAAGGGTAAGGGTAAGGGTAAGGGTAAGGGTAAGCTTAAGGGTAAAAGCAAGGGTAAGGGTAAGGGTAAGGGTAAGGGTAAGGGTAAGCTTAAGGGTAAAAGCAAGGGTAAGGGTAAGGGTAAGGGTAAGGGTAAGTGTAAGCTTAAGGGTAAAAGCAAGGGTAAGGGTAAGGGTAAGGGTAAGGGTAAGGGTAAGGGTAAGGGTAAGCTTAAGGGTAAGGGTAAGGGTAAGGGTAAGGGTAAGCTTAAGGGTAAAAGCAAGGGTAAGGGTAAGAGTAAGGGTAAGGGTAAGGGTAAGGGTAAGGGTAAGGGTAAGGGTGAGCTTAAGGGTAAAAGCAAGGGAAAGGGTAAGGGTAAGGGTAAGGGTAAGGGTAAGGGTAAGGGTAAGCTTAAGGGTAAAAGCAAGGGTAAGGGTAAGGGTAAGGGTAAGGGTAAGGGTAAGGGTAAAGGTAAGGGTAAGCCTAAGGGTAAAAGCAAGGGTAAGGGTAAGGGTAAGGGTAAGGGTAAGAGTAAGGGTAAGGGTAAGGGTAAGGGTAAGCTTAAGGGTAAAAGCAAGGGTAAGGGTAAGGGTAAGGGTAAGGGTAAGCCTAAGGGTAAAAGCAAGGGTAAGGGTAAGGGTAAGGGTAAGGGTAAGGGTAAGCTTAAGGGTAAAAGCAAGGGTAAGGGTAAGGGTAAGGGTAAGGGTAAGGGTAAGGGTAAGCTTAAGGGTAAAAGCAAGGGTGAGGGTAAGGGTAAGGGTAAGGGTAAGGGTAAGGGTAAGGGTAAGGGTAAGCTTAAGGGTAAAAGCAAGGGTAAGGGTAAGGGTAAGGGTAAGGGTAAGGGTAAGGGTAAGGGTAAGGGTAAGGGTAAGCTTAAGGGTAAAAGCAAGGGTAAGGGTAAGGGTAAGGGTAAGGGTAAGGGTAAGGGTAAAGGTAAGGGTAAGCCTAAGGGTAAAAGCAAGGGTAAGGGTAAGGGTAAGGGTAAGGGTAAGGGTAAGGGTAAGGGTAAGGGTAAGGGTAAGGGTAAGGGTAAGGGTAAGGGTAAGGGTAAGGGTAAGGGTAAGGGTAAGGGTAAGGGTAAGGGTAAGGGTAAGGGTAAGGGTAAGCTTAAGGGTAAGCTTAAGGGTAAAAGCAAGGGTAAGGGTAAGGGTAAGGGTAAGGGTAAGGGTAAGGGTAAGGGTAAGGGTAAGGGTAAGGGTAAAGGTAAGGGTAAGCCTAAGGGTAAAAGCAAGGGTAAGGGTAAGGGTAAGGGTAAGGGTAAGGGTAAGGGTAAGGGTAAGGGTAAGGGTAAGGGTAAGGGTAAGGGTAAGGGTAAGGGTAAGGGTAAGGGTAAGGGTAAGGGTAAGGGTAAGGGTAAGGGTAAGGGTAAGGGTAAGCTTAAGGGTAAAAGCAAGGGTAAGGGTAAGGGTAAGGGTAAGGGTAAGCCTAAGGGTAAAAGCAAGGGTAAGGGTAAGGGTAAGGGTAAGGGTAAGGGTAAGCTTAAGGGTAAAAGCAAGGGTAAGGGTAAGGGTAAGGGTAAGGGTAAGGGTAAGGGTAAGCTTAAGGGTAAAAGCAAGGGTAAGGGTAAGGGTAAGGGTAAGGGTAAGGGTAAGGGTAAGGGTAAAGGTAAGGGTAAGCCTAAGGGTAAAAGCAAGGGTAAGGGTAAGGGTAAGGGTAAGGGTAAGGGTAAGGGTAAGGGTAAGGGTAAGGGTAAGGGTAAGGGTAAGGGTAAGGGTAAGGGTAAGGGTAAGGGTAAGGGTAAGGGTAAGGGTAAGGGTAAGCTTAAGGGTTAAAGCAAGGGTAAGGGTAAGGGTAAGGGTAAGGGTACCCTTACCCTTACCTTTACCCTTACCCTCACCCTTACCCTTACCCTTACCCTTGCTTTTACCCTTAAGCTTACCCTTACCCTTACCCTTACCCTTACCCTTACCCTTACCCTTACCCTTACCCTTACCCTTACCCTTACCCTTACCCTTACCCTTGCTTTTACCCTTAAGCTTACCCTTACCCTTACCCTTACCCTTACCCTTACACTTACCCTTACCCTTACCCTTACCCTTACCCTTACCCTTGCATTTACCCTTAGGCTTACCCTTACCTTTACCCTTACCCTTACCCTTACCCTTACCCTTACCCTTACCCTTACCCTTACCCTTACCCTTACCCTTACCCTTACCCTTGCTTTTACCCTTAAGCTTACCCTTACCCTTACACTTACCCTTACCCTTACCCTTGCTTTTACCCTAAAGCTTACCCTTACCCTTACCCTTACCCTTACCCTTACCCTTACCCTTACCCTTACCCTTACCCTTACCCTTACCCTTACCCTTACCCTTGCTTTTACCCTTAAGCTTACCCTTACCCTTACCCTTACCCTTACCCTTACCCTTACCCTTGCTTTTACCCTTAAGCTTACCCTTACCCTTACCCTAACCCTTACCCTTACCCTTACCCTTGCTTTTACCCTTAGGCTTACCCTTACCTTTACCCTTACCCTTACCCTTACCCTTACCCTTACCCTTACCCTTACCCTTACCCTTGCTTTTACCCTTAAGCTTACCCTTACCCTTACCCTTACCCTTACCCTTACCCTTACCCTTGCTTTTACCCTTAAGCTTACCCTTACCCTTACCCTTACCCTTACCCTTGCTTTTACCCTTAGGCTTACCCTTACCCTTACCCTTACCCTTGCTTTTACCCTTAAGCTCACCCTTACCCTTACCCTTACCCTTACCCTTACCCTTACCCTTACCCTTACCCTTACCCTTACCCTTACCCTTACCCTTACCCTTACCCTTACCCTTACCCTTACCCTTACCCTTACCCTTACCCTTACCCTTACCCTTACCCTTACCCTTACCCTTACCCTTACCCTTACCCTTACCCTTACCCTTACCCTTACCCTTACCCTTGCTTTTACCCTTAGGCTTACCCTCACCTTTACCCTTACCCTTACCCTTACCCTTGCTTTTACCCTTAAGCTTACCCTTACCCTTACCCTTACCCTTACCCTTACCCTTGCTTTTACCTTCAAGCTTACCCTTACCCTTACCCTTACCCTTACCCTTACCCTTACCCTTACCCTCACCCTTACCCTCACCCTTGCTTTTACCCTTAAGCAACCCTTACCCTTACCCTTACCCTTACCCTTACCCTTACCCTTGCTTTTACCCTTAAGCTTACCCTTACCCTTACCCTTACCCTTACCCTTACCCTTACCCTTACCCTTACCCTTACCCTTACCCTTGCTTTTACCCTTAGGCTTACCCTTACCCTTACCCTTACCCTTACCCTTGCTTTTACCCTTAAGCTTACCCTTACCCTTACCCTTACCCTTACCCTTACCCTTACCCTTACCCTTACCCTTACCCTTACCCTTACCCTTACCCTTACCCTTACCCTTACCCTTACCCTTACCCTTGCTTTTACCCTTAGGCTTACCCTTACCTTTACCCTTACCCTTACCCTTACCCTTACCCTTAACCTTACCCTTGCTTTTACCCTTAAGCTTACCCTTACCCTTACCCTTACCCTTACCCTTACCCCTACCCTTACCCTTACCCTTACCCTTACCCTTACCCTTACTTTTACCCTTAAGCTTACCCTTACCCTTACCCTTACCCTTACCCTTACCCTTACCCTTACCCTTACCCTTACCCTTGCTTTTACCCTTAAGCTTACCCTTACCCTTACCCTTACCCTTACCCTTAAGCTTACCCTTACCCTTACCCTTACCCTTACCCTTACCCTTACCCTTACCTTTACCCTTGCTTTTACCCTTAAGCTTACCCTTACCCTTACCCTTACCCTTACCCTTACCCTTACCCTTGCTTTTACCCTTAAGCTTACCCTTACCCTTACCCTTACCCTTACCCTTAAGCTCACCCTTACCCTTACCCTTACCCTTACCCTTACCCTTACCCTTACCCTTACCCTTACCCTTACCCTTACCCTTACCCTTACCCTTACCCTTACCCTTACCCTTACCCTTACCCTTACCCTTGCTTTTACCCTTAAGCTTACCCTTACCCTTACCCTTACCCTTAAGCTTACCCTTACCCTTACCCTTACCCTTACCCTTACCCTTGCTTTTACCCTTAAGCTTACCCTTACCCTTACCCTTACCCTTACCCTTAAGCTTACCCTTACCCTTACCCTTACCCTTACCCTTACCCTTACCCTTACCCTTACCCTTACCCTTGCTTTTACCCTTAAGCTTACCCTTACCCTTACCCTTACCCTTACCCTTAAGCTTACCCTTACCCTTACCCTTACCCTTACCCTTACCCTTACCCTTACCCTTACCCTTACCCTTACCCTTGCTTTTACCCTTAAGCTTACCCTTACCCTTACACTTACCCTTACCCTTACCCTAACCTTTACCCTTACCCTTACCCTTACCCTTACCCTTACCCTTACCCTTGCTTTAACCCTTAAGCTTACCCTTACCCTCACCCTTACCCTTACCCTTACCCTTGCTTTTACCCTTAAGCTTACCCTTACCCTTACCCTTACCCTTACCCTTGTTTTACCCTTAGGCTTACCCTTACCCTTACCCTTACCCTTACCCTTGCTTTTACCCTTAAGCTTACCCTTACCCTTACCCTTACCCTTACCCTTACCCTTACCCTTACCCTTACCCTTACCCTTACCCTTACCCTTACCCTTACCCTTACCTTTACCCTTACCCTTGCTTTTACCCTTAGGCTTACCCTTACCTTTACCCTTACCCTTACCCTTACCCTTACCCTTACCCTTACCCTTACCCTTACCCTTACCCTTACCCTTACCCTTACCCTTGCTTTTACCCTTAAGCTTACCCTTACCCTTACCCTTACCCTTACCCTTACCCTTAACCTTACCCTTGCTTTTACCCTTAAGCTTACCCTTACCCTTACCCTTACCCTCACCCTTACCCTTACCGTTACCCTTACCCTTACCCTTACCCTTACCCTTACCCTTACCCTTGCTTTTACCCTTAGGCTTACCCTTACCTTTACCCTTACCCTTACCCTTACCCTTACCCTTGCTTTTACCCTCAAGCTTACCCTTACCCTTACCCTTACCCTTACCCTAACCCTTACCCTTGCTTTTACCCTTAAGCTTACCCTTACCCTTACCCTTACCCTTACCCTTACCCTTACCCTTACCCTTGCTTTTACCCTTAAGCTTACCCTTACCCTTACCCTTACCCTTACCCTTACCCTTACCCTTACCCTTACCCTTACCCTTACCCTTACCCTTGCTTTTACCCTTAAGCTTACCCTTACCCTTACCCTTACCCTTACCCTTACCCTTACCCTTACCCTTACCCTTACCCTTACCCTTGCTTTTACCCTAAGGCTTACCCTTACCTTTACCCTTACCCTTACCCTTACCCTTGCTTTTACCCTTACCCTTACCCTTGCTTTTACCCTTGAGCTTACCCTTACCCTTACCCTTACCCTTACCCTTACCCTTACCCTTACCCTTGCTTTTACCCTTAAGCTTACCCTTACCCTTACCCTTACCCTTACCCATACCCTTACCCTTACCCTTACCCTTACCTTTACCCTTACCCTTACCCTTACCCTTGCTTTTACCCTTAAGCTTACCCTTACCCTTACCCTTACCCTTACCCTTACCCTTACCCTTACCCTTACCCTTACCCTTACCCTTACCCTTACCCTTACCCTTACCCTTGCTTTTACCCTTAAGCTTACCCTTACCCTTAGCCTTACCCTTACCCTTACCCTTACCCTTACCCTTACCCTTACCCTTACCCTTACCCTTACCCTTACCCTTACCCATACCCTTGCTTTTACCCTTAGGCTTACCCTTACCTTTACCCTTACCCTTACCCTTACCCTTACCCTTACCCTTACCCTTGCTTTTACCCTTAAGCTTACCCTTACCCTTACCCTTACCCTTACCCTTACCCTTACCCTTGCTTTTACCCTTAAGCTTACCCTTACCCTTACCCTTATCCTTACCCTTACCCTTGCTTTTACCCTTAGGCTTACCCTTAGCCTTACCCTTACCCTTACCCTTACCCTTACCCTTACCTTTACCCTTACCCTTACCCTTACCCTTACCCTTACCCTTACCCTTACCCTTACCCTTACCCTCACCCTTACCCTTACCCTCACCCTTGCTTTTACCCTTAAGCTTACCCTTACCCTTACCCTTACCCTTACCCTTACCCTTACCCTTTCCCTTACCCTTACCCTTACCCTTACCCTTACCCTTGCTTTTACCCTTAGGCTTACCCTTACCTTTACCCTTACCCTTACCCTTACCCTTACCCTTACCCTTACCCTTACCCTTACCCTTGCTTTTACCCTTAAGCTTACCCTTACCCTTACCCTTACCCTTACCCTTGCTTTTACCCTTAAGCTTACCCTTACCCTTACCCTTACCCTTACCCTTAACCTTACCCTTACCCTTACCCTTACCCTTGCTTTTACCCTTAAGCTTACCCTTACCCTTACCCTTACCCTTACCCTTACCCTTACCCTTGCTTTTACCCTTAAGCTTACCCTTACCCTTACCCTTACCCTTACCCTTACCCTTACCCTTACCCTTACCCTTACCCTTACCCTTACCCTTACCCTTACCCTTACCCTTACCCTTACCCTTACCCTTACCCTTACCCTTACCCTTACCCTTACCCTTACCCTTACCCTTGCTTTTACCCTTAGGCTTACCCTTACCTTTACCCTTACCCTTACCCTTACCCTTACCCTTACCCTTACCCTTGCTTTTACCCTTAAGCCTTACCCTTACCCTTACCCTTACCCTTACCCTTACCCTTACCCTTGCTTTTACCCTTAAGCTTACCCTTACCCTTACCCTTACCCTTACCCTTACCCTTGCTTTTACCCTTAGGCTTACCCTTACCCTTACCCTTACCCTTACCCTTGCTTTTACCCTTAAGCTTACCCTTACACTTACCCTTACCCTTACCCTTACCCTTACCCTTACCCTTACCCTTACCCTTACCCTTACCCTTACCCTTACCCTTGCTTTTACCCTTAGGCTTACCCTTACCTTTACCCTTACCCTTACCCTTACCCTTACCCTTACCCTTACCCTTACCCTTACCCTTACCCTTACCCTTACCCTTACCCTTACCCTTACCCTTGCTTTTACCCTTAAGCTTACCCTTACCCTTACCCTTACCCTTACCCTTACCATTGCTTTTACCCTTAAGCTTACCCTTACCCTTACCCTAACCCTTACCCTCACCCTTACCCTCACCCTTACCCTTACCCTTACCCTTGCTTATACCCTTAAGCTTACCCTTACCCTTACCCTTACCCTTACCCTTACCCTTACCCTTACCCTTACCCTTACCCTTACCCTTACCCTTACCCTTACCCTTACCCTTGCTTTTACCCTTAGGCTTACCCTTACCTTTACCCTTACCCTTACCCTTACCCTTACCCTTACCCTTACCCTTACCCTTACCCTTACCCTTGCTTTTACCCTTAAGCTTACCCTTACCCTTACCCTTAACCTTACCCTTACCCTAACCCTTACCCTTGCTTTTACCCTTTAGCTTACCCTTACCCTTACCCTTACCCTTACCCTTACCCTTACCCTTACCCTTACCCTTACCCTTACCCTTACCCTCACCCTTACCCTTACCCTTACCCTTACCCTTGCTTTTACCCTTAAGCTTACCCTTACCCTTACCCTTACCCTTACCCTTACCCTTACCCTTACACTTACCCTTGCTTTTACCCTTAAGCTTACCCTTACCCTTACCCTTACCCTTACCCTTGCTTTTACCCTTAGGCTTACCCTTACCTTTACCCTTACCCTTACCCTTACCCTTACCCTTACCCTTACCCTTACCCTTACCCTTACCCTTACCCTTGCTTTTACCCTTAAGCTTACCCTTACCCTTACCCTTACCCTTACCCTTACCCTTGCTTTTACCCTTAAGCTTACCCTTACCCTTACCCTTACCCTTACCCTTACCCTTGCTTTTACCCTTAGGCTTACCCCTACCCTTACCCTTACCCTTACCCTTGCTTTCACCCTTAAGCTTACCCTTACCCTTACCCTTACTCTTACCCTTACCCTTACCCTTACCCTTACCCTTACCCTTACCCTTACCCTTACCCTTACCCTTGCTTTTACCCTTAGGATTACCCTTACCTTTACCCTTACCCTAACCCTTACCCTTACCCTTACCCTTACCCTTACCCTTGCTTTTACCCTTAAGCTTACCCTCACCCTTACCCTTACCCTTACCCTTACCCTTACCCTTACCCTTGCTTTTACCCTTAAGCTTACCCTTACCCTTACCCTTACCCTTACCCTTACCCTTACCCTTACCCTTACCCTTACCCTTACCCTTACCCTTACCCTTACCCTTACCCTTGCTTTTACCCTTAAGCTTACCCTTACCCTTACCCTTACCCTTACCCTTACCCTAACCCTTACCCTTGCTTTTACCCTTAAGCTTACCCTTACCCTTACCCTTACCCTTACCCTTACCCTTACCCATACCTTTACCCTTACCCTTACCCTTACCCTTACCCTTACCCTTACCCTTACCCTTACCCTTTCCCTTACCCTTACCCTTACCCTTGCTTTTACCCTTAAGCTTACCCTTACCCTTACCCTTACCCTTACCCTTACCCTTACCCTTACCCTTACCCTTACCCTTACCCTTACCCTTACCCTTACCCTTACCCTTACCCTTACCCTTGCTTTTACCCTTAAGCTTACCCTTACCCTTACCCTTACCCTTACCCTTACCCTTACCCTTACCCTTGCTTTTACCCTTAGGCTTACCCTTACCTTTACCCTTACCCTTACCCTTACCCTTACCCTTACCCTTACCCTTACCCTTGCTTTTACCCTTAAGCTTACCCTTACCCTTACCCTTACCCTTACCCTTACCCTTACCCTTGCTTTTACCCTTAAGCTTACCCTTACCCTTACCCTTACCCTTACCCTTACCCTTGCTTTTACCCTTAGGCTTACCCTTACCCTTACCCTTACCCATACCCTTGCTTTTACCCTTAAGCTTACCCTTACCCTTACCCTTACTCTTACCCTTACCCTTACCCTTACCCTTACCCTTACCCTTACCCTTACCCTTACCCTTACCCTTACCCTTACCCTTACCCTTGCCCTTACCCTTACCCTTACCCTTGCTTTTACCCTTAGGCTTACCCTTACCTTTACCCTTACCCTAACCCTTACCCTTACCCTTACCCTTACCCTTACCCTTGCTTTTACCCTTAAGCTTACCCTTACCCTTACCCTTACCCTTACCCTTACCCTTGCTTTTACCCTTAAGCTTACCCTTACCCTTACCCTTACCCTTACCCTTACCCTTACCCTTACCCTTACCCTTACCCTTACCCTTACCCTTGCTTTTACCCTTAAGCTTACCCTTACCCTTACCCTTACCCTTACCCTTACCCTTACCCTTACCCTTATCCTTGCTTTTACCCTTAGGCTTACCCTTACCTTTACCCTTACCCTTACCCTTACCCTTGCCCTTACCCTTGCTTTTACCCTTAAGCTTACCCTTACCCTTACCCTTACCCTTACCCTTAAGCTTACCCTTACCCTTACCCTTACCCTTACCCTTACCCTTACCCTTACCCTTACCCTTACCCTTACCCTTACCCTTACCCTTACCCTTACCCTTACCCTTGCTTTTACCCTTAAGCTTACCCTTACCCTTACCCTTACCCTTAACCTTACACTTAACCTTACCCTTGCTTTTACCCTTAAGCTTACCCTTACCCTTACCCTTACCCTTACCCTTAAGCTTTCCCTTACCCTTACCCTTACCCTTACCCTTACCCTTACCCTTACCCTTACCCTTACCCTTACCCTTACCCTTACCCTTACCCTTACCCTTACCCTTACCCTTACCCTTGCTTTTACCCTTAAGCTTACCCTTACCCTTACCCTTACCCTTACCCTTAAGCTTACCCTTACCCTTACCCTTACCCTTACCCTTACCCTTACCCTCACCCTTACCCTTACCCTTGCTTTTACCCTTAAGCTTACCCTTACCCTTACCCTTACTCTTACCCTTAAGCTTACCCTTACCCTTACCCTTACCCTTACCCTTACCCTTACCCTTGCTTTTACCCTTAAGCTTACCCTTACCCTTACCCTTACGCTTACCCTTAAGCTTACCCTTACCCTTACCCTTACCCTTACCCTTACCCTTACCCTTACCCTTACCCTTACCCTTACCCTTACCCTTGCTTTTACCCTCAAGCTTACCCTTACCCTTACCCTTACCCTTAAGCTTACCCTTACCCTTACCCTTACCCTTACCCTTACCCTTACCCTTACCCTTACCCTTACCCTTACCCTTACCCTTACCCTTACCCTTGCTTTTACCCTTAAGCTTACCCTTACCCTTACCCTTAACCTTACCCTTACCCTTACCCTTACCCTTACCCTTACCCTTGCTTTTACCCTTAGGCTTACCCTTGCCTTTACCCTTACCCTTACCCTTACCCTTACCCTTACCCTTACCCTTACCCTTACCCTTACCCTTACCCTTACCTTTACCCTTACCCTTGCTTTTACCCTTAAGCTTACCCTTACCCTTACCCTTACCCTTACCCTTACCCTTACTCTTGCTTTTACCCTTAAGCTTACCCTTACCCTTACCCTTACCCTTACCCTTACCCTTGCTTTTACCCTTAGGCTTACCCTTACCCTTGCCCTTACCCTTACCCTTGCTTTTACCCTTAAGCTTACCCTTACCCTTACCCTTACCCTTACCCTTACCCTTACCCTTACCCTTACCCTTACCCTTACCCTTACCCTTACCCTTACCCTTACCCTTACCCTTACCCTAACCTTTACCCTTACCCTTACCCTTACCCTTACCCTTACCCTTGCTTTTACCCTTAGGCTTACCCTTACCTTTACCCTTACCCTTACCCTTACCCTTACCCTTACCTTTGCTTTTACCCTTAAGCTTACCCTTACCCTTACCTTTACCCTTACCCTTACCCTTACCCTTACCCTTACCCTTACCCTTACCCTTACCCTTACCCTTACCCTTACCCCCACCCTTGCTTTTACCCTTAAGCTTAACCTTACCCTTACCCTTACCCTTACCCTTGCTTTTACCCTTAAGCTTACCCTTACCCTTACCCTTGCTTTTACCCTTAGGCTTAGCCTTACCCTTACCCTTACCCTTACCCTTGCTTTTACCCTTAAGCTTACCCTTACCCTTACCCTTACCCTTACTCTTACCCTTACCCTTACCCTTACCCTTACCCTTACCCTTGCTTTTACCCTTAGGCTTACCCTTACCTTTACCCTTACCCTTACCCTTACCCTTACCCTTACCCTTACCCTTACCCTTACCCTTACCCTTACCCTTACCCTTGCTTTTACCCTTAAGCTAACCCTTACCCTTACCCTTACCCTTACCCTTACCCTTAACCTTACCCTTACCCTTGCTTTTACCCTTAAGCTCACCCTTACCCTTACCCTTTCCCTTACCCTTACACTTCCCCTTACCCTGACCCTTACCCTTGCTTTTACCCTTAAGCTTACCCTTACCCTTACCCTTACCCTTACCCTTAAGCTTACCCTTACCCTAACCCTTACCCTTACCCTTACCCTTACCCTTACCCTTGCTTTTACCCTTAAGCTTACCCTTACCCTTTCCCTTACCCTTACCCTTACCCTTGCTTTTACCCTTAAGCTTACCCTTACCCTTACCCTTACCCTTACCCTTAAGCTTACCCTTACCCTTACCCTTACCCTTACCCTTACCCTTACCCTTACCCTTGCTTTTACCCTTAAGCTTACCCTTACCCTTGCCCTTACCCTTACCCTTACCCTAACCCTTACCCTTAGCCTTACCCTTACCCTTACCCTTACCCTTACCCTTACCCTTGCTTTTACCCTTAGGCTTACCCTTACCTTTACCCTTACCATTACCCTTACCCTTACCCTTACCCTTACCCTTACCCTTACCCTTGCTTTTACCCTTAAGCTTACCCTTACCCTTACCCTTACCCTTACCCTTACCCTTACCATTGCTTTTACCCTTAAGCTTACCCTTACCCTTACCCTTACCCTTACCCTTACCCTTACCCTTACCCTTACCCTTACCCTTACCCTTACCCTTGCTTTTACCCTTAAGCTTACCCTTACCCTTAACCTTACTCTTACCCTTACCCTTACCCTTACCCTTACCCTTGCTTTTACCCTTAAGCTTACCCTTACCCTTACCTTTACCCTTACCCTTACCCTTACCCTTACCCTTACCCTTACCCTTACCCTTACCCTTACCCTTACCCTTACCCTTACCCTTACCCTTACCCTTGCTTTTACCCTTAGGCTTACCCTTACCTTTAGCCTTACCCTTACCCTTACCCTTACCCTTATCCTTACCCTTACTCTTGCTTTTACCCTTAAGCTTACCCTTACCCTTACCCTTACCCTTACCCTTACCCTTACCCTTGCTTTTACCCTTAAGCTTACCCTTACCCTTACCCTTACCCTTACACTTACCCTTGCTTTTACCCTTAGGCTTACCCTTACCCTTACCCTTACCCTTACCCTTAAGCTTACCCTTACCCTTACCCTTACCCTTACCCTTACCCTTACCCTTACCCTTACCCTTACCCTTACCCTTACCCTTACCCTTACCCTTACCCTTACCCTTACCCTTACCCTTGCTTTTACCCTTAAGCTTACCCTTACCCTTACCCTTACCCTTACCCTTACCCTTACCCTTACCCTTACCCTTACCCTTACCCTTACCCTTACCCTTACCCTTACCCTTACCCTTACCCTTGCTTTGACCCTTAGGCTTACCCTTACCTTTACCCTTACCCTTACCCTTACCCTTACCCTTACCCTTATTCTTACCCTTGCTTTTACCCTTAAGCTTACCCTTACCCTTACCCTTACCCTTACCCTTACCCTTACCCTTACCCTTACCCTTACCCTTACCCTTACCCTTACCCTTGCTTTTACCCTTAAGCTTACCCTTACCCTTACCCTTACCCTTACCCTTACCCTTACCCTTACCCTTGCTTTTACCCTTAGGCTTACCCTTACCTTTACCCTTACCCTAACCCTTACCCTTACCCTTACCCTTACCCTTACCCTTGCTTTTACCCTTAAGCTTACCCTTACCCTTACCCTTACCCTTACCCTTACCCTTACCCTTGCTTTTACCCTTAAGCTTACCCTTACCCTTACCCTTACCCTTACCCTTACCCTTACCCTTACCCTTACCCTTACCCTTGCTTTTACCCTTAAGCTTACCCTTACCCTTACCCTTACCCTTACCCTTACCCTTACCCTTACCCTTACCCTTACCCTTATCCTTGCTTTTACCCTTAGGCTTACCCTTACCTTTACCCTTACCCTTACCCTTACCCTTGCCCTTACCCTTGCTTTTACCCTTAAGCTAACCCTTACCCTTACCCTTACCCTTACCCTTAAGCTTACCCTTACCCTTACCCTTACCCTTACCCTTACCCTTACCCTTACCCTTACCCTTACCCTTACCCTTACCCTTGCTTTTACCCTTAAGCTTACCCTTACCCTTACCCTTACCCTTAACCTTACACTTAACCTTACCCTTGCTTTTACCCTTAAGCTTACCCTTACCCTTACCCTTACCCTTACCCTTAAGCTTTCCCTTACCCTTACCCTTACCCTTACCCTTACCCTTACCCTTACCCTTACCCTTACCCTTACCCTTACCCTCACCCTTACCCTTACCCTTACCCTTACCCTTACCCTTGCTTTTACCCTTAAGCTTACCCTTACCCTTACCCTTACCCTTACCCTTAAGCTTACCCTTACCCTTACCCTTACCCTTACCCTTACCCTCACCCTTACCCTTACCCTTGCTTTTACCCTTAAGCTTACCCTTACCCTTACCCTTACTCTTACCCTTAAGCTTACCCTTACCCTTACCCTTACCCTTACCCTTACCCTTACCCTTGCTTTTACCCTTAAGCTTACCCTTACCCTTACCCTTACGCTTACCCTTAAGCTTACCCTTACCCTTACCCTTACCCTTACCCTTACCCTTACCCTTACCCTTACCCTTACCCTTACCCTTGCTTTTACCCTCAAGCTTACCCTTACCCTTACCCTTACCCTTAAGCTTACCCTTACCCTTACCCTTACCCTTACCCTTACCCTTACCCTTACCCTTACCCTTACCCTTACCCTTACCCTTACCCTTGCTTTTACCCTTAAGCTTACCCTTACCCTTACCCTTAACCTTACCCTTACCCTTACCCTTACCCTTACCCTTACCCTTGCTTTTACCCTTAGGCTTACCCTTGCCTTTACCCTTACCCTTACCCTTACCCTTACCCTTACCCTTACCCTTACCCTTACCCTTACCCTTACCCTTACCTTTACCCTTACCCTTGCTTTTACCCTTAAGCTTACCCTTACCCTTACCCTTACCCTTACCCTTACCCTTACTCTTGCTTTTACCCTTAAGCTTACCCTTACCCTTACCCTTACCCTTACCCTTACCCTTGCTTTTACCCTTAGGCTTACCCTTACCCTTGCCCTCACCCTTACCCTTGCTTTTACCCTTAAGCTTACCCTTACCCTTACCCTTACCCTTACCCTTACCCTTACCCTTACCCTTACCCTTACCCTTACCCTTACCCTTACCCTTACCCTTACCCTTATTCTTACCCTTGCTTTTACCCTTAAGCTTACCCTTACCCTTACCCTTACCCTTACCCTTACCCTTACCCTTACCCTTACCCTTACCCTTACCCTTACCCTTACCCTTACCGTTGCTTTTACCCTTAGGCTTAACCTTACCTTTACCCTTACCCTTACCCTTACCCTTACCCTTACCCTTACCCTTACCCTTACCCTTACCCTTACCCTTACCCTTACCCTTACCCTTACCCTTACCCTTACCCTTACCCTTAACCTTGCTTTTACCCTTAAGCTTACCCTTACCCTTACCCTTACCCTTACCCTTACCCTTACCCTTACCCTTACCCTTGCTTTTACCCTTAAGCTTACCCTTACCCTTACCCTTACCCTTACCCTCACCCTTACCCTTACCCTTACCCTTGCTTATACCCTTAAGCTTAACCTTACCCTTACCCTTACCCTTACCCTTACCCTTACCCTTACCCTTGCTTTTACCCTTAGGCTTACCCTTACCCTTACCCTTACCCTTACCCTTGCTTTTACCCTTAAGCTTAACCTTACCCTTACCCTTACCCTTACTCTTACCCTTACCCTTACCCTTACCCTTACCCTTGCTTTTACCCTTAGGCTTACCCTTACCTTTACCCTTACCCTTACCCTCACCCTTACCCTTACCCTTACCCTTACCCTTACCCTTACCCTTGCTTTTAACCTTAAGCTAACCCTTACCCTTACCCTTACCCTTACCCTTACCCTTAACCTTACCCTTACCCTTGCTTTTACCCTTAAGCTCACCCTTACCCTTACCCTTACCCTTACCCTTACACTTACCCTTACCCTGACCCTTACCCTTGCTTTTACCCTTAAGCTTACCCTTACCCTTACCCTTACCCTTAAGCTTACCCTTACCCTTACCCTTACCCTTACCCTTACCCTTACCCTTACCCTTACTCTTGCTTTTACCCTTAAGCTTACCCTTACCCTTACCCTTACCCTTACCCTTACCCTTGCTTTTACCCTTAAGCTTACCCTTACCCTTACCCTTACCCTTACCCTTACCCTTAAGCTTACCCTTACCCTTACCCTTACCCTTACCCTTACCCTTACCCTTACCCTTACCCTTACCCTTGCTTTTACCCTTAAGCTTACCCTTACCCTTACCCTTACCCTTACCCTAACCCTTACCCTTAACCTTACCCTTACCCTTACCCTTACCCTTACCCTTACCCTTGCTTTTACCCTTAGGCTTACCCTTACCTTTACCCTTACCATTACCCTTACCCTTACCCTTACCCTTACCCTTACCCTTACCCTTACCCTTGCTTTTACCCTTAAGCTTACCCTTACCCTTACCCTTACCCTTACCCTTACCCTTACCCTTACCCTTACCCTTACCCTTACCCTTACCCTTACCCTTGCTTTTACCCATAAGCTTACCCTTACCCTTACCCTTACTCTTACCCTTACCCTTACCCTTACCCTTACCCTTACCCTTGCTTTTACCCTTAAGCTTACCCTTACCCTTACCTTTACCCTTACCCTTACCCTTACCCTTACCCTTACCCTTACCCTTACCCTTACCCTTACCCTTACCCTTACCCTTACTCTTACCCTTGCTTTTACCCTTAGGCTTACCCTTACCTTTAGCCTAACCCTTACCCTTACCCTTACCCTTACCCTTACCCTTACCCTTGCTTTTACCCTTAAGCTTACCCTTACCCTTACCCTTACCCTTACCCTTACCCTTGCTTTTACCCTTAAGCTTACCCTTACCCTTACCCTTACCCTTACTCTTACCCTTGCTTTTACCCTTAGGCTTACCCTTACCCTTACCCTTACCCTTACCCTTAAGCTTACCCTTACCCTTACCCTTACCCTTACCCTTACCCTTACCCTTACCCTTACCCTTACCCTTACCCTTACCCTTACCCTTACCCTTACCCTTGCTTTTACCCTTAAGCTTACCCTTACCCTTACCCTTACCCTTACCCTTACCCTTACCCTTACCCTTACCCTTGCTTTGACCCTTAGGCTTACCCTTACCTTTACCCTTACCCTTACCCTTACCCTTACCCTTACCCTTGCTTTTACCCTTAAGCTTACCCTTACCCTTACCCTTACCCTTACCCTTACCCTTGCTTTTACCCTTAGGCTTACCCTTACCCTTACCCTTACCCTTACCCTTGCTTTTACCCTTAAGCTTACCCTTACCCTTACCCTTACCCTTACCCTTACCCTTACCCTTACCCTTACCCTTACCCTTACCCTTACCCTTACTCTTACCCTTACCCTTACCCTTGCTTTTACCCTTAGGCTTAACCTTACCTTTACCCTTACCCTTACCCTTACCCTTACCCTTACCCTTACCCTTACCCTTACCCTTACCCTTACCCTTACCCTTACCCTTACCCTTACCCTTACCCTTGCTTTTACCCTTAAGCTTACCCTTACCCTTACCCTTACCCTTACCCTTACCCTTACCCTTACCCTTACCCTTGCTTTTACCCTTAAGCTTACCCTTACCCTTACCCTTACCCTTACCCTCACCCTTACCCTTACCTTTACCCTTGCTTATACCCTTAAGCTTACCCTTACCCTTACCCTTACCCTTACCCTTACCCTTGCTTTTACCCTTAAGCTTACCCTTACCCTTACCCTTACCCTTACCCTTACCCTTACCCTTACCCTTACCCTTACCCTTTCCCTTAACCTTGCTTTTACCCTTAGGCTTACCCTTACCTTTACCCTTACCATTACCCTTACCCTTACCCTTACCCTTACCCTTACCCTTACCCTTACCCTTGCTTTTACCCTTAAGCTTACCCTTACCCTTACCCTTACCCTTACCCTTACCCTTACCCTTACCCTTACCCTTACCCTTACCCTTACCCTTACCCTTACCCTTACCCTTACCCTTACCCTTACCCTTGCTTTTACCCTTAAGCTTACCCTTACCCTTACCCTTACCCTTACCCTTACCCTTACCCTTGCTTTTACCCTTAAGCTTACCCTTACCCTTACTCTTACCCCTACCCTTACCCTTACCCTTACCCTTACCCTTACCCTTACCCTTACCCTTACCCTTGCTTTTACCCTTAGGCTTACCCTCACCTTTACCCTTACCCTTACCCTTACCCTTACCCTTACCCTTACCCTTGCTTTTACCCTTAAGCTTACCGTTACCCTTACCCTTACCCTTACCCTTAGCCTTACCCTTACCCTTTCCTTTACCCTTAAGCTTACCCTTACCCTTACCCTTACCCTTACACTTACCCTTGCTTTTACCCTTAGGCTTACCCTTACCCTTACCCTTACCCTTACCCTTAAGCTTACCCTTACCCTTACCCTTACCCTTACCCTTACCCTTACCCTTACCCTTACCCTTACCCTTACCCTTACCCTTACCCTTACCCTTACCCTTACCCTTGCTTTTACCCTTAAGCTTACCCTTACCCTTACCCTTACCCTTACCCTTACCCTTACCCTTACCCTTACCCTTACCCTTACCCTTACCCTTACCCTTACCCTTACCCTTACCCTTACCCTTACCCTTACCCTTACCCTTGCTTTTACCCTTAAGCTTACCCTTACCTTTACCCTTACCCTTACCCTTACCCTTACCCTTACCCTTACCCTTACCCTTACCCTTGCTTTTACCCTTAAGCTTACCCTTACCCTTACCCTTACCCTTACCCTTACCCTAACCCTTACCCTTGCTTTTACCCTTAAGCTTACCCTTACCCTTACCCTTACCCTTACCCTTACCCTTACCCTTACCCTTACCCTTACCCATACCCTTACCCTTATCCTTGCTTTTACTCTTAGGCTTACACTTACCTTTACCCTTACCCTTACCCTTAACCTCACCCTCACCCTTACCCTTACCCTTGCTTTTACCCTTAAGCTTACCCTTACCCTTACCCTTACCCTTACCCTTACCCTTGCTTTTACCCTTAAGCTTACCCTTACCCTTACCCTTAACCTTACCCTTACCCTTGCTTTTACCCTTAGGCTTACCCTTACCCTTACCCTTACCCTTACCCTTGCTTTTACCCTTAAGCTTACCCTTACCCTTACCCTTACTCTTACCCTTACCCTTACCCTTACCCTTACCCTTACCCTTACCCTTACCCTTACCCTTACCCTTACCCTTACCCTTACCCTTACCCTTGCTTTTACCCTTAGGCTTACCCTTACCTTTACCCTTACCCTAACCCTTACCCTTACCCTTACCCTTACCCTTACCCTTGCTTTTACCCTTAAGCTTACCCTTACCCTTACCCTTACCCTTACCCTTACCCTTACCCTTACCCTTACCCTTACCCTTACCCTTACCCTTACCCTTGCTTTTACCCTTAAGCTTACCCTTACCCTTACCCTTACCCTTACCCTTACCCTTACCCTTACCCTTACCCTTACCCTTACCCTTACCCTTGCTTTTACCCTTAAGCTTACCCTTACCCTTACCCTTACCTTTACCCTTACCCTTACCCTTACCCTTACCCTTACCCTTGCTTTTACCCTTAGGCTTACCCTTACCTTTACCCTTACCCTTACCCTTACCCTTACCCTTACCCTTGCTTTTACCCTTAAGCTTACCCTTACCCTTACCCTTACCCTTAAGCTTACCCTTACCCTTACCCTTACCCTTACCCTTACCCTTACCCTTACCCTTACCCTTACCCTTACCCTTACCCTTACCCTTACCCTTACCCTTACCCTTACCCTTACCCTTACCCTTACCCTTACCCTTACCCTTGCTTTTACCCTTAAGCTTACCCTTACCCTTACCCTTACCCTTACCCTTACCCTTACCCTTGCTTTTACCCTTAAGCTTACCCTTACCCTTACCCTTACCCTTAAGCTTACCCTTACCCTTACCCTTACCCTCACCCTTACCCTTACCCTTACCCTTACCCTTACCCTTACCCTTACCCTTACCCTTACCCTTACCCTTGCTTTTACCCTTAAGCTTACCCTTACCCTTACCCTTACCCTTACCCTTAAGCTTACCCTTACCCTTACCCTTACCCTTACCCTTACCCTTACCCTTAACCTTACCCTTGCTTTTACCCTTAAGCTTACCCTTACCCTTACCCTTACCCTTACCCTTAAGCTTACCCTTACCCTTACCCTTACCCTTACCCTTACCCTTGCTTTTACCCTTAAGCTTACCCTTACCCTTACCCTTACCCTTACCCTTAAGCTTACCCTTACCCTTACCCTTACCCTTACCCTTACCCTTGCTTTAACCCTTAAGCTTACCCTTACCCTTACCCTAACCCTTACCCTTGCTTTTACCCTTAAGCTTACCCTTACCCTTACCCTTACCCTTACCCTTAAGCTTACCCTTACCCTTACCCTTACCCTTACCCTTACCCTTACCCTCACCCTTACCCTTACCCTTACCCTTGCTTTTACCCTTAAGCTTACCCTTACCCTTACCCTTACCCTTACCCTTACCCTTACCCTTACCCTTACCCTTGCTTTTACCCTTAGGCTTACCCTTACCTTTACCCTTACCCTTACCCTTACCCTTACCCTTACCCTTACCCTTGCTTTTACCCTTAAGCTTACCCTTACCCTTACCCTTACCCTTACCCTTACCCTTACCCTTACCCTTGCTTTTACCCTTAAGCTTACCCTTACCCTTACCCTTACCCTTACCCTTACCCTTGCTTTTACCCTTAGGCTTACCCTTACCCTTACCCTTACCCTTACCCTTGCTTTTACCCTTAAGCTTACCCTTACCCTTACCCCTACCCTTACCCTTACCCTTACCCTTACCCTTACCCTTACCCATACCCTTACCCTTACCCTTACCCTTACCCTTACCCTTACCCTTACCCTTACCCTTACCCTTACCCTTACCCTTACCCTTACCCTTACCCTTGCTTTTACCCTTAGGCTTACCCTTACCTTTACCCTTACCCTTACCCTTACCCTTACCCTTACCCTTGCTTTTACCCTTAAGCTTACCCTTACCCTTACCCTTACCCTTACCCTTACCCTTACCCTTACCCTTACCCTTACCCTTACCCTTACCCTTGCTTTTACCCTTAAGCTTACCCTTACCCTTACCCTCACCCTTACCCTTACCCTTACCCTTACCCTTACCCTTACCCTTACCCCCACCCTTGCTTTTACCCTTAAGCTTACCCTTACCCTTACCCTTACCCTTACCCTTACCCTTACCCTTACCCTTGCTTTTACCCTTAAGCTTACCCTTACCCTTACCCTTACCCTTACCCTTACCCTTGCTTTTACCCTTAGGCTTACCCTTACCCTTACCCTTACCCTTACCCTTGCTTTTACCCTTAAGCTTACCCTTACCCTTACCCTTACTCTTACCCTTACCCTTACCCTTACCCTTACCCTTGCTTTTACCCTTAGGCTTACCCTTACCTTTACCCTTACCCTTACCCTTACCCTTACCCTTACCCTTACCCTTACCCTTACCCTTACCCTTACCCTTACCCTTACCCTTGCTTTTACCCTTAAGCTTACCCTTACCCTTACCCTTACCCTTACCCTTACCCTTACCCTTACCCTTACCCTTACCCTTACCCTTACCCTTACCCTTACCCTTACCCTTGCTTTTACCCTTAAGCTCACCCTTACCCTTACCCTTACCCTTACCCTTACCCTTACCCTTACCCTTACCCTTACCCTTACTCTTACCCTTACCCTTGCTTTTACCCTTAAGCTTACCCTTAACCTTACCCTTACCCTTACCCTTAAGCTTACCCTTACCCTTACCCTTACCCTTACCCTTACCCTTACCCTTACCCTTACCCTTACCCTTGCTTTTACCCTTAAGCTTACCCTTACCCTTACCCTTACCCTTACCCTTACCCTTGCTTTTACCCTTACGCTTACCCTTACCCTTACCCTTACCCTTACCCTTAAGCTTACCCTTACCCTTACCCTTACCCTTACCCTTACCCTTACCCTTACCCTTACCCTTACCCTTACCCTTGCTTTTACCCTTAAATATTACCCTTACCCTTACCCTTACCCTTACCCTTACCCTTACCCTTACCCTTACCCTTACCCTTACCCTTGCTTTTACCCTTAGGCTTACCCTTACCTTTACCCTTACCATTACCCTTACCCTTACCCTTACCCTTACCCTTACCCTTACCCTTGCTTTTACCCTTAAGCTTACCCTTACCCTTACCCTTACCCTTACCCTTACCCTTACCCTTACCCTTACCCTTACCCTTACCCTTACCCTTACCCTTACCCTTACCCTTACCCTTACCCTTACCCTTACCCTAACCCTTACCCTTACCCTTACCCTTACCCTTACCCTTACCCTTCCCTTACCCTTACCTTTACCCTTACCCTTACCCTTGCTTTTACCCTTAAGCTTACCCTTACCCTTACCCTTACCCTTACCCTTACCCTTACCCTTACCCTTACCCTTGCTTTTACCCTTAAGCTTACCCTTACCCTTACTCTTACCCCTACCCTTACCCTTACCCTTACCCTTACCCTTACCCTTACCCTTACCCTTACCCTTACCCTTGCTTTTACCCTTAGGCTTACCCTCACCTTTACCCTTACCCTTACCCTTACCCTTACCCTTACCCTTACCCTTGCTTTTACCCTTAAGCTTACCCTTACCCTTACCCTAACCCTTACCCTTAGCCTTACCCTTACCCTTGCTTTTACCCTTAAGCTTACCCTTACCCTTACCCTTACCCTTACCCTTGCTTTTACCCTTAGGCTTACCCTTACCCTTACCCTTACCCTTACCCTTACCCTTAAGCTTACCCTTACCCTTACCCTTACCCTTACCCTTACCCTTACCCTTACCCTTACCCTTACCCTTACCCTTACCCGTACCCTTACCCTTACCCTTACCCTTACCCTTACCCTTACCCTTACCCTTGCTTTTACCCTTAAGCTTACCCTTACCCTTACCCTTACCCTTACCCTTACCCTTACCCTTACCCTTACCCTTACCCTTACCCTTACTTAGGGTAAGGGTAAGGGTAAGCTTAAGGGTAAAAGCAAGGTAAGGGTAAGGGTAAGGGTAAGGGTAAGGGTAAGGGTAAGGGTAAGGGTAAGCTTAAGGGTAAGGGTAAGGGTAAGGGTAAGGGTAAGCTTAAGGGTAAAAGCAAGGGTAAGGGTAAGGGTAAGGGTAAGGGTAAGGGTAAGCTTAAGGGTAAGGGTAAGGGTAAGGGTAAGGGTAAGCTTAAGGGTAAAAGCAAGGGTAAGGTTAAGGGTAAGGGTAAGGGTAAGGGTAAGGGTAAGCTTAAGGGTAAGGGTAAGGGTAAGGGTAAGGGTAAGCTTAAGGGTAAAAGCAAGGGTAAGGGTAAGGGTAAGGGAAAGGGTAAGGGTAAGGGTAAGGGTAAGGGTAAGGGTAAGGGTAAGGGTAAGGGTAAGGGTAAGGGTAAGGGTAAGGGTAAGGGTAAGGGTAAGGGTAAGGGTAAGCTTAAGGGTAAGGGTAAGGGTAAGGGTAAGCTTAAGGGTAAAAGCAAGGGTAAGGGTAAGGGTAAGGGTAAGGGTAAGGGTAAGCTTAAGGGTAAAAGCAAGGGTAAGGGTAAGGGTAAGGGTAAGGGTAAGGGTAAGGGTAAGGGTAAGGGTAAGGGTAAGGGTAAGCTTAAGGGTAAGGGTAAGGGTAAGCTTAGGGGTAAAAGCAAGGGTAAGGGTAAGGGTAAGGGTAAGGGTAAGGGTAAGGGTAAAGGTAAGGGTAAGCCTAAGGGTAAAAGCAAGGGTAAGGGTAAGGGTAAGGGTAAGGGTAAGGGTAAGGGTAAGGGTAAGGGTAAGTGTAAGGGTAAGCTTAAGGGTAAAAGCAAGGGTAAGGGTAAGGGTAAGGGTAAGGGTAAGGGTAAGGGTAAGGGTAAGGGTAAGGGTAAGGGTAAGGGTAAGGGTAAGGGTAAGGGTAAGGGTAAGGGTAAGGGTAAGGGTAAGCTTAAGGGTAAAAGCAAGGGTAAGGGTAAGGGTAAGGGTAAGGGTAAGGGTAAGGGTAAGGGTAAGGGTAAGGGTAAGGGTAAGGGTAAGGGTATAGGTAAGCTTAAGGGTAAAAGCAAGGGTAAGGGTAAGGGTAAGGGTAAGGGTAAGGGTAAGGGTTAGGGTAAGGGTAAAGGTAAGGGTAAGCCTAAGGGTAAAAGCAAGGGTAAGAGTAAGGGTAAGGGTAAGGGTAAGGGTAAGGGTAAGGGTAAGGGTAAGGGTAAGGGTAAGGGTAAGAGTAAGGGTAAGGGTAAGGGTAAGCTTAAGGGTAAAAGCAAGGGTAAGGGTAAGGGTAAGGGTAAGGGTAAGCCTAAGGGTAAAAGCAAGGGTAAGGGTAAGGTTAAGGGTAAGGGTAAGGGTAAGCTTAAGGGTAAAAGCAAGGGTAAGGGTAAGGGTAAGGGTAAGGGTAAGGGTAAGCTTAAGGGTAAAAGCAAGGGTAAGGGTAAGGGTGAGGGTAAGGGTATGGATAAGGGTAAGGGTAAGGGTAAAGGTAAGGGTAAGCCTAAGAGTAAAAGCAAGGGTAAGGGTAAGGGTAAGGGTAAGGGTAAGGGTAAGGGTAAGGGTAAGGGTAAGGGTAAGGGTAAGCTTAAGGGTAAAAGCAAGGGTAAGGATAAGGGTAAGGGTAAGGGTAAGGGCAAGGGTAAGGGTAAGGGTAAGCTTAAGGGTAAAAGCAAGGGTAAGGGTAAGGGTAAGGGTAAGGGTAAGGGTAAGGGTAAGGGTAAGGGTAAGGGTAAGGGTAAGGGTAAGGGTAAGCTTAAGGGTAAAAGCAAGGGTAAGGGTTAGGGTAAGGGTAAGGGTAAGGGTAAGGGTAAGGGTAAGCTTAAGGGTAAAAGTAAGGGTAAGGGTAAGGGTAAGGGTAAGGGTAAGGGTAAGGGTAAAGGTAAGGGTAAGCCTAAGGGTAAAAGCAAGGGTAAGGGTAAGGGTAAGGGTAAGGGTAAGGGTAAGGGTAAGGGTAAGGGTAAGGGTAAGGGTAAGGGTAAGGGTAAGGGTAAGGGTAAGGGTAAGGGTAAGGGTAAGGGTAAGGGTAAGGGTAAGGGTGAGGGTAGGCTTAAGGGTATAAGCAAGGGTAAGGGTAAGGGTAAGGGTGAGGGTAAGGGTAAGGGTAAGGGTAAGGGTAAGCTTAAGGGTAAAAGCAAGGGTAAGGGTAAGGGTAAGGGTAAGGGTAAGCTTAAGGGTAAAAGCAAGGGTAAGGGTAAGGGTAAGGGTAAGGGTAAGGGTAAGGGTAAGGAAAAGGGTAAGGGTAAGGGTAAAGGTAAGGTTAAGCCTAAGGGTAAAAGCAAGGGTAAGGGTAAGGGTAAGGGTAAGGGTAAGGGTAAGGGTAAGGGTAAGTGTAAGGGTAAGGGTAAGGGTAAGGGTAAGCTTAAGGGTAAAAGCAAGGGTAAGGGTAAGGGTAAGGGTAAGGGTAAGCCTAAGGGTAAAAGCAAGGGTAAGGGTAAGGGTAAGGGTAAGGGTAAGGGTAAGGGTAAGCTTAAGGGTAAAAGCAAGGGTAAGGGTAAGGGTAAGGGTAAGGGTAAGGGTAAGGGTAAGGGTAAGGGTAAGCTTAAGGGTAAAAGCAAGGGTAAGGGTAAGGGTAAGGGTAAGGGTAAGGGTAAGGGTAAGGGTAAGGGTAAGGGTAAGGGTAAAGGTAAGGGTAAGCCTAAGGGTCAAAGCAAGGGTAAGGGTAAGGGTAAGGGTAAGGGTAAGGGTAAGGGTAAGGGTAAGGGTAAGGGTAAGGGTAAGGTTTTAGGTAAGGGTAAGCTTAAGGGTAAAAGCAAGGGTTAGGGTAAGGGTAAGGGTAAGGGTAAGGGTAAGGGTAAGGGTAAGGGTAAGGGTAAGGGTAAGTGTAAGGGTAAGCTTAAGGGTAAGGGTAAGGGTAAGGGTAAGGGTAAGCCTAAGGGTAAAAGCAAGGGTAAGTGTAAGGGTAAGGGTAAGGGTAAGGGTAAGCTTACCCTTACCCTTACCCTTACCCTTGCTTTTACCCTCAAGCTTACCCTTACCCTTACCCTTACCCTTACCCTTACCCTTACCCTTACCCTTACCCTTATCCTTACCCTTGCTTTTACCCTTAAGCTCACCCTTACCCTTACCCTTACCCTTACCCTTACCCTTACCCTTACCCTTACCCTTACCTTTGCTTTTACTCTTAGGCTTACCCTTACCTTTACCCTTACCCTTACCCTTACCCTTACCCTCACCCTTACCCTTACCCTTGCTTTTACCCTTAAGCTTACCCTTACCCTTACCCTTACCCTTAC
>CAUEHS010000555.1:0-30152 GCA_958510865.1 Myrrha octodecimguttata | reverse complement strand
CCCCTACCCCTACCCTTGCTTTTACCCTTAAGCTCTCCCTTACCCTTACCCTTACCCTTACCCTTACCCTTACACTTACCCTTACCCTGACCCTTACCCTTGCTTTTACCCTTAAGCTTACCTTTACCCTTACCCTTACCCTTACCCTTAAGCTTACCCTTTCCCTTACCCTTACCCTTACCCTTACCCTTACCCTTGCTTTTACCCTTAAGCTTACCCTTACCCTTACCCTTACCCTTACCCTTACCCTTACCCTTGCTTTTACCCTTAATCTTACCCTTACCCTTACCCTTACCCTTACCCTTACCCTTGCTTTTACCCTTACCCTTACCCTTACCCTTACCCTTACCCTTACCCTTGCTTTTACCCTTAAGCTTACCCTTACCCTTACCCTTACCCTTACCCTAACCCTTACCCTTAACCTTACCCTTACCTTTACCCTTACCCTTACCCTTACCCTTACCCTTACCCTTACCCTTACCCTTGCTTTTACCCTTAGGCTTACCCTTACCTTTACCCTTACCATTACCCTTACCCTTACCCTTACCCTTACCCTTACCCTTACCCTTACCCTTGCTTTTACCCTTAAGCTTACCCTTACCCTTACCCTTACCCTTACCCTTACCCTTACCCTTACCCTTACCCTTACCCTTACCCTTGCTTTTACCCTTAAGCTTACCCTTACCCTTACCCTTACCCTTACCCTTACCCTTACCCTTACCCTTACCCTTACCCTTACCCTTACCCTTACCCTTACCCTTACCCTTACCCTTACCCTTACCCTTACCCTTACCCTTGCTTTTACCCTTAAGCTTACCCTTACCCTTACCCTTACTCTTACCCTTACCCTTACCCTTACCCTTACCCTTGCTTTTACCCTTAAGCTTACCCTCACCCTTACCTTTACCCTTACCCTTACCCTTACCCTTACCCTTACCCTTACCCTTACCCTTACCCTTACCCTTACCCTTACCCTTGCTTTTACCCTTAGGCTTACCCTTACCTTTAGCCTTACCCTTACCCTTACCCTTACGCTAACCCTTACCCTTACCCTGGCTATTACCCTTAAGCTTACCCTTACCCTTACCCTTACCCTTACCCTTACCCTTACCCTTACCCTTGCTTTTACCCTTAAGCTTACCCTTACCCTTACCCTTACCCTTACACTTACCCTTGCTTTTACCCTTAGGCTTACCCTTACCCTTACCCTTACCCTTACCCTTAAGCTTACCCTTACCCTTATCCTTACCCTTACCCTTACCCTTACCCTTAACCTTACCCTTACCCTTACCCTTACCCTTACCCTTGCTTTTACCCTTAAGCTTACCCTTACCCTTACCCTAACCCTTACCCTTACTCTTATCCTTACCCTTACCCTTGCTTTGACCCTTAGGCTTACCCTTACCTTTACCCTTACCCTTACCCTTACCCTTAACCTTACCCTTACCCTTACCCTTACCCTTACCCTTACCCTTACCCTTACCCTTGCTTTTACCCTTAAGCTTACCCTTACCCTCACCCTTACCCTTACCCTTACCCTTACCCTTACCCTTACCCTTGCTTTTACCCTTAAGCTTACCCTTACCCTTACCCTTACCCTTACCCTTACCCTTACCCTTGCTTTTACCCTAAGGCTTACCCTTACCCTTACCCTTACCCTTACCCTTGCTTTTACCCTTAAGCTTACCCTTACCCTTACCCTTACCCTTACCCTTACCCTTACCCTTACCCTTACCCTTACCCTTACCCTTACCCTTACCCTTACCCTTACCCTTACCCTTACCCTTACCCTTGCTTTTACCCTTAGGCTTAACCTTACCTTTACCCTTACCCTTACCCTTACCCTTACCCTTACCCTTACCCTTACCCTTACCCTTACCCTTACCCTTACCCTTACCCTTACCCTTACCCTTACCCTTACCCTTACCCTTACCCTTGCTTTTACCCTTAAGCTTACCCTTACCCTTACCCTTACCCTTACCCTTACCCTTACCCTTACCCTTGCTTTTACCCTTAAGCTCACCCTTACCCTTACCCTTACCCTTACCCTCACCCTTACCCTTACCCTTACCCTTGCTTATACCCTTAAGCTTACCCTTACCCTTACCCTTACCCTTACCCTTACCCTTACCCTTACCCTTACCCTTACCCTTACCCTTACCCTTACCCTTGCTTTTACCCTTAGGCTTACCCTTAACTTTACCCTTACCCTTACCCTTACCCTTACCCTTACCCTTACCCTTACCCTTGCTTTTACCCTTAAGCTTACCCTTACCCTTACCCTTACCCTTACCCTTACCCTTACCCTAACCCTTACCCTTGCTTTTACCCTTAAGCTTACCCTTACCCTTACCCTTACCCTTACCCTTACCCTTACCCTTACCCTTACCCTTACCCTTACCCTTGCTTTTACCCTTAAGCTTACCCTTACCCTTACCCTTACCCTTACCCTCACCCTTACCCTTACCCTTACCCTTACCCTTATCCTTACCCTTGCTTTTACCCTTAAGCTTACCCTTACCCTTACCCTTACCCTTACCCTTACCCTTACCCTTACCCTTACCCTTACCCTTACCCTTACCCTTGCTTTTACTCTTAGGCTTACCCTTACCTTTACCCTTACCCTTACCCTTACCCTTACCCTTACCCTTACCCTTACCCTTACCCTTACCCTAACCCTCACCCTCACCCTTGCTTTTACCCTTAAGCTTACACTTACCCTTACCCTTACCCTTACCCTTACCCTTGCTTTTACCCTTAAGCTTACCCTTACCCTTATCCTTACCCTTACCCTTACCCTTGCTTTTACCCTTAGGCTTACCCTTACCCTTACCCTTACCCTTACCCTTGCTTTTACCCTTAAGCTTACCCTTACCCTTACCCTTACTCTTACCCTTACCCTTACCCTTACCCTTACCCTTGCTTTTACCCTTAGGCTTACCCTTACCTTTACCCTTACCCTTACCCTTACCCTTACCCTTACACTTACCCTTACCCTTACCCTTACCCTTACCCTTGCTTTTACCCTTAAGCTAACCCTTACCCTTACCCTTACCCTTACCCTTACCCTTAACCTTACCCTTACCCTTGCTTTTACCCTTAAGCTCACCCTTACCCTTACCCTTACCCTTACCCTTACACTTACCCTTACCCTGACCCTTACCCTTGCTTTTACCCTTAAGCTTACCCTTACCCTTACCTTTACCCTTACCCTTAAGCTTACCCTTACCCTTACCCTTACCCTTACCCTTACCCTTACCCTTACCCTTACCCTTACCCTTACCCTTACCCTTGCTTTTACCCTTAAGCTTACCCTTACCCTTACCCTTACCCTTACCCTTACCCTTGCATTTACCCTTAAGCTTACCCTTACCCTTACCCTTACCCTTACCCTTACCCTTAAGCTTACCCTTACCCTTACCCTTACCCTTACCCTTACCCTTACCCTTACCCTTACCCTTGCTTTTACCCTTAAGCTTACCCTTACCCTTACCCTTACCCTTACCCTTACCCTTAAGCTTACCCTTACCCTTACCCTTACCCTTACCCTTACCCTTACCCTTACCCTTACCCTTGCTTTTACCCTTAAGCTTACCCTTACCCTTATCCTTACCCTTACCCTTACCCTTGCTTTTACCCTTAGGCTTACCCTTACCCTTACCCTTACCCTTACCCTTGCTTTTACCCTTAAGCTTACCCTTACCCTTACCCTTACTCTTACCCTTACCCTTACCCTTACCCTTACCCTTGCTTTTACCCTTAGGCTTACCCTTACCTTTACCCTTACCCTTACCCTTACCCTTACCCTTACCCTTACCCTTACCCTTACCCTTACCCTTACCCTTGCTTTTACCCTTAAGCTAACCCTTACCCTTACCCTTACCCTTACCCTTACCCTTAACCTTACCCTTACCCTTGCTTTTACCCTTAAGCTCACCCTTACCCTTACCCTTACCCTTACCCTTACACTTACCCTTACCCTGACCCTTACCCTTGCTTTTACCCTTAAGCTTACCCTTACCCTTACCTTTACCCTTACCCTTAAGCTTACCCTTACCCTTACCCTTACCCTTACCCTTACCCTTACCCTTACCCTTACCCTTACCCTTACCCTTACCCTTGCTTTTACCCTTAAGCTTACCCTTACCCTTACCCTTACCCTTACCCTTACCCTTGCATTTACCCTTAAGCTTACCCTTACCCTTACCCTTACCCTTACCCTTACCCTTAAGCTTACCCTTACCCTTACCCTTACCCTTACCCTTACCCTTACCCTTACCCTTACCCTTGCTTTTACCCTTAAGCTTACCCTTACCCTTACCCTTACCCTTACCCTTACCCTAACCCTTACCCTTAACCTTACCCTTACCCTTACCCTTACCCTTACCCTTACCCTTGCTTTTACCCTTAGGCTTACCCTTACCTTTACCCTTACCATTACCCTTACCCTTACCCTTACCCTTACCCTTACCCTTACCCTTGCTTTTACCCTTAAGCTTACCCTTACCCTTACCCTTACCCTTACCCTTACCCTTACCCTTACCCTTACCCTTACCCTTACCCTTACCCTTACCCTTGCTTTTACCCTTAAGCTTACCCTTACCCTTACCCTTACCCTTACCCTTACCCTTACCCTTACCCTTACCCTTACCCTTACCCTTACCCTTACCCTTACCCTTACCCTTACCCTTACCCTTACCCTTACCCTTACCCTTGCTTTTACCCTTAAGCTTACCCTTACCCTTACCCTTACTCTTACCCTTACCCTTACCCTTACCCTTACCCTTGCTTTTACCCTTAAGCTTACCCTTACCCTTACCTTTACCCTTACCCTTACCCTTAAACTTACCCTTACCCTTACCCTTACCCTTACCCTTACCCTTACCCTTACCCTTACCCTTACCCTTGCTTTTACCCTTAGGCTTACCCTTACCTTTAGCCTTACCCTTACCCTTACCCTTACCCTTACCCTTACCCTTACCCTTACCCTTACCCTTGCTTTTACCCTTAAGCTTACCCTTACCCTTACCCTTACCCTTACCCTTACCCTCACCCTTACCCTTACCCTTGCTTTTACCCTTAAGCTTACCCTTACCCTTACCCTTACCCTTACACTTACCCTTGCTTTTACCCTTAGGCTTACCCTTACCCTTACCCTTACCCTTACCCTTAAGCTTACCCTTACCCTTACCCTTACCCTTACCCTTACCCTTACCCTTACCCTTACCCTTGCTTTTACCCTTAAGCTTACCCTTACCCTTACCCTTACCCTTACCCTTACCCTTACCCTTACCCTTACCCTTACCCTTACCCTTGCTTTGACCCTTAGGCTTACCCTTACCTTTACCCTTACCCTTAACCTTACCCTTACCCTTACCCTTACCCTTACCCTTACCCTTACCCTTACCCTTACCCTTGCTTTTACCCTTAAGCTTACCCTTACCCTTACCCTTACCCTTACCCTTACCCTTACCCTTACCCTTGCTTTTACCCTTAAGCTTACCCTTACCCTTACCCTTACCCTTACCCTTACCCTTACCCTTGCTTTTACCCTTAGGCTTACCCTTACCCTTACCCTTACCCTTACCCTTGCTTTTACCCTTAAGCTTACCCTTACCCTTACCCTTACCCTTACCCTTACCCTTACCCTTACCCTTACCCTTACCCTTACCCTTACCCTTACCCTTACCCTTACCCTTACCCTCACCCTTGCTTTTACCCTTAGGCTTACCCTTACCCTTACCCTTACCCTTACCCTTAAGCTTACCCTTACCCTTATCCTTACCCTTACCCTTACCCTTACCCTTAACCTTACCCTTACCCTTACCCTTACCCTTACCCTTGCTTTTACCCTTAAGCTTACCCTTACCCTTACCCTTACCCTTACCCTTACTCTTATCCTTACCCTTACCCTTGCTTTGACCCTTAGGCTTACCCTTACCTTTACCCTTACCCTTACCCTTACCCTTACCCTTACCCTTACCCTTACCCTTACCCTTACCCTTACCCTTACCCTTGCTTTTACCCTTAAGCTTACCCTTACCCTCACCCTTACCCTTACCCTTACCCTTACCCTTACCCTTACCCTTGCTTTTACCCTTAAGCTTACCCTTACCCTTACCCTTACCCTTACCCTTACCCTTACCCTTGCTTTTACCCTAAGGCTTACCCTTACCCTTACCCTTACCCTTACCCTTGCTTTTACCCTTAAGCCTACCCTTACCCTTACCCTTACCCTTACCCTTACCCTTACCCTTACCCTTACCCTTACCCTTACCCTTACCCTTACCCTTACCCTTACCCTTACCCTTACCCTTACCCTTACCCTTACCCTTACCCTTGCTTTTACCCTTAGGCTTAACCTTACCTTTACCCTTACCCTTACCCTTACCCTTACCCTTACCCTTACCCTTACCCTTACCCTTACCCTTACCCTTAACCTTACCCTTACCCTTACCCTTACCCTTGCTTTTACCCTTAAGCTTACCCTTACCCTTACCCTTACCCTTACCCTTACCCTTACCCTTACCCTTGCTTTTACCCTTAAGCTCACCCTTACCCTTACCCTCACCCTTACCCTTACCCTTACCCTTGCTTATACCCTTAAGCTTACCCTTACCCTTACCCTTACCCTTACCCTTACCCTTACCCTTACCCTTACCCTTACCCTTACCCTTACCCTTACCCTTACCCTTGCTTTTACCCTTAGGCTTACCCTTACCTTTACCCTTACCCTTACCCTTACCCTTACCCTTACCCTTACCCTTACCCTTGCTTTTACCCTTAAGCTTACCCTTACCCTTACCCTTACCCTTACCCTTACCCTTACCCTAACCCTTACCCTTGCTTTTACCCTTAAGCTTACCCTTACCCTTACCCTTACCCTTACCCTTACCCTTACCCTTACCCTTACCCTTGCTTTTACCCTTAAGCTTACCCTTACCCTTACCCTTACCCTTACCCTCACCCTTACCCTTACCCTTACCCTTACCCTTATCCTTACCCTTGCTTTTACCCTTAAGCTTACCCTTACCCTTACCCTTACCCTTACCCTTACCCTTACCCTTACCCTTACCCTTACCCTTACCCTTACCCTTGCTTTTACTCTTAGGCTTACCCTTACCTTTACCCTTACCCTTACCCTTACCCTTACCCTTACCCTTACCCTTACCCTTACCCTTACCCTTACCCTAACCCTCACCCTCACCCTTGCTTTTACCCTTAAGCTTACCCTTACCCTTACCCTTACCCTTACCCTTACCCTTGCTTTTACCCTTAAGCTTACCCTTACCCTTATCCTTACCCTTACCCTTACCCTTGCTTTTACCCTTAGGCTTACCCTTACCCTTACCCTTACCCTTACCCTTGCTTTTACCCTTAAGCTTACCCTTACCCTTACCCTTACTCTTACCCTTACCCTTACCCTTACCCTTACCCTTGCTTTTACCCTTAGGCTTACCCTTACCTTTACCCTTACCCTTACCCTTACCCTTACCCTTACCCTTACCCTTACCCTTACCCTTACCCTTACCCTTACCCTTGCTTTTACCCTTAAGCTAACCCTTACCCTTACCCTTACCCTTACCCTTACCCTTAACCTTACCCTTACCCTTGCTTTTACCCTTAAGCTCACCCTTACCCTTACCCTTACCCTTACCCTTACACTTACCCTTACCCTGACCCTTACCCTTGCTTTTACCCTTAAGCTTACCCTTACCCTTACCTTTACCCTTACCCTTAAGCTTACCCTTACCCTTACCCTTACCCTTACCCTTACCCTTACCCTTACCCTTACCCTTACCCTTACCCTTGCTTTTACCCTTAAGCTTACCCTTACCCTTACCCTTACCCTTACCCTTACCCTTGCTTTTACCCTTAAGCTTACCCTTACCCTTACCCTTACCCTTACCCTTACCTTTAAGCTTACCCTTACCCTTACCCTTACCCTTACCCTTACCCTTACCCTTACCCTTGCTTTTACCCTTAAGCTTACCCTTACCCTTACCCTTACCCTTACCCTTACCCTAACCCTTACCCTTAACCTTACCCTTACCCTTACCCTTACCCTTACCCTTACCCTTGCTTTTACCCTTAGGCTTACCCTTACCTTTACCCTTACCATTACCCTTACCCTTACCCTTACCCTTAACCTTGCTTTTACCCTTAAGCTTACCCTTACCCTTACCCTTACCCTTACCCTTACCCTTACCCTTACCCTTACCCTTACCCTTACCCTTGCTTTTACCCTTAAGCTTACCCTTACCCTTACCCTTACCCTTACCCTTACCCTTACCCTTACCCTTACCCTTACCCTTACCCTTACCCTTACCCTTACCCTTACCCTTGCTTTTACCCTTAAGCTTACCCTTACCCTTACCCTTACTCTTACCCTTACCCTTACCCTTACCCTTACCCTTGCTTTTACCCTTAAGCTTACCCTTACCCTTACCCTTAACCTTGCTTTTACCCTTAAGCTTACCCTTACCCTTACCCTTACCCTTACCCTTACCCTTACCCTTACCCTTACCCTTACCCTTACCCTTGCTTTTACCCTTAAGCTTACCCTTACCCTTACCCTTACCCTTACCCTTACCCTTACCCTTACCCTTACCCTTACCCTTACCCTTACCCTTACCCTTACCCTTACCCTTGCTTTTACCCTTAAGCTTACCCTTACCCTTACCCTTACTCTTACCCTTACCCTTACCCTTACCCTTACCCTTGCTTTTACCCTTAGGCTTACCCTTACCTTTAGCCTTACCCTTACCCTTACCCTTACCCTTACCCTTACCCTTACCCTTACCCTTACCCTTGCTTTTACCCTTAAGCTTACCCTTACCCTTACCCTTACCCTTACCCTTACCCTCACCCTTACCCTTACCCTTGCTTTTACCCTTAAGCTTACCCTTACCCTTACCCTTACCCTTACACTTACCCTTGCTTTTACCCTTAGGCTTACCCTTACCCTTACCCTTACCCTTACCCTTAAGCTTACCCTTACCCTTACCCTTACCCTTACCCTTACCCTTACCCTTACCCTTACCCTTGCTTTTACCCTTAAGCTTACCCTTACCCTTACCCTTACCCTTACCCTTACCCTTACCCTTACCCTTACCCTTACCCTTACCCTTGCTTTGACCCTTAGGCTTACCCTTACCTTTACCCTTACCCTTAACCTTACCCTTACCCTTACCCTTACCCTTACCCTTACCCTTACCCTTACCCTTACCCTTACCCTTGCTTTTACCCTTAAGCTTACCCTTACCCTTACCCTTACCCTTACCCTTACCCTTACCCTTGCTTTTACCCTTAAGCTTACCCTTACCCTTACCCTTACCCTTACCCTTACCCTTACCCTTGCTTTTACCCTTAGGCTTACCCTTACCCTTACCCTTACCCTTACCCTTGCTTTTACCCTTAAGCTTACCCTTACCCTTACCCTTACCCTTACCCTTACCCTTACCCTTACCCTTACCCTTACCCTTACCCTTACCCTTACCCTTACCCTTACCCTTACCCTTACCCTTACCCTCACCCTTGCTTTTACCCTTAGGCTTACCCTTACCTTTACCCTTACCCTTACCCTTACCCTTACCCTTACCCTTACCCTTACCCTTGCTTTTACCCTTAAGCTTACCCTTACCCTTACCCTTACCCTTACCCTTACCCTAACCCTTACCCTTGCTTTTACCCTTAAGCTTACCCTTACCCTTACCCTTACCCTTACCCTTACCCTTACCATTACCCTTACCCTTACCCTTACCCTTACCCTTACCCTTACCCTTACCCTTACCCTTGCTTTTACCCTTAAGCTTACCCTTACCCTTACCCTTACCCTTACCCTCACCCTTACCCTTACCCTTACCCTTACCCTTATCCTTACCCTTGCTTTTACCCTTAAGCTTACCCTTACCCTTACCCTTACCCTTACCCTTACCCCTACCCTTACCCTTACCCTTACCCTTGCTTTTACTCTTAGACTTACCCTTACCTTTACCCTTACCCTTACCCTTACCCTTACCCTTACCCTTACCCTTACCCTTACCCTTACCCTTACCCTTACCCTCACCCTTGCTTTTACCCTTAAGCTTACCCTTACCCTTACCCTTACCCTTGCTTTTACCCTTAAGCTTACCCTTACCCTTATCCTTACCCTTACCCTTACCCTTGCTTTTACCCTTAGGCTTACCCTTACCCTTACCCTTACCCTTACCCTTGCTTTTACCCTTAAGCTTACCCTTACCCTTACCCTTACCCTTACTCTTACCCTTACCCTTACCCTTACCCTTACCCTTGCTTTTACCCTTAGGCTTACCCTCACCTTTACCCTTACCCTTACCCTTACCCTTACCCTTACCCTTACCCTTACCCTTACCCTTACCCTTACCCTTACCCTTACCCTTACCCTTACCCTTACCCTTACCCTTACCCTAACCCTTACCCTTGCTTTTACCCTTAAGCTAACCCTTACCCTTACCCTTACCCTTACCCTTACCCTTAACCTTACCCTTACCCTTGCTTTTACCCTTAAGCTCACCCTTACCCTTACCCTTACCCTTACCCTTACACTTACCCTTACCCTGACCCTTACCCTTGCTTTTACCCTTAAGCTTACCCTTACCCTTACACTTACCCTTACCCTTAAGCTTACCCTTACCCTTACCCTTACCCTTACCCTTACCCTCACCCTTACCCTTACCCTTACCCTTGCTTTTACCCTTAAGCTTACCCTTACCCTTACCCTTACCCTTACCCTTACCCTTGCTTTTACCCTTAAGCTTACCCTTACACTTACCCTTACCCTTACCCTTACCCTTAAGCTTACCCTTACCCTTACCCTTACCCTTACCCTTACCCTTACCCTTACCCTTGCTTTTACCCTTAAGCTTACCCTTACCCTTACCCTTACCCTTACCCTTACCCTTACCCTAACCCTTACCCTTAACCTTACCCTTACCCTTACCCTTACCCTTACCCTTACCCTTGCTTTTACCCTTAGGCTTACCCTTACCTTTACCCTTACCATTACCCTTACCCTTACCCTTACCCTTACCCTTACCCTTACCCTTACCCTTACCCTTACCCTTGCTTTTACCCTTAAGCTTACCCTTACCCTTACCCTTACCCTTACCCTTACCCTTACCCTTACCCTTACCCTTACCCTTACCCTTACCCTTGCTTTTACCCTTAAGCTTACCCTTACCCTTACCCTTACCCTTACCCTTACCCTTACCCTTACCCTTACCCTTACCCTTACCCTTACCCTTACCCTTACCCTTACCCTTACCCTTACCCTTGCTTTTACCCTTAAGCTTACCCTTACCCTTACCCTTACTCTTACCCTTACCCTTACCCTTACCCTTACCCTTGCTTTTACCCTTAAGCTTACCCTTACCCTTACCTTTACCCTTACCCTTACCCTTAAACTTACCCTTACCCTTACCCTTACCCTTACCCTTACCCTTACCCTTACCCTTACCCTTACCCTGACCCTTACCCTTGCTTTTACCCTTAGGCTTACCCTTACCTTTAGCCTTACCCTTACCCTTACCCTTACCCTTACCCTTACCCTTACCCTTGCTTTTACCCTTAAGCTTACCCTTACCCTTACACTTACCCTTACACTTACCCTTACCCTTACCCTTACCCTTACCCTTACCCTTGCTTTTACCCTTACCCTTAACCCTAACCCTTACACTTACCCTTGCTTTTACCCTTAGGCTTACCCTTACCCTTACCCTTACCCTTACCCTTAAGCTTACCCTTACCCTTACCCTTACCCTTACCCTTACCCTTACCCTTACCCTTACCCTTACCCTTACCCTTACCCTTACCCTTGCTTTTACCCTTAAGCTTACCCTTACCCTTACCCTTACCCTTACCCTTACCCTTACCCTTACCCTTACCCTTACCCTTGCTTTGACCCTTAGGCTTACCCTTACCTTTACCCTTACCCTTACCCTTACCCTTACCCTTACCCTTACCCTTACCCTTACCCTTACCCTTACCCTTACCCTTGCTTTTACCCTTAAGCTTACCCTTACCCTTACCCTCACCCTTACCCTTACCCTTACCCTTACCCTTGCTTTTACCCTTAAGCTTACCCTTACCCTTACCCTTACCCTTACCCTTACCCTTACCCTTGCTTTTACCCTTAGGCTTACCCTTACCCTTACCCTTACCCTTACCCTTGCTTTTACCCTTAAGCTTACCCTTACCCTTACCCTTACCCTTACCCTTACCCTTACCCTTACCCTTACCCTTACCCTTACCCTTACCCTTACCCTTACCCTTACCCTTACCCTTACCCTTACCCTTGCTTTTACCCTTAGGCTTAACCTTACCTTTACCCTTACCCTTACCCTTAACCTTACCCTTACCCTTACCCTTACCCTTACCCTTACCCTTACCCTTACCCTTACCCTTACCCTTACCCTTACCCTTACCCTTGCTTTAACCCTTAAGCTTACCCTTACCCTTACCCTTACCCTTACCCTTACCCTTACACTTACCCTTGCTTTTACCCTTAAGCTTACCCTTACCCTTACCCTTACCCTTACCCTCACCCTTACCCTTACCCTTACCCTTGCTTATACCCTTAAGCTTACCCTTACCCTTACCCTTACCCTTACCCTTACCCTTACCCTTACCCTTACCCTTACCCTTACCCTTACCCTTACCCTTACCCTTACCCTTACCCTTACCCTTACCCTTACCCTTACCCTTACCCTTGCTTTTACCCTTAAGCTTACCCTTACCCTTACCCTTACCCTTACCCTTTCCCTTACCCTTGCTTTTACCCTTAGGCTTACCCTTCCCCTTACCCTTACCCTTACCCTTGCTTTTACCCTTAAGCTTAACCTTACCCTTACCCTTACCCTTACTCTTACCCTTACCCTTACCCTTACCCTTACCCTTGCTTTTACCCTTAGGCTTACCCTTACCTTTACCCTTACCCTTACCCTTACCCTTACCCTTACCCTTACCCTTACCCTTACCCTTACCCTTACCCTTACCCTTGCTTTTACCCTTAAGCTAACCCTTACCCTTACCCTTACCCTCACCCTTACCCTTAACCTTACCCTTACCCTTGCTTTTACCCTTAAGCTCACCCTTACCCTTACCCTTACCCTTACCCTTACCCTTACACTTACCCTTACCCTGACCCTTACCCTTGCTTTCACCCTTAAGCTTACCCTTACCCTTACCCTTACCCTTAAGCTTACCCTTACCCTTACCCTTACCCTTACCCTTACCCTTACCCTTACCCTTACCCTTGCTTTTACCCTTAAGCTTACCCTTACCCTTACCCTTACCCTTACCCTTACCCTTGCTTTTACCCTTAAGCTTACCCTTACCCTTACCCTTACCCTTACCCTTACCCTTAAGCTTACCCTTACCCTTACCCTTACCCTTACCCTTACCCTTACCCTTACCCTTGCTTTTACCCTTAAGCTTATCCTCACCCTTACCCTTACCCTTACCCTAACCCTTACCCTTAACCTTACCCTTACCCTTACCCTTACCCTTACCCTTACCCTTGCTTTTACCCTTAGGCTTACCCTTACCTTTACCCTTACCATTACCCTTACCCTTACCCTTACCCTTACCCTTACCCTTACCCTTACCCTTGCTTTTACCCTTAAGCTTACCCTTACCCTTACCCTTACCCTTACCCTTACCCTTACCCTTATCCTTAGCCTTACCCTTACCCTTGCTTTTACCCTTAAGCTTACCCTTACCCTTACCCTTACCCTTACCCTTACCCTTACCCTTACCCTTACCCTTACCCTTACCCTTGCTTTTACCCTTAAGCTTACCCTTACCCTTACCCTTACTCTTACCCTTACCCTTACCCTTACCCTTACCCTTGCTTTTACCCTTAAGCTTACCCTTACCCTTACCTTTACCCTTACCCTTACCCTTACCCTTACCCTTACCCTTACCCTTACCCTTACCCTTACCCTTACCCTTACCCTTACCCTTACCCTTGCTTTTACCCTTAGGCTTACCCTTACCTTTAGCCTAACCCTTACCCTTACCCTTACCCTTACCCTTACCCTTACCCTTGCTTTTACCCTTAAGCTTACCCTTACCCTTACCCTTACCCTTACCCTTACCCTTACCCTTGCTTTTACCCTTAAGCTTACCCTTACCCTTACCCTTACCCTTACCCTTAAGCTTACCCTTACCCTTACCCTTACCCTTACCCTTACCCTTACCCTTACCCTCACCCTTACCCTTACCCTTACCCTTGCTTTTACCCTTAAGCTTACCCTTACCCTTACCCTTACCCTTACCCTTACCCTTACCCTTACCCTTACCCTTACCCTTACCCTTGCTTTGACCCTTAGGCTTACCCTTACCTTTACCCTTACCCTTACCCTTACCCTTACCCTTACCCTTACCCTTACCCTTACCCTTACCCTTACCCTTACCCTTGCTTTTACCCTTAAGCTTACCCTTACCCTTACCCTTACCCTTACCCCTACCCTTGCTTTTACCCTTAAGCTTACCCTTACCCTTACCCTTACCCTTACCCTTACCCTTACCCTTGCTTTTACCCTTAGGCTTACCCTTACCCTTACCCTTACCCTTACCCTTGCTTTTACCCTTAAGCTTACCCTTACCCTTACCCTTACCCTTACCCTTACCCTTACCCTTACCCTTACCCTTACCCTTACCCTTACCCTTACACTTACCCTTACCCTTGCTTTTACCCTTAGGCTTAACCTTACCTTTACCCTTACCCTTACCCTTACCCTTACCCTTACCCTTACCCTTACCCTTACCCTTACCCTTACACTTACCCTTACCCTTACCCTTGCTTTTACCCTTTAGCTTACCCTCACCCTTACCCTTACCCTTACCCTTACCCTTACCCTTACCCTTACCCTTACCCTTGCTTTTACCCTTAAGCTTACCCTTACCCTTACCCTTACCCTTACCCTCACCCTTACCCTTACCCTTACCCTTGCTTATACCCTTAAGCTTACCCTTACCCTTACCCTTACCCTTACCCTTACCCTTACCCTTACCCTTACCCTTACCCTTACCCTTACCCTTACCCTTACCCTTACCCTTACCCTTACCCTTGCTTTTACCCTTAAGCTTACCCTTACCTTTACCCTTACCCTTACCCTTACCCTTACCCTTACCCTTACACTTACCCTTGCTTTTACCCTTAAGCTTACCCTTACCCTTAAGCTTACCCTTACCCTTACCCTTACCCTTACCCTTACCCTTACCCTTACCCTTACCCTTACCCTTAACCTTACCCTTACCCTTACCCTTACCCTTACCCTTACCCTTACCCTTAACCTTACCCTTGCTTTTACCCTTAAGCTTACCCTTACCCTTACCCTTACCCTTACCCTTACCCTTACCCTTACCCTTACCCTTACCCTTACCCTTATCCTTACCCTTGCTTTTACCCTTAAGCTTACCCTTACCCTTACCCTTACCCTTACCCTTACCCTTACCCTTACCCTTACCCTTACCCTTACCATTGCTTTTACTCTTAGGCTTACCCTTACCTTTACCCTTACCCTTACCCTTACCCTCACCCTCACCCTTACCCTTACCCTTGCTTTTACCCTTAAGCTCACCCTTACCCTTACCCTTACCCTTGCTTTAACCCTTAAGCTTACCCTTACCCTTACCCTTAACCTTACCCTTACCCTTGCTTTTACCCTTAGGCTTACCCTTACCCTTACCCTTACCCTTACCCTTGCTTTTACCCTTAAGCTTACCCTTACCCTTACCCTTACTCTTACCCTTACCCTTACCCTTACCCTTACCCTCACCCTTACCCTTACCCTTACCCTTACCCTTACCCTTACCCTTGCTTTTACCCTTAGGCTTACCCTTACCTTTACCCTTAACCTTACCCTTACCCTTACCCTTACCCTTACCCTTGCTTTTACCCTTAAGCTTACCCTTACCCTTACCCTTACCCTTACACTTACCCTTACCCTTACCTTTACCCTTACCCTTGCTTTTACCCTTAAGCTTACCCTTACCCTTACCCTTACCCTTACCCTTACCCTTACCCTTACCCTTGCTTTTACCCTTAAGCTTACCCTTACCCTTACCCTTACCCTTACCCTTACCCTTACCCTTACCCTTACCCTTACCCTTACCCTTACCCTTACCCTTACCCTTGCTTTTACCCTTAGGCTTACCCTTACCTTTACCCTTACCCTTACCCTTACCCTTACCCTTACCCTTGCTTTTACCCTTAAGCTTACCCTTACCCTTACCCTTACCCTTAAGCTTACCCTTACCCTTACCCTTACCCTTACCCTTACCCTTACCCTTACCCTTACCCTTACCCTTACCCTTACCCTTACCCTTACCCTTACCCTTACCCTTACCCTTGGTTTTACCCTTAAGCTTACCCTTACCCTTACCCTTACTCTTACCCTTACCCTTGCTTTTACCCTTAAGCTTACCCTTACCCTTACCCTTACCCTTAAGCTTACCCTTACCCTTACCCTTACCCTTACCCTTACCCTTACCCTTACCCTTACCCTTACCCTTACCCTTACCCTTACCCTTGCTTTTACCCTTAAGCTTACCCTTACCCTTACCCTTACCCTTACCCTTAAGCTTACCCTTACCCTTACCCTTACCCTTACCCTTACCCTTACCCTTAACCTTACCCTTGCTTTTACCCTTAAGCTTACCCTTACCCTTACCCTTACCCTTACCCTTAAGCTTACCCTTACCCTTACCCTTACCCTTACCCTTACCCTTGCTTTTACCCTTAAGCTTACCCTTACCCTTACCCTTACCCTTACCCTTAAGCTTACCCTTACCCTTACCCTTACCCTTACCCTTACCCTTACCCTTGCTTTTACCCTTAAGCTTACCCTTACCCTTACCCTTACCCTTACCCTTGCTTTTACCCTTAAGCTTACCCTTACCCTTACCCTTACCCTTACCCTTAAGCTTACCCTTACCCTTACCCTCACCCTTACCCTTACCCTTACCCTTACCCTCACCCTTACCCTTACCCTTGCTTTTACCCTTAAGCTTACCCTTACCCTTACCTTTACCCTTACCCTTACCCTTACCCTTACCCTCACCCTTACCCTTGCTTTTACCCTTAGGCTTACCCTTACCTTTACCCTTACCCTTACCCTTACCCTTACCCTTACCCTTACCCTTACCCTTACCCTTGCTTTTACCCTTAAGCTTACCCTTACCCTTACCCTTACCCTTACCCTTACCCTTACCCTTACCCTTACCCTTACACTTGCTTTTACCCTTAAGCTTACCCTTACCCTTACCCTTACCCTTGCTTTTACCCTTAGGCTTACCCTTACCCTTACCCTTACCCTTACCCTTGCTTTTACCCTTAAGCTTACCCTTACCCTTACCCTTACCCTTACCCTTACCCTTACCCTTACCCTTACCCTTACCCTTACCCTTACCCTTACCCTTACCCTTACCCTTACCCTTACCCTTACCCTTACCCTTACCCTTACCCTTACCCTTACCCTTACCCTTACCCTTACCCTTACCCTTACCCTTGCTTTTACCCTTAGGCTTACCCTTACCTTTACCCTTACCCTTACCCTTACCCTTACCCTTACCCTTGCTTTTACCCTTAAGCTTACCCTTACCCTTACCCTTACCCTTACCCTTACCCTTACCCTTACCCTTACCCTTACCCTTACCCTTACCCTTACCCTTACCCTTGCTTTTACCCTTAAGCTTACCCTTACCCTTACCCTTACCCTTACCCTTACCCTTACCCTTACCCTTACCCTTACCCTTACCCTTACCCTTACCCTTACCCTTACCCTCACCCTTGCTTTTACCCTTAAGCTTACCCTTACCCTTACCCTTACCCTTACCCTTACCCTTACCCTTACCCTTGCTTTTACCCTTAAGCTTACCCTTACCCTTACCCTTACCCTTACCCTTACCCTTGCTTTTACCCTTAGGCTTACCCTTACCCTTACCCTTACCCTTACCCTTGCTTTTACCCTTAAGCTTACCCTTACCCTTACCCTTACCCTTACTCTTACCCTTACCCTTACCCTTACCCTTACCCTTGCTTTTACCCTTAGGCTTACCCTTACCTTTACCCTTACCTTTACCCTTACCCTTACCCTTACCCTTACCCTTACCCTTACCCTTACCCTTACCCTTGCTTTTACCCTTAAGCTTACCCTTACCCTTACCCTTACCCTTACCCTTACCCTTACCCTTACCCTTACCCTTACCCTTACCCTTACCCTTACCCTTACCCTTGCTTTCACCCTTAAGCTCACCCTTACCCTTACCCTTACCCTTACCCTTACCCTTACCCTTACTCTTACCCTTACCCTTGCTTTTACCCTTAAGCTTACCCTTACCATTACCCTTACCCTTACCCTTAAGCTTTCCCTTACCCTCACCCTTACCCTTACCCTTACCCTTACCCTTGCTTTTACCCTTAAGCTTACCCTTACCCTTACCCTCACCCTTACCCTTACCCTTGCTTTTACCCTTACGCTTACCCTTACCCTTACCCTTACCCTTACCCTTAAGCTTACCCTTACCCTTACCCTCACCCTTACCCTTACCCTTACCCTTACCATTACCCTTACCCTTACCCTTACCCTTACCCTTACCCTTACCCTTACCCTTACCCTTACCCTTACCCTTACCCTTACCCTTACCCTTACCCTTACCCTTACCCTTACCCTTACCCTTACCCTTGCTTTTACCCTTAAGCTTACCCTTACCCTTACCCTTACCCTTACCCTTACCCTTACCCTTACCCTTACCCTTACCCTTACCCTTACCCTTACCCTTGCTTTTACCCTTAGGCTTACCCTTACCTTTACCCTTACCATTACCCTTATCCTTACCCTTACCCTTACCCTTACCCTTACCCTTGCTTTTACCCTTAAGCTTACCCTTACCCTTACTCTTACCCCTACCCTTACCCTTACCCTTACCCTTACCCTTACCCTTACCCTTACCCTTACACTTGCTTTTACCCTTAGGCTTACCCTCACCTTTACCCTTACCCTTACCCTTACCTTTACCCTTACCATTACCCTTATCCTTACCCTTACCCTTACCCTTACCCTTACCCTTGCTTTTACCCTTAAGCTTACCCTTACCCTTACTCTTACCCCTACCCTTACCCTTACCCTTACCCTTACCCTTACCCTTACCCTTACCCTTACACTTGCTTTTACCCTTAGGCTTACCCTCACCTTTACCCTTACCCTTACCCTTACCCTTACCCTTACCCTTACCCTTAGCCTTACCCGTACCCTTGCTTTTACCCTTAAGCTTACCCTTACCCTTACCCTTACCCTTACCCTTACCCTTACCCTTGCTTTTACTCTTAGGCTTACCCTTACCCTTACCCTTACCCTTACCCTTAAGCTTACCCTTACCCTTACCCTTACCCTTAACCTTACCCTTACCCTTACCCTTACCCTTACCCTTACCCTTACCCTTACCCTTACCCTTACCCTTACCCTTACCCTTACCCTTACCCTTACCCTTACCCTTGCTTTTACCCTTAAGCTTACCCTTACCCTTACCCTTACCCTTACCCTTACCCTTACCCTTACCCTTACCCTTACCCTTACCCTTACCCTTACCCTTACCCTTACCCTTACCCTTACCCTTACCCTTGCTTTTACCCTTAAGCTTACCCTTACCTTTACCCTTACCCTTACCCTTACCCTTACCCTTACCCTTACCCTTACCCTTACCCTTACCCTTGCTTTTACCCTTAAGCTTACCCTTACCCTTACCCTTACCCTTACCCTTACCCTAACCCTTACCCTTGCTTTTACCCTTAAGCTTACCCTTACCCTTACCCTTACCCTTACCCTTACCCTTACCCTTACCCTTACCCTTACCCTTACCCTTACCCTTACCCTTGCTTTTATCCTTAAGCTTACCCTTACCCTTACCCTTACCCTTACCCTTACCCTTACCCTTACCCTTACCCTTATCCTTACCCTTGCTTTTACCCTTAAGCTTACCCTTACCCTTACCCTTACCCTTACCCTTACCCTTACCCTTACCCTTACCCTTACCCTTACCCTTACCCTTACCCTTACCCTTACCCTTACCCTTGCTTTTACTCTTAGGCTTACCCTTACCTTTACCCTTACCCTTACCCTTACCCTCACCCCCACCCTTACCCTTACCCTTGCTTTTACCCTTAAGCTTACCCTTACCCTTACCCTTACCCTTACCCTTACCCTTGCTTTTACCCTTAAGCTTACCCTTACCCTTACCCTTAACCTTACCCTTACCCTTGCTTTTACCCTTAGGCTTACCCTTACCCTTTCCCTTACCCTTACCCTTGCTTTTACCCTTAAGCTTACCCTTACCTTTACCCTTACTCTTACCCTTACCCTTACCCTTACCCTTACCCTTACCCTTACCCTTACCCTTACCCTTACCCTTACCCTTACCCTTACCCTTACCCTTACCCTTACCCTTACCCTTGCTTTTACCCTTAGGCTTACCCTTACCTTTACCCTTACCCTAACCCTTACCCTTACCCTTACCCTTACCCTTACCCTTACCCTTGCTTTTACCCTTAAGCTTACCCTTACCCTTACCCTTACCCTTACCCTTACCCTTACCCTTACCCTTACCCTTACCCTTACCCTTGCTTTTACCCTTAAGCTTACCCTTACCCTTACCCTTACCCTTACCCTTACCCTTACCCTTACCCTTACCTTTACCCTTACCCTTACCCTTACCCTTACCCTTACCCTTACCCTTACCCTTACCCTTGCTTTTACCCTTAGGCTTACCCTTACCTTTACCCTTACCCTTACCCTTACCCTTACCCTTACCCTTGCTTTTACACTTAAGCTTACCCTTACCCTTACCCTTACCCTTAAGCTTACCCTTACCCTTACCCTTACCCTTACCCTTACCCTTACCCTTACCCTTACCCTTGCTTTTACCCTTAAGCTTACCCTTACCCTTACCCTTACCCTTACCCTTACCCTTACCCTTACCCTTACCCTTACCCTTGCTTTTACCCTTAAGCTTACCCTTACCCTTACCCTTACCCTTAAGCTTACCCTTACCCTTACCCTTACCCTCACCCTTACCCTTACCCTTACCCTTACCCTTACCCTTACCCTTACCCTTGCTTTTACCCTTAAGCTTACCCTTACCCTTACCCTTACCCTTACCCTTAAGCTTACCCTTACCCTTACCCTTACCCTTACCCTTACCCTTACCCTTACCCTCAACCTTACCCTTGCTTTTACCCTTAAGCTTACCCTTACCCTTACCCTTACCCTTACCCTTAAGCTTACCCTTACCCTTACCCTTACCCTTACCCTTACCCTTGCTTTTACCCTTAAGCTTACCCTTACCCTTACCCTTACCCTTACCCTTAAGCTTACCCTTACCCTTACCTTACCCTTACCCTTACCCTTGCTTTAACCCTTAAGCTTACCCTTACCCTTACCCTTACCCTTACCCTTGCTTTTACCCTTAAGCTTACCCTTACCCTTACCCTTAACCTTACCCTTAAGCTTACCCTTACCCTTACCCTTACCCTTACCCTTACCCTTACCCTTACCCTTACCCTTACCCTTACCCTTATCCTTACCCTTGCTTTTACCCTTAAGCTTACCCTTACCCTTACCCTTACCCTTACCCTTACCCTTACCCTTACCCTTACCCTTACCCTTACCCTTACCCTTACCCTTGCTTTTACCCTTAGGCTTACCCTTACCTTTACCCTTACCCTTACCCTTACCCTTACCCTTACCCTTACCCTTACCCTTACCCTTACCCTTGCTTTTACCCTTAAGCTTACCCTTACCCTTACCCTTACCCTTACCCTTACCCTTACCCTTACCCTTACCCTTGCTTTTACCCTTAAGCTTACCCTTACCCTTACCCTTACCCTTACCCTTACCCTTACCCTTGCTTTTACCCTTAGGCTTACCCTTACCCTTACCCTTACCCTTACCCTTGCTTTTACCCTTAAGCTTACCCTTACCCTTACCCTTACCCTTACCCTTACCCTTACCCTTACCCTTACCCTTACCCTTACCCTTACCCTTACCCTTACCCTTACCCTTACCCTTACCCTTACCCTTACCCTTACCCTTACCCTTACCCTTACCCTTACCCTTACCCTTACCCTTACCCTTACCCTTACCCTTACCCTTGCTTTTACCCTTAGGCTTACCCTTACCTTTACCCTTACCCTTACCCTTACCCTTACCCTTACCCTTGCTTTTACCCTTAAGCTTACCCTTACCCTTACCCTTACCCTTACCCTTACCCTTACCCTTGCTTTTACCCTTAAGCTTACCCTTACCCTTACCCTTACCCTTACCCTTACCCTTACCCTTACCCTTACCCTCACCCTTGCTTTTACCCTTAAGCTTACCCTTACCCTTACCCTTACCCTTACCCTTACCCTTACCCTTGCTTTTACCCTTAAGCTTACCCTTACCCTTACCCTTACCCTTACCCTTGCTTTTACCCTAAGGCTTACCCTTACCCTTACCCTTACCCTTACCCTTGCTTTTACCCTTAAGCTTACCCTTACCCTTACCCTTACCCTTACTCTTACCCTTACCCTTACCCTTACCCTTACCCTTACCCTTACCCTTACCCTTGCTTTTACCCTTAAGCTTACCCTTACCCTTACCCTTACCCTTACCCTTACCCTTACCCTTACCCTTACCCTTACCCTTGCTTTTACCCTTAAGCTCACCCTTACCCTTACCCTTACCCTTACCCTTACCCTTACCCTTACCCTTACCCTTACCCTTACCCTTGCTTTTACCCTTAAGCTCACCCTTACCCTTACCCTTACCCTTACCCTTACCCTTACCCTTACTCTTACCCTTACCCTTGCTTTTACCCTTAAGCTTACCCTTACCCTTACCCTTACCTTTACCCTTAAGCTTACCCTTACCCTTACCCTTACCCTTACCCTTACCCTTGCTTTTACCCTTAAGCTTACCCTTACCCTTACCCTTACCCTTACCCTTACCCTTGCTTTTACCCTTACGCTTACCCTTACCCTTACCCTTACCCTTACCCTTAAGCTTACCCTTACCCTTACCCTTACCCTTACCCTTACCCTTACCCTTACCCTTACCCTTACCCTTACCCTTGCTTTTACCCTTAAGCTTACCCTTACCCTTACCCTTACCCTTACCCTTACCCTTACCCTTACCCTTGCTTTTACCCTTAGGCTTACCCTTACCTTTACCCTTACCATTACCCTTACCCTTACACTTACCCTTACCCTTACCCTTACCCTTGCTTTTACCCTTAAGCTTACCCTTACCCTTACCCTTACCCTTACCCTTACCCTTACCCTTACCCTTACCCTTACCCTTACCCTTACCCTTACCCTTACCCTTACCCTTACCCTTGCTTTTACCCTTAAGCTTACCCTTACCCTCACCCTTACCCTTACCCTTACCCTTACCCTTGCTTTTACCCTTAAGCTTACCCTTACCCTTACTCTTACCCCTACCCTTACCCTTACCCTTACCCTCACCCTTACCCTTACCCTTACCCTTACCCTTACCCTTACCCTTGCTTTTACCCTTAGGCTTACCCTCACCTTTACCCTTACCCTTACCCTTACCCTTACCCTTACCCTTACCCTTACCCTTGCTTTTTCCCTTAAGCTTACCCTTACCCTTACCCTTACCCTTACCCTTAGCCTTACCCTTACCCTTGCTTTTACCCTTAAGCTTACCCTTACCCTTACCCTTACCCTTACCCTTGCTTTTACCCTTAGGCTTACCCTTACCCTTACCCTTACCCTTACCCTTACCCTTAAGCTTACCCTTACCCTTACCCTTACCCTTACCCTTACCCTTACCCTTACCCTTACCCTTACCCTTACCCTTACCCTTACCCTTACCCTTACCCTTACCCTTACCCTTACCCTTACCCTTGCTTTTACCCTTAAGCTTACCCTTACCCTTACCCTTACCCTTACCCTTACCCTTACCCTTACCCTTACCCTTTCCCTTACCCTTACCCTTACCCTTACCCTTACCCTTACTTAGGGTAAGGGTAAGGGTAAGCTTAAGGGTAAAAGCAAGGTAAGGGTAAGGGTAAGGGTAAGGGTAAGGGTAAGGGTAAGGGTAAGCTTAAGGGTAAGGGTAAGGGTAAGGGTAGGGGTAAGCTTAAGGGTAAAAGCAAGGGTAAGGGTAAGGGTAAGGGTAAGGGTAAGGGTAAGCTTAAGGGTAAGGGTAAGGTTAAGGGTAAGGGTAAGCTTAAGGGTAAAAGCAAGGGTAAGGTTAAGGGTAAGGGTAAGGGTAAGGGTAAGGGTAAGGGTAAGGGTAAGGGTAAGGGTAAGGGTAAGGGTAAGGGTAAGGGTAAGGGTAAGGGTAAGGGTAAGGGTAAGGGTAAGGGTAAGCTTAAGGGTAAGGGTAAGGGTAAGGGTAAGGGTAAGGGTAAGGGTAAGGGTAAGGGTAAGGGTAAGGGTAAGGGTAAGCTTAGGGGTAAGGGTAAGGGTAAGGGTAAGGGTAAGCTTAAGGGTAAAAGCAAGGGTAAGGGTAAGGGTAAGGGTAAGGGTAAGGGTAAGGGTAAGGGTAAGGGTAAGGGTAAGGGTAAGGGTAAGGGTAAGGGTAAGGGTAAGGGTAAGCTTAAGGGTAAGGGTAAGGGTAAGGGTAAGCTTAAGGGTAAAAGCAAGGGTAAGGGTAAGGGTAAGGGTAAGGGTAAGGGTAAGCTTAAGGGTAAAAGCAAGGGTAAGGGTAAGGGTAAGGGTAAGGGTAAGGGTAAGGGTAAGGGTAAGGGTAAGGGTAAGGGTAAGGGTAAGGGTAAGAGTAAGCTTAAGGGTAAGGGTAAGGGTAAGGGTAAGCTTAGGGGTAAAAGCAAGGGTAAGGGTAAGGGTAAGGGTAAGGGTAAGGGTCAAGGTAAGGGTAAGCCTAAGGGTAAAAGCAAGGGTAAGGGTAAGGGTAAGGGTAAGGGTAAGGGTAAGGGTAAGGGTAAGGGTAAGGGTAAGTGTAAGGGTAAGCTTAAGGGTAAAAGCAAGGGTAAGGGTAAGGGTAAGGGTAAGGGTAAGGGTAAGGGTAAGGGTAAGGGTAAGGGTAAGCTTAAGGGTAGAAGCAAGGGTAAGGGTAAGGGTAAGGGTAAGGGTAAGGGTAAGGGTAAGGGTAAGGGTAAGGGTAAGGGTAAGGGTAAGGGTAAGGGTAAGGGTAAGGGTAAGGGTAAGGGTAAGCTTAAGGGTAAAAGCAAGGGTAAGGGTAAGGGTAAGGGTAAGGGTAAGGGTAAGGGTTAGGGTAAGGGTAAAGGTAAGGGTAAGCCTAAGGGTAAAAGCAAGGGTAAGGGTAAGGGTAAGGGTAAGGGTAAGGGTAAGGGTAAGGGTAAGGGTAAGGGTAAGGGTAAGGGTAAGAGTAAGGGTAAGGGTAAGGGTAAGCTTAAGGGTAAAAGCAAGGGTAAGGGTAAGGGTAAGGGTAAGCCTAAGGGTAAAAGCAAGGGTAAGGGTAAGGTTAAGGGTAAGGGTAAGGGTAAGCTTAAGGGTAAAAGCAAGGGTAAGGGTAAGGGTAAGGGTAAGGGTAAGGGTAAGCTTAAGGGTAAAAGCAAGGGTAAGGGTAAGGGTGAGGGTAAGGGTAAGGGTAAGGGTAAGGGTAAGGGTAAAGGTAAGGGTAAGCCTAAGAGTAAAAGCAAGGGTAAGGGTAAGGGTAAGGGTAAGGGTAAGGGTAAGGGTAAGGGTAAGGGTAAGGGTAAGCTTAAGGGTAAAAGCAAGGGTAAGGATAAGGGTAAGGGTAAGGGTAAGGGTAAGGGTAAGGGTAAGGGTAAGCTTAAGGGTAAAAGCAAGGGTAAGGGTAAGGGTAAGGGTAAGGGTAAGGGTAAGGGTAAGGGTAAGGGTAAGGGTAAGGGTAAGGGTAAGGGTAAGCTTAAGGGTAAAAGCAAGGGTAAGGGTTAGGGTAAGGGTAAGGGTAAGGGTAAGGGTAAGGGTAAGGGTAAGCTTAAGGGTAAAAGCAAGGGTAAGGGTAAGGGTAAGGGTAAGGGTAAGGGTAAGGGTAAGGGTAAGGGTAAGGGTAAAGGTAAGGGTAAGCCTAAGGGTAAAAGCAAGGGTAAGGGTAAGGGTAAGGGTAAGGGTAAGGGTAAGGGTAAGGGTAAGGGTAAGGGTAAGGGTAAGGGTAAGGGTAAGGGTGAGCTTAAGGGTATAAGCAAGGGTAAGGGTAAGGGTAAGGGTGAGGGTAAGGGTAAGGGTAAGGGTAAGGGTAAGCTTAAGGGTAAAAGCAAGGGTAAGGGTAAGGGTAAGGGTAAGGGTAAGGGTAAGGGCAAGGGTAAGCTTAAGGGTAAAAGCAAGGGTAAGGGTAAGGGTAAGGGTAAGGGTAAGGGTAAGGGTAAGGGTAAGGGTAAGGGTAAGGGTAAGGGTAAGGGTAAGGGTAAAGGTAAGGTTAAGCCTAAGGGTAAAAGCAAGGGTAAGGGTAAGGGTAAGGGTAAGGGTAAGGGTAAGGGTAAGGGTAAGGGTAAGGGTAAGGGTAAGGGTAAGGGTAAGGGTAAGGGTAAGGGTAAGGGTAAGGGTAAGGGTAAGGGTAAGGGTAAGGGTAAGGGTAAGCTTAAGGGTAAAAGCAAGGGTAAGGGTAAGGGTAAGGGTAAGGGTAAGCCTAAGGGTAAAAGCAAGGGTAAGGGTAAGGGTAAGGGTAAGGGTAAGGGTAAGCTTAAGGGTAAAAGCAAGGGTAAGGGTAAGGGTAAGGGTAAGGGTAAGGGTAAGGGTAAGGGTAAGCTTAAGGGTAAAAGCAAGGGTAAGGGTAAGGGTAAGGGTAAGGGTAAGGGTAAGGGTAAGGGTAAGGGTAAGGGTAAGGGTAAAGGTAAGGGTAAGCCTAAGGGTCAAAGCAAGGGTAAGGGTAAGGGTAAGGGTAAGGGTAAGGGTAAGGGTAAGGTTAAGGGTAAGGGTAAGCTTAAGGGTAAAAGCAAGGGTAAGGGTAAGGGTAAGGGTAAGGGTAAGGGTAAGGGTAAGGGTAAGGGTAAGGGTAAGTGTAAGGGTTAGCTTAAGGGTAAGGGTAAGGGTAAGGTTAAGGGTAAGCCTATGGGTGAAAGCAAGGGTAAGTGTAAGGGTAAGGGTAAGGGCCCCTTACCCATGCTTTTACCCTTAAGCTTACCCTTACCCTTACCCTTACCCTTACCCTTACCCTTACCCTTACCCATACCCTTATCCTTACCCTTGCTTTTACCCTTAAGCTCACCCTTACCCTTACCCTTACCCTTACCCTTACCCTTACCCTTACCCTTACCCTTACCCTCACCCTTGCTTTTACTCTTAGGCTTACCCTTACCTTTACCCTTACCCTTACCCTTACCCTTACCCTCACCCTTACCCTTACCCTTGCTTTTACCCTTAAGCTTACCCTTACCCTTACCCTTACCCTTACCCTTACCCTTGCTTTTACCCTTAAGCTTACCCTTACCCTTACCCTTAACCTTACCCTTACCCTTGCTTTTACCCTAAGGCTTACCCTTACCCTTACCCTTACCCTTGCTTTTACCCTTAAGCTTACCCTTACCCTCACCCTTACTCTTACCCTTACCCTTACCCTTACCCTTACCCTTACCCTTACCCTTACCCTTACCCTTACCCTTACCCTTACCCTTACCCTTACCCTTACCCTTACCCTTAACCTTGCTTTTACCCTTAGGCTTACCCTTACCTTTACCCTTACCCTAACCCTTACCCTTACCCTTACCCTTACCCTTACCCTTGCTTTTACCCTTAAGCTTACCCTTACCCTTGCCCTTACCCTTACCCTTACCCTTACCCTTACCCTTACCCTCACCCTTACCCTTACCCTTGCTTTTACCCTTAAGCTTACCCTTACCCTTACCCTTACCCTTACCCTTACCCTTACCCTTACCCTTACCCTTACCCTTGCTTTTACCCTTAAGCTTACCCTTACCCTTACCCTTACCCTTACCCTTACCCTTACCCTTACCCTTACCCTTGCTTTTACCCTTAGGCTTACCCTTACCTTTACCCTTACCCTTACCCTTACCCTTACCCTTACCCTTGCTTTTACCCTTAAGCTTACCCTTACCCTTACCCTTACCCTTACCCTTACCCTTACCCTTACCCTTACCCTTACCCTTACCCTTACCCTTACCCTTACCCTTACCCTTACCCTTAACCTTACTCTTACCCTTACCCTTACCCTTACCCTTACCCTTACCCTTACCCTTACCCTTACCCTTACCCTTACCCTTACCCTTACCCTTACCCTTACCCTTACCCTTAACCTTGCTTTTACCCTTAGGTTTACCCTTACCTTTACCCTTACCCTAACCCTTACCCTTACCCTTACCCTTACCCTTACCCTTGCTTTTACCCTTAAGCTTACCCTTACCCTTGCCCTTACCCTTACCCTTACCCTTACCCTTACCCTTACCCTCACCCTTACCCTTACCCTTGCTTTTACCCTTAAGCTTACCCTTACCCTTACCCTTACCCTTACCCTTACCCTTACCCTTACCCTTACCCTTACCCTTGCTTTTACCCTTAAGCTTACCCTTACCCTTACCCTTACCCTTACCCTTACCCTTACCCTTACCCTTACCCTTGCTTTTACCCTTAGGCTTACCCTTACCTTTACCCTTACCCTTACCCTTACCCTTACCCTTACCCTTGCTTTTACCCTTAAGCTTACCCTTACCCTTACCCTTACCCTTAAGCTTACCCTTACCCTTACCCTTACCCTTACCCTTACCCTTACCCTTACCCTTACCCTTACCCTTACCCTTACCCTTACCCTTACCCTTGCTTTTACCCTTAAGCTTACCCTTACCCTTACCCTTACCCTTACCCTTACCCTTGCTTTTACCCTTAAGCTTACCCTTACCCTTACCCTTACCCTTAAGCTTACCCTTACCCTTACCCTTATCCTTACCCTTACCCTTACCCTTACCCTTACCCTTACCCTTAACCTTACCCTTACCCTTGCTTTTACCCTTAAGCTTACCCTTACCCTTACCCTTACCCTTAAGCTTACCCTTACCCTTACCCTTACCCTTACCCTTACCCTTAACCTTACCCTTGCTTTTACCCTTAAGCTTACCCTTACCCTTACCCTTACCCTTACCCTTAAGCTTACCCTTACCCTTACCCTTACCCTTACCCTTACCCTTACCCTTACCCTTACCCTTAAGCTTACCCTTACCCTTACCCTTACCCTTACCCTTACCCTTACCCTTACCCTTACCCTTGCTTTTACCCTTAAGCTTACCCTTACCCTTACCCTAAGTAAGGGTAAGGGTAAGGGTAAGGGTAAGGGTAAGGGTAAGGGTAAGGGTAAGGGTAAGGGTAAGGGTAAGGGTAAGGGTAAGGGTAAGGGTAAGGGTAAGGGTAAGGGTAAGGGTAAGGGTAAGGGTAAGGGTAAGGGTAAGCTTAAGGGTAAGGGTAAGGGTAAGGGTAAGGGTAAGCCTAAGGGTAAAAGCAAGGGTAAGGGTAAGGGTAAGGGTAAGGGTAAGGGTAAGCTTAAGGGTAAAAGCAAGGGTAAGGGTAAGGCTAAGGGTAAGGGTAAGGGTAAGGGTAAGGGTAAGCTTAAGGGTAAAAGCAAGGGTAAGGGTAAGGGTAAGGGTAAGGGTAAGGGTAAGGGTAAGGGTAAAGGTGAGGGTAAGCCTAAGGGTAAAAGCAAGGGTAAGGGTAAGGGTAAGGGTAAGGGTAAGGGTAAGGGTAAGGGTAGGGGTAAGAGTAAGGGTAAGGGTAAGCTTAAGGGTAAAAGCAAGGGTAAGGGTAAGGGTGAGGGTAAGGGTAAGGGTAAGGGTAAGCTTAAGGGTAAAAGCAAGGGTAAGGGTAAGGGTAAGGGTAAGGGTAAGGGTAAGGGTAAGGGTAAGGGTAAGGGTAAGGGTAAGGGTAAGGGTAAGGGTAAGGGTAAGGGTAAGGGTAAGGGTGAGGGTAAGCTTAAGGGTAAAAGCAAGGGTAAGGGTAAGGGTAAGGGTAAGGGTAAGGGTAATGGTAAGGGTAAAGGTAAGGGTAAGCCTAAGGGTAAAAGCAAGGGTAAGGGTAAGGGTAAGGGTAAGGGTAAGGGTAAGGGTAAGGGTAAGGGTAAGGGTAAGGGTAAGGGTAAGGGTAAGGGTAAGGGTAAGGGTAAGGGTAAGGGTAAGGGTAAGGGTAAGGGTAAGGGTAAGGGTAAGGGTAAGGGTAAGGGTAAGGGTAAGCTTAAGGG
>CAUEHS010000554.1:0-31316 GCA_958510865.1 Myrrha octodecimguttata | reverse complement strand
CAGGGAAAAGAGGATCGTGAACTCTATTGGAACTTTAAAAATTGACACGCAGGAAGTTTCTGATGTGATAAAGAACCTAAAAAACGGCAAGTCCCCGGGTGTTGATGGGCTCACTGCTGAAGTATTCAAGGAACTAAGAAATAACATCGTAGAACCTCTGACACATATTTATAATACATGTTTTGAACAGGGTGTATTCCCTTCCTCCTTCAAGGTGGCCAAGATTAAACCTATTTTTAAGGGGGGTGATAGAAAGCTTCCTTCAAATTATAGACCGATATCCATAATATCCATACTGGGAAAAATATTTGAAAAAATTTTAAAAAAGAAAATTGTAAATTTTCTGGACAAGTACAAGATACTTGCTCATTGTCAGTATGGATTCAGGTGCAACAGGTCGACAGAGGACGCAATGGCCCATTTGATTGGAAAAATCTATGAAGCTCTTGATGATGGCACACCAGCTTTATGCATATTCATAGATTTAAAAAAAGCGTTCGACACAGTTTCTCATCAAGGACTGCTCGAATCATTGGAAAATGTCGGAATCAGAGGGAAAATGTACAAGCTTATGGAAAGCTACCTGGAGGAGAGGGAACAAATTGTTGTAGTGAACGGAGTCGAGAGTTGTAGAAGGGTGATGGATTATGGAGTACCACAGGGAACTGTCCTAGGACCCATCTTATTTTGTATTTACATGAACGATTTATTTCACATTCCTATATCAGGGGATATAGTTTCTTTTGCAGATGATACGGCTCTTTTTTATAAACATGAATCATGGGGAGCACTTAAGGAAATAGTTGAAAAAGATTTTGTTAAAGTTTTAAATTTCTTATCCTATAAATTGCTCACCTTGAACGCCGAGAAAACATTCTTCGTCCCGTTCACAAGTTACACAAGCGGTTTCCCAAATTTCGGCCCTTTAAAAGTCAACATGGAAGACAAAACCATATTTATTGAGGAAGAGCGTAAAGTGAGGTATCTCGGAATCATGGTTGACTCTCATCTTCGATGGAACCACCATGTTGATTTTTTAGTTAAGAAACTTCGTCGCCTTCTGTCCCTTTTCAGAACTTTGAGGGGGTTTTGTGACATGGATCAGCTCAGATGCCTCTATTTCGCTCTTGTGCAGTCTGTTCTGGGATATGGAAACCTGGCGTGGGGTGGAACGGAGAATTGTTACCTGAAGAAACTGGAAGTTGTGCAGAGACGCTTTTTGAAGGTTATTCATGGGAAAAATACTAGATACCCCTCAGATAATTTGTATCGAGAGGCGGAGGTCATGGATCTGCGTTCATTGTTCCTATTGAAAATTCTTTGCTACCAGAACATATATGGTAGCTATGAAAATCTTGTCCCAAACAGCCACAGTTCCCGATCGTTGATGCATAACTACTATGTGCCTAGGATGAAGAAGACTATTGGACAGAGATCTTTTCTCTACCTTGCGCCAAGGTCATTCAATATGCTACCTTCAAACTTCAAAGTAATACGTAACCCAATCTTTTTCAAAAATAGGGTAAAAAAGTGGATCTTTTCACAGCATCGCTCCTTCATTTCGAATATGATCGATCTGAAAAATGCTTCTTTGGCCTGAATGAATATGTGTGTGTGTGTCTGTATGTTACCTCTTGTCTTGTGAGCTGAACGGGGATATGGAGCTCATTTATGTTTCAGGTGACGGATTTCATTTTGGCTGGGGGTATTATCTTACCACAAACAAGGATTTCCTTTAGTGGTAATAAATTGAGAATGTCGTCACTTCAAGTTTTTGTTTTTTTTTCTTTTGAGTGGTACATGTTTCTTTATTCTTGTCCATGTTGATGTTATTAATGAATCATTGTTTTTTTTTCTTTATCTAAATAATCTGTACCTAAAGGCATAGAATAAAGGTTTTTATTATTATTATTATTATTTCGAACCAATGCTCTGATTCGACTGAAATTTTCACCAATCATTCCTCTTCACAATCCAGAATAACGTTCCAAAAATAAAAAGTCTAACTTTCGAAACAACTGAGATACAGGGTGTTCTTCGTCAAATGACAAGTATAGTATCTTTCGAACCAATGCTCTGATTCGACTGAAATTTTCACCAATCATTCCTCTTCACAATCCAGAATAACGTTCCAAAATAAAAAGTCTAACTTTCGAAACAACTGAGATACAGGGTGTTCTTCGTCAAATGACAGGTATAGTATCTTTCGAACCAATGCTCTGATTCGACTGAAATTTCCACCAATCATTCCTCTTCAAAATCCAGAATAACGTTCCAAAAATAAAAAGTCTAACTTTCGAAACAACTGAGATACAGGGTGTTCTTCGTCAAATGACAAGTATAGTATCTTTCGAACCAATGCTCTGATTCGACTGAAATTTTCACCAATCATTCCTCTTCAAAATCCAGAATAACGTTCCAAAAAGAAAAAGTCTTACTTTCGAAACAACTGAGATACAGGGTGTTCTTCGTCAAATGACAAGTATAGTATCTTTCGAACCAATGCTCTGATTCGACTGAAATTTTCACCAATCATTCCTCTTCACAATCCAGAATAACGTTCCAAAAATAAAAAGTCTAACTTTCGAAACAACTGAGATACAGGGTGTTCTTCGTCAAATGACAGGTATAGTATCTTTCGAACCAATGCTCTGATTCGACTGAAATTTTCACCAATCATTCCTCTTCACAATCCAGAATAACGTTCCAAAAATAAAAAGTCTAACTTTCGAAACAACTGAGATACAGGGTGTTCTTCGTCAAATGACAAGTATAGTATCTTTCGAACCAATGCTCTGATTCGACTGAAATTTTCACCAATCATTCCTCTTCACAATCCGGAATAACGTTCCAAAAATAAAAAGTCTAACTTTCGAAACAACTGAGATACAGGGTGTTCTTCGTCAAATGACAAGTATAGTATCTTTCGAACCAATGCTCTGATTCGACTGAAATTTTCACCAATCATTCCTCTTCAAAATCCAGAATAACGTTCCAAAAATAAAAAGTCTAACTTTCGAAACAACTGAGATACAGGGTGTTCTTCGTCAAATGACAGGTATAGTATCTTTCGAACCAATGCTCTGATTCGACTGAAATTTTCACCAAACATTCCTCTTCAAAATCCAGAATAACGTTCCAAAAATAAAAAGTCTAATTTTCGAAGCAACTGAGATACAGGGTGTTCTTCGTCAAATGACAAGTATAGTATCTTTCGAACCAATGCTCTGATTCGACTGAAATTTTCACCAATCATTCCTCTTCAAAATCCAGAATAACGTTCCAAAAATAAAAAGTCTAACTTTCAAAACAACTGAGATACAGGGTGTTCTTCGTCAAATGACAGGTATAGTATCTTTCGAACCAATGCTCTGATTCGACTGAAATTTTCACCAATCATTCCTCTTCACAATCCAGAATAACGTTCCAAAAATAAAAAGTCTTACTTTCGAAACAACTGAGATACAGGGTGTTCTTCGTCAAATGACAGGTATAGTATCTTTCGAACCAATGCTCTGATTCGACTGAAATTTTCACCAATCATTCCTCTTCACAATCCAGAATAACGTTCCAAAAATAAAAAGTCTAACTTTCGAAACAACTGAGATACAGGGTGTTCTTCGTCAAATGACAAGTATAGTACCTTTCGAACCAATGCTCTGATTCGACTGAAATTTTCACCAATCATTCCTCTTCAAAATCCAGAATAACGTTCCAAAAATAAAAAGTCTAACTTTCGAAACAACTGAGATACAGGGTGTTCTTCGTCAAATGACAAGTATAGTATCTTTCGAACCAATGCTCTGATTCGACTGAAATTTTCACCAATCATTCCTCTTCACAATCCAGAATAACGTTCCAAAAATAAAAAGTCTTACTTCCGAAACAACTGAGATACAGGGTGTTCTTCGTCAAATGACAGGTATAGTATCTTTCTAACCAATGCTCTGATTCGACTGAAATTTTCACCAATCATTCCTCTTCAAAATCCAGAATAACGTTCCAAAAATAAAAAGTCTAATTTTCGAAACAACTGAGATACAGGGTGTTCTTCGTCAAATGACAGGTATAGTATCTTTCGAACCAATGCTCTGATTCGACTGAAATTTTTACCAATCATTCCTCTTCACAATCCAGAATAACGATTCAAAAATAAAAAGTCTAACTTCCGAAACAACTGAGATACAGGGTGTTCATCGTCAAATGACAAGTATAGTATCTTTCGAACCAATGCTCTGATTCGACTGAAATTTTCACCAATCATTCCTCTTCACAATCCAGAATAACGTTCCAAAAATAAAAAGTCTAACTTTCGAAACAACTGAGATACAGGGTGTTCTTCGTCAAATGACAAGTATAGTATCTTTCGAACCAATGCTCTGATTCGACTGAAATTTTCACCAATCATTCCTCTTCACAATTCAGAATAACGTTCCAAAAATAAAAGGTCTAACTTTCGAAACAACTGAGATACAGGGTGTTCTTCGTCAAATGACAGGTATAGTATCTTTCGAACCAATGCTCTGATTCGACTGAAATTTTCACCAATCATTCCTCTTCAAAATCCAGAATAACGTTCCAAAAATAAAAAGTCTAACTTTCGAAACAACTGAGATACAGGGTGTTCTTCGTCAAATGACAAGTATAGTATCTTTCGAACCAATGCTCTGATTCGACTGAAATTTTCACCAATCATTCCTCTTCAAAATCCAGAATAACGTTCCAAAAATAAAAAGTCTTACTTTCGAAACAACTGAGATACAGGGTGTTCTTCGTCAAATGACAAGTATAGTATCTTTCGAACCAATGCTCTGATTCGACTGAAATTTTCACCAATCATTCCTCTTCACAATCCAGAATAACGTTCCAAAAATAAAAAGTCTAACTTTCGAAACAACTGAGATACAGGGTGTTCTTCGTCAAATGACAGGTATAGTATCTTTCGAACCAATGCTCTGATTAGACTGAAATTTTCACCAATCATTCCTCTTCACAATCCAGAATAACGTTCCAAAAATAAAAAGTCTTACTTTCGAAACAACTGAGATACAGGGTGTTCTTCGTCAAATGACAAGTAAAGTATCTTTCGAACCAATGCTCTGATTCGACTGAAATTTTCACCAATCATTCCTCTTCACAATCCAGAATAACGTTCCAAAAATAAAAAGTCTAACTTTCGAAACAACTGAGATACAGGGTGTTCTTCGTCAAATGACAAGTATAGTATCTTTCGAACCAATGCTCTGATTCGACTGAAATTTTCACCAATCATTCCTCTTCACAATCGAGAATAACGTTTCAAAAATAAAAAGTCTAACTTTCGAAACAACTGAGATACAGGGTGTTCTTCGTCAAATGACAAGTATAGTATCTTTCGAACCAATGCTCTGATTCGACTGAAATTTTCACCAATCATTCCTCTTCACAATCCAGAATAACGTTCCAAAAATAAAAAGTCTAACTTTCGAAACAACTGAGATACAGGGTGTTCTTCGTCAAATGACAAGTATAGTATCTTTCGAACCAATGCTCTGATTCGACTGAAATTTTCACCAATCATTCCTCTTCAAAATCCAGAATAACGTTCCAAAAATAAAAAGTCTAACTTTCGAAACAACTGAGATACAGGGTGTTCTTCGTCAAATGACAAGTATAGTATCTTTCGAACAAATGCTCTGATTCGACTGAAATTTTCACCAATCATTCCTCTTCAAAATCCAGAATAACGTTCCAAAAATAAAAAGTCTAACTTTCGAAACAACTGAGATACAGGGTGTTCTTCGTCAAATGACAGGTATAGTATCTTTCGAACCAATGCTCTGATTCGACTGAAATTTTCACCAATCATTCCTCTTCAAATTCCAGAATAACGTTCCAAAAATAAAAAGTCTTACTTTCGAAACAACTGAGATACAGGGTGTTCTTCGTCAAATGACAGGTATAGTATCTTTCGAACCTATGCTCTGATTCGACTGAAATTTTCACCAATCATTCCTCTTCAAAATCCAGAATAACGTTCCAAAAATAAAAAGTCTTACTTTCGAAACAACTGAGATACAGGGTGTTCTTCGTCAAATGACAAGTATAGTATCTTTCGAACCAATGCTCTGATTCGACTGAAATTTTCACCAATCATTCCTCTTCACAATCCAGAATAACGTTCGAAAAATAAAAAGTCTAACTTTCGAAACAACTGAGATACAGGGTGTTCTTCGTCAAATGACAGGTATAGTATCTTTCGAACCAATGCTCTGATTCGACTGAAATTTTCACCAATCATTCCTCTTCAAAATCCAGAATAACGTTCCAAAAATAAAAAGTCTTACTTTCGAAACAACTGAGATACAGGGTGTTCTTCGTCAAATGACAAGTTTAGAATCTTTCGAACCAATGCTCTGATTCGACTGAAATTTTCACCAATCATTCCTCTTCAAAATCCAGAATAACGTTCCAAAAATAAAAAGTCTAACTTTCGAAACAACTGAGATACAGGGTGTTCTTCGTCAGATGACAAGTATAGTATCTTTCGAACCAATGCTCTGATTCGACTGAAATTTTCACCAATCATTCCTCTTCAAAATCCAGAATAACGTTCCAAAAATAAAAAGTCTAACTTTCGAAACAACTGAGATACAGGGTGTTCTTCGTCAAATGACAGGTATAGTATCTTTCGAACCAATGCTCTGATTCCACTGAAATTTTCACCAATCATTCCTCTTCAAAATCCAGAATAACGTTCCAAAAATAAAAAGTCTAACTTTCGAAACAACTGAGATACAGGGTGTTCTTCGTCAAATGACAGGTATAGTATCTTTCGAACCAATGCTCTGATTCGACTGAAATTTTCACCAATCATTCCTCTTCAAAATCCAGAATAACGTTCCAAAAATAAAAAGTCTAACTTTCGAAACAACTGAGATACAGGGTGTTCTTCGTCAAATGACAGGTATAGTATCTTTCGAACCAATGCTCTGATTCGACTGAAATTTTCACCAATCATTCCTCTTCAAAATCCAGAATAACGTTCCAAAAATAAAAAGTCTAACTTTCGAAACAACTGAGATACAGGGTGTTCTTCGTCAAATGACAGGTATAGTATCTTTCGAACCAAAGTCTAACTTTCGAAACAACTGAGATACAGGGTGTTCTTCGTCAAATGACAGGTATAGTATCTTTCGAACCAATGCTCTGATTCGACTGAAATTTTCACCAATCATTCCTCTTCACAATCCAGAATAACGTTCCAAAAATAAAAAGTCTTACTTTCGAAACAACTGAGATACAGGGTGTTCTTCGTCAAATGACAAGTATAGTATCTTTCGAACCAATGCTCTGATTCGACTGAAATTTTCACCAATCATTCCTCTTCAAAATCCAGAATAACATTCCAAAAATAAAAAGTCTAACTTTCGAAACAACTGAGATACAGGGTGTTCTTCGTCAAATGACAGGTATAGTATCTTTCGAACCAATGCTCTGATTCGACTGAAATTTTCACCAATGATTCCTCTTCACAATCCAGAATAACGTTCCAAAAATAAAAAGTCTAACTTTCGAAACAACTGAGATACAGGGTGTTCTTCGTCAAATGACAGGTATAGTATCTTTCGAACCAATGCTCTGATTCGACTGAAATTTTCACCAATCATTCCTCTGCACAATCCAGAATAACGTTCCAAAAATAAAAAGTCTTACTTTCGAAACAACTGAGATACAGGGTGTTCTTCGTCAAATGACAAGTATAGTATCTTTCGAACCAATGCTCTGATTCGACTGAAATTTTCACCAATCATTCCTCTTCAAAATCCAGAATAACGTTCCAAAAATAAAAAGTCTAACTTTCGAAACAACTGAGATACAGGGTGTTCTTCGTCAAATGACAGGTATAGTATCTTTCGAACCAATGCTCTGATTCGACTGAAATTTTCACCAATCATTCCTCTTCACAATCCAGAATAACGTTCCAAAAATAAAGAGTCTTACTTTCGAAACAACTGAGATACAGGGTGTTCTTCGTCAAATGACAAGTATAGTATCTTTCGAACCAATGCTCTGATTCGACTGAAATTTTCACCAATCATTCCTCTTCAAAATCCAGAATAACGTTCCAAAAATAAAAAGTCTAACTTTCGAAACAACTGAGATACAGGGTGTTCTTCGTCAAATGAAAGGTATAGTATCTTTCGAACCAATGCTCTGATTCGACTGAAATTTTCACCAATCATTCCTCTTCACAATCCAGAATAACGTTCCAAAAATAAAAAGTCTTACTTTCGAAACAACTGAGATACAGGGTGTTCTTCGTCAAATGACAAGTATAGTATCTTTCGAACCAATGCTCTGATTCGACTGAAATTTTCACCAATCATTCCTCTTCAAAATCCAGAATAACGTTCCAAAAATAAAAAGTCTAACTTTCGAAACAACTGAGATACAGGGTGTTCTTCGTCAAATGACAGGTATAGTATCTTTCGAACCAATGCTCTGATTCGACTGAAATTTTCACCAATCATTCCTCTTCAAAATCCCGAATAACGTTCCAAAAATAAAAAGTCTAACTTTCGAAACAACTGAGATACAGGGTGTTCTTCGTCAAATGACAGGTATAGTATCTTTCGAACCAACGCTCTGATTCGACTGAAATTTTCACCAATCATTCCTCTTCACAATCGAGAATAACGTTTCAAAAATAAAAAGTCTAACTTTCGAAACAACTGAGATACAGGGTGTTCTTCGTCAAATGACAAGTATAGTATCTTTCGAACCAATGCTCTGATTCGACTGAAATTTTCACCAATCATTCCTCTTCACAATCCAGAATAACGTTCCAAAAATAAAAAGTCTAACTTTCGAAACAACTGAGATACAGGGTGTTCTTCGTCAAATGACAAGTATAGTATCTTTCGAACCAATGCTCTGATTCGACTGAAATTTTCACCAATCATTCCTCTTCAAAATCCAGAATAACGTTCCAAAAATAAAAAGTCTAACTTTCGAAACAACTGAGATACAGGGTGTTCTTCGTCAAATGACAAGTATAGTATCTTTCGAACAAATGCTCTGATTCGACTGAAATTTTCACCAATCATTCCTCTTCAAAATCCAGAATAACGTTCCAAAAATAAAAAGTCTAACTTTCGAAACAACTGAGATACAGGGTGTTCTTCGTCAAATGACAGGTATAGTATCTTTCGAACCAATGCTCTGATTCGACTGAAATTTTCACCAATCATTCCTCTTCAAATTCCAGAATAACGTTCCAAAAATAAAAAGTCTTACTTTCGAAACAACTGAGATACAGGGTGTTCTTCGTCAAATGACAGGTATAGTATCTTTCGAACCTATGCTCTGATTCGACTGAAATTTTCACCAATCATTCCTCTTCAAAATCCAGAATAACGTTCCAAAAATAAAAAGTCTTACTTTCGAAACAACTGAGATACAGGGTGTTCTTCGTCAAATGACAAGTATAGTATCTTTCGAACCAATGCTCTGATTCGACTGAAATTTTCACCAATCATTCCTCTTCACAATCCAGAATAACGTTCGAAAAATAAAAAGTCTAACTTTCGAAACAACTGAGATACAGGGTGTTCTTCGTCAAATGACAGGTATAGTATCTTTCGAACCAATGCTCTGATTCGACTGAAATTTTCACCAATCATTCCTCTTCAAAATCCAGAATAACGTTCCAAAAATAAAAAGTCTTACTTTCGAAACAACTGAGATACAGGGTGTTCTTCGTCAAATGACAAGTTTAGAATCTTTCGAACCAATGCTCTGATTCGACTGAAATTTTCACCAATCATTCCTCTTCAAAATCCAGAATAACGTTCCAAAAATAAAAAGTCTAACTTTCGAAACAACTGAGATACAGGGTGTTCTTCGTCAGATGACAAGTATAGTATCTTTCGAACCAATGCTCTGATTCGACTGAAATTTTCACCAATCATTCCTCTTCAAAATCCAGAATAACGTTCCAAAAATAAAAAGTCTAACTTTCGAAACAACTGAGATACAGGGTGTTCTTCGTCAAATGACAGGTATAGTATCTTTCGAACCAATGCTCTGATTCCACTGAAATTTTCACCAATCATTCCTCTTCAAAATCCAGAATAACGTTCCAAAAATAAAAAGTCTAACTTTCGAAACAACTGAGATACAGGGTGTTCTTCGTCAAATGACAGGTATAGTATCTTTCGAACCAATGCTCTGATTCGACTGAAATTTTCACCAATCATTCCTCTTCAAAATCCAGAATAACGTTCCAAAAATAAAAAGTCTAACTTTCGAAACAACTGAGATACAGGGTGTTCTTCGTCAAATGACAGGTATAGTATCTTTCGAACCAATGCTCTGATTCGACTGAAATTTTCACCAATCATTCCTCTTCAAAATCCAGAATAACGTTCCAAAAATAAAAAGTCTAACTTTCGAAACAACTGAGATACAGGGTGTTCTTCGTCAAATGACAGGTATAGTATCTTTCGAACCAAAGTCTAACTTTCGAAACAACTGAGATACAGGGTGTTCTTCGTCAAATGACAGGTATAGTATCTTTCGAACCAATGCTCTGATTCGACTGAAATTTTCACCAATCATTCCTCTTCACAATCCAGAATAACGTTCCAAAAATAAAAAGTCTTACTTTCGAAACAACTGAGATACAGGGTGTTCTTCGTCAAATGACAAGTATAGTATCTTTCGAACCAATGCTCTGATTCGACTGAAATTTTCACCAATCATTCCTCTTCAAAATCCAGAATAACGTTCCAAAAATAAAAAGTCTAACTTTCGAAACAACTGAGATACAGGGTGTTCTTCGTCAAATGACAGGTATAGTATCTTTCGAACCAATGCTCTGATTCGACTGAAATTTTCACCAATGATTCCTCTTCACAATCCAGAATAACGTTCCAAAAATAAAAAGTCTAACTTTCGAAACAACTGAGATACAGGGTGTTCTTCGTCAAATGACAGGTATAGTATCTTTCGAACCAATGCTCTGATTCGACTGAAATTTTCACCAATCATTCCTCTGCACAATCCAGAATAACGTTCCAAAAATAAAAAGTCTTACTTTCGAAACAACTGAGATACAGGGTGTTCTTCGTCAAATGACAAGTATAGTATCTTTCGAACCAATGCTCTGATTCGACTGAAATTTTCACCAATCATTCCTCTTCAAAATCCAGAATAACGTTCCAAAAATAAAAAGTCTAACTTTCGAAACAACTGAGATACAGGGTGTTCTTCGTCAAATGACAGGTATAGTATCTTTCGAACCAATGCTCTGATTCGACTGAAATTTTCACCAATCATTCCTCTTCACAATCCAGAATAACGTTCCAAAAATAAAGAGTCTTACTTTCGAAACAACTGAGATACAGGGTGTTCTTCGTCAAATGACAAGTATAGTATCTTTCGAACCAATGCTCTGATTCGACTGAAATTTTCACCAATCATTCCTCTTCAAAATCCAGAATAACGTTCCAAAAATAAAAAGTCTAACTTTCGAAACAACTGAGATACAGGGTGTTCTTCGTCAAATGAAAGGTATAGTATCTTTCGAACCAATGCTCTGATTCGACTGAAATTTTCACCAATCATTCCTCTTCACAATCCAGAATAACGTTCCAAAAATAAAAAGTCTTACTTTCGAAACAACTGAGATACAGGGTGTTCTTCGTCAAATGACAAGTATAGTATCTTTCGAACCAATGCTCTGATTCGACTGAAATTTTCACCAATCATTCCTCTTCAAAATCCAGAATAACGTTCCAAAAATAAAAAGTCTAACTTTCGAAACAACTGAGATACAGGGTGTTCTTCGTCAAATGACAGGTATAGTATCTTTCGAACCAATGCTCTGATTCGACTGAAATTTTTACCAATCATTCCTCTTCAAAATCCCGAATAACGTTCCAAAAATAAAAAGTCTAACTTTCGAAACAACTGAGATACAGGGTGTTCTTCGTCAAATGACAGGTATAGTATCTTTCGAACCAATGCTCTGATTCGACTGAAATTTTCACCAATCATTCCTCTTCAAAATCCAGAATAACGTTCCAAAAATAAAAAGTCTAACTTTCGAAACAACTGAGATACAGGGTGTTCTTCGTCAAATGACAGGTATAGTATCTTTCGAACCAATGCTCTGATTCGACTGAAATTTTCACCAATCATTCCTCTTCAAAATCCAGAATAACGTTCCAAAAATAAAAAGTCTAACTTTCGAAACAACTGAGATACAGGGTGTTCTTCGTCAAATGACAGGTATAGTATCTTTCGAACCAAAGTCTAACTTTCGAAACAACTGAGATACAGGGTGTTCTTCGTCAAATGACAGGTATAGTATCTTTCGAACCAATGCTCTGATTCGACTGAAATTTTCACCAATCATTCCTCTTCACAATCCAGAATAACGTTCCAAAAATAAAAAGTCTTACTTTCGAAACAACTGAGATACAGGGTGTTCTTCGTCAAATGACAAGTATAGTATCTTTCGAACCAATGCTCTGATTCGACTGAAATTTTCACCAATCATTCCTCTTCAAAATCCAGAATAACGTTCCAAAAATAAAAAGTCTAACTTTCGAAACAACTGAGATACAGGGTGTTCTTCGTCAAATGACAGGTATAGTATCTTTCGAACCAATGCTCTGATTCGACTGAAATTTTCACCAATGATTCCTCTTCACAATCCAGAATAACGTTCCAAAAATAAAAAGTCTAACTTTCGAAACAACTGAGATACAGGGTGTTCTTCGTCAAATGACAGGTATAGTATCTTTCGAACCAATGCTCTGATTCGACTGAAATTTTCACCAATCATTCCTCTGCACAATCCAGAATAACGTTCCAAAAATAAAAAGTCTTACTTTCGAAACAACTGAGATACAGGGTGTTCTTCGTCAAATGACAAGTATAGTATCTTTCGAACCAATGCTCTGATTCGACTGAAATTTTCACCAATCATTCCTCTTCAAAATCCAGAATAACGTTCCAAAAATAAAAAGTCTAACTTTCGAAACAACTGAGATACAGGGTGTTCTTCGTCAAATGACAGGTATAGTATCTTTCGAACCAATGCTCTGATTCGACTGAAATTTTCACCAATCATTCCTCTTCACAATCCAGAATAACGTTCCAAAAATAAAGAGTCTTACTTTCGAAACAACTGAGATACAGGGTGTTCTTCGTCAAATGACAAGTATAGTATCTTTCGAACCAATGCTCTGATTCGACTGAAATTTTCACCAATCATTCCTCTTCAAAATCCAGAATAACGTTCCAAAAATAAAAAGTCTAACTTTCGAAACAACTGAGATACAGGGTGTTCTTCGTCAAATGAAAGGTATAGTATCTTTCGAACCAATGCTCTGATTCGACTGAAATTTTCACCAATCATTCCTCTTCACAATCCAGAATAACGTTCCAAAAATAAAAAGTCTTACTTTCGAAACAACTGAGATACAGGGTGTTCTTCGTCAAATGACAAGTATAGTATCTTTCGAACCAATGCTCTGATTCGACTGAAATTTTCACCAATCATTCCTCTTCAAAATCCAGAATAACGTTCCAAAAATAAAAAGTCTAACTTTCGAAACAACTGAGATACAGGGTGTTCTTCGTCAAATGACAGGTATAGTATCTTTCGAACCAATGCTCTGATTCGACTGAAATTTTCACCAATCATTCCTCTTCAAAATCCCGAATAACGTTCCAAAAATAAAAAGTCTAACTTTCGAAACAACTGAGATACAGGGTGTTCTTCGTCAAATGACAGGTATAGTATCTTTCGAACCAACGCTCTGATTCGACTGAAATTTTCACCAATCATTCCTCTTCACAATCCAGAATAACGTTCCAAAAATAAAAAGTCTTACTTTCGAAACAACTGAGATACAGGGTGTTCTTCGTCAAATGACAAGTATAGTATCTTTCGAACCTATGCTCTGATTCGACTGAAATTTTCACCAATCATTCCTCTTCAAAATCCAGAATAACGTTCCAAAAATAAAAAGTCTAACTTTCGAAACAAGTGAGATACAGTGTGTTCTTCGTCAAATGACAAGTATAGTATCTTTCGAACCAATGCTCTGATTCGACTGAAATTTTCACCAATCATTCCTCTTCACAATCCAGAATAACGTTCCAAAAATAAAAAGTCTTACTTTCGAAACAACTGAGATACAGGGTGTTCTTCGTCAAATGACAAGTATAGTATCTTTCGAACCAATGCTCTGATTCGACTGAAATTTTCACCAATCATTCCTCTTCAAAATCCAGAATAACGTTCCAAAAATAAAAAGTCTAACTTTCGAAACAACTGAGATACAGGGTGTTCTTCGTCAAATGACAGGTATAGTATCTTTCGAACCAATGCTCTGATTCGACTGAAATTTTCACCAATCATTCCTCTTCACAATCCAGAATAACGTTCCAAAAATAAAAAGTCTTACTTTCGAAACAACTGAGATACAGGGTGTTCTTCGTCAAATGACAAGTATAGTATCTTTCGAACCAATGCTCTGATTCGACTGAAATTTTCACCAATCATTCCTCTTCACAATCCAGAATAACGTTCCAAAAATAAAAAGTCTAACTTTCGAAACAACTGAGATACAGGGTGTTCTTCGTCAAATGACAAGTATAGTATCTTTCGAACCAATGCTCTGATTCGACTGAAATTTTCACCAATCATTCCTCTTCAAAATCCAGAATAACGTTCCAAAAATAAAAAGTCTAACTTTCGAAACAACTGAGATACAGGGTGTTCTTCGTCAAATGACAAGTATAGTATCTTTCGAACCAATGCTCTGATTCGACTGAAATTTTCACCAATCATTCCTCTTCACAATCCAGAATAACGTTCCAAAAATAAAAAGTCTTACTTTCGAAACAACTGAGATACAGGGTGTTCTTCGTCAAATGACAAGTATAGTATCTTTCGAACCAATGCTCTGATTCGACTGAAATTTTCACCAATCATTCCTCTTCAAAATCCAGAATAACGTTCCAAAAATAAAAAGTCTAACTTTCGAAACAACTGAGATACAGGGTGTTCTTCGTCAAATGACAGGTATAGTATCTTTCGAACCAATGCTCTGATTCGACTGAAATTTTCACCAATCATTCCTCTTCAAAATCCCGAATAACGTTCCAAAAATAAAAAGTCTAACTTTCGAAACAACTGAGATACAGGGTGTTCTTCGTCAAATGACAGGTATAGTATCTTTCGAACCAACGCTCTGATTCGACTGAAATTTTCACCAATCATTCCTCTTCACAATCCAGAATAACGTTCCAAAAATAAAAAGTCTTACTTTCGAAACAACTGAGATACAGGGTGTTCTTCGTCAAATGACAAGTATAGTATCTTTCGAACCTATGCTCTGATTCGACTGAAATTTTCACCAATCATTCCTCTTCAAAATCCAGAATAACGTTCCAAAAATAAAAAGTCTAACTTTCGAAACAAGTGAGATACAGTGTGTTCTTCGTCAAATGACAAGTATAGTATCTTTCGAACCAATGCTCTGATTCGACTGAAATTTTCACCAATCATTCCTCTTCACAATCCAGAATAACGTTCCAAAAATAAAAAGTCTTACTTTCGAAACAACTGAGATACAGGGTGTTCTTCGTCAAATGACAAGTATAGTATCTTTCGAACCAATGCTCTGATTCGACTGAAATTTTCACCAATCATTCCTCTTCAAAATCCAGAATAACGTTCCAAAAATAAAAAGTCTAACTTTCGAAACAACTGAGATACAGGGTGTTCTTCGTCAAATGACAGGTATAGTATCTTTCGAACCAATGCTCTGATTCGACTGAAATTTTCACCAATCATTCCTCTTCACAATCCAGAATAACGTTCCAAAAATAAAAAGTCTTACTTTCGAAACAACTGAGATACAGGGTGTTCTTCGTCAAATGACAAGTATAGTATCTTTCGAACCAATGCTCTGATTCGACTGAAATTTTCACCAATCATTCCTCTTCACAATCCAGAATAACGTTCCAAAAATAAAAAGTCTAACTTTCGAAACAACTGAGATACAGGGTGTTCTTCGTCAAATGACAAGTATAGTATCTTTCGAACCAATGCTCTGATTCGACTGAAATTTTCACCAATCATTCCTCTTCAAAATCCAGAATAACGTTCCAAAAATAAAAAGTCTAACTTTCGAAACAACTGAGATACAGGGTGTTCTTCGTCAAATGACAAGTATAGTATCTTTCGAACCAATGCTCTGATTCGACTGAAATTTTCACCAATCATTCCTCTTCACAATCCAGAATAACGTTCCAAAAATAAAAAGTCTAACTTTCGAAACAACTGAGATACAGGGTGTTCTTCGTCAAATGACAAGTATAGTATCTTTCGAACCAATGCTCTGATTCGACTGAAATTTTCACCAATCATTCCTCTTCAAAATCCAGAATAACGTTCCAAAAATAAAAAGTCTAACTTTCGAAACAACTGAGATACAGGGTGTTCTTCGTCAAATGACAGGTATAGTATCTTTCGAACCAATGCTCTGATTCGACTGAAATTTTCACCAATCATTCCTCTTCACAATCCAGAATAACGTTCCAAAAATAAAAAGTCTTACTTTCGAAACAACTGAGATACAGGGTGTTCTTCGTCAAATGACAAGTATAGTATCTTTCGAACCAATGCTCTGATTCGACTGAAATTTTCACCAATCATTCCTCTTCACAATCCAGAATAACGTTCCAAAAATAAAAAGTCTAACTTTCGAAACAACTGAGATACAGGGTGTTCTTCGTCAAATGACAAGTATAGTATCTTTCGAACCAATGCTCTGATTCGACTGAAATTTTCACCAATCATTCCTCTTCAAAATCCAGAATAACGTTCCAAAAATAAAAAGTCTAACTTTCGAAACAACTGAGATACAGGGTGTTCTTCGTCAAATGACAAGTATAGTATCTTTCGAACCAATGCTCTGATTCGACTGAAATTTTCACCAATCATTCCTCTTCACAATCCAGAATAACGTTCCAAAAATAAAAAGTCTAACTTTCTAAACAACTGAGATACAGGGTGTTCTTCGTCAAATGACAGGTATGGTATCTTTCGAACCAATGCTCTGATTCGACTGAAATTTTCACCAATCATTCCTCTTCAAAATCCAGAATAACGTTCCAAAAATAAAAAGTCTTACTTTCGAAACAACTGAGATACAGGGTGTTCTTCGTCAAATGACAAGTATAGTATCTTTCGAACCAATGCTCTGATTCGACTGAAATTTTCACCAATCATTTCTCTTCACAATCCAGAATAACGTTCCAAAAATAAAAAGTCTTACTTTCGAAACAACTGAGATACAGGGTGTTCTTCGTCAAATGACAGGTATAGTATCTTTCGAACCAATGCTCTGATTCGACTGAAATTTTCACCAATCATTCCTCTTCAAAATCCAGAATAACGTTCCAAAAATAAAAAGTCTATCTTTCGAAACAACTGAGATACAGGGTGTTCTTCGTCAAATGACAGGTATAGTATCTTTCGAACCAATGCTCTGATTCGACTGAAATTTTCACCAATCATTCCTCTGCACAATCCAGAATAACGTTCCAAAAATAAAAAGTCTTACTTTCGAAACAACTGAGATACAGGGTGTTCTTCGTTAAATGACAAGTATAGTATCTTTCGAACCAATGCTCTGATTCGACTGAAATTTTCACCAATCATTCCTCTTCAAAATCCAGAATAACGTTCCAAAAATAAAAAGTCTAACTTTCGAAACAACTGAGATACAGGGTGTTCTTCGTCAAATGACAGGTATAATATCTTTCGAACCAATGCTCTGATTCGACTGAAATTTTCACCAATCATTCCTCTTCACAATCCAGAATAACGTTCCAAAAATAAAAAGTCTTACTTTCGAAACAACTGAGATACCGGGTGTTCTTCGTCAAATGACAAGTATAGTATCTTTCGAACCAATGCTCTGATTCGACTGAAATTTTCACCAATCATTCCTCTTCAAAATCCAGAATAACGTTCCAAAAATAAAAAGTCTAACTTTCGAAACAACTGAGATACAGGGTGTTCTTCGTCAAATGACAGGTATAGTATCTTTCGAACCAATGCTCTGATTCGACTGAAATTTTCACCAATCATTCCTCTTCACAATCCAGAATAACGTTCCAAAAATAAAAAGTCTTACTTTCGAAACAACTGAGATACAGGGTGTTCTTCGTCAAATGACAAGTATAGTATCTTTCGAACCAATGCTCTGATTCGACTGAAATTTTCACCAATCATTCCTCTTCAAAATCCAGAATAACGTTCCAAAAATAAAAAGTCTAACTTTCGAAACAACTGAGATACAGGGTGTTCTTCGTCAAATGACAGGTATAGTATCTTTCGAACCAATGCTCTGATTCGACTGAAATTTTTACCAATCATTCCTCTTCAAAATCCCGAATAACGTTCCAAAAATAAAAATTTCAAAAAGCACTGCCGTGAAGGCAGCAACTTTTGCGCGCATGTTCAATGTAGATGACCGCTTCAGCAACGAATTTGAACGTGCGCGCGTACCAAATTTCAGTTCGATACGATCATAAGTTCTGGAGATATCGGGAAAAAATATGTCAAATTTCGATGTTTTCTTCTCGATATCGTTGATTTTTTCGGTATTACTCGAGAAATACTGATTCAGTCCTGATTAAACTTCACAGCTAGTTTTAAGATGCTGAAAGACAACTTTATGCAAAATTTCGTGATAATCGTGTTATTAGAACAATTTGAAAAAAAAAATTTATATGATTTTCTCATCATATCATCCTCATTAAATTCTGTATGAAACTTCGAACTGTTATTTTCGATGAAGTACTGGATTTCAATTCGATCTGATCTCTATTTTTGGAAATATTGTAAAAATAAAATTTTGAATGGGTATATCTACGGAATCATTGGGCGGATTTTACCCATTCACGAATTCGACCTTCGTAATTAAGCCCCAAACCTACTCTACAAATATCGAGTTTCTAAGTCGTTTCTTCCGGAAGTTATTGTGTTTACGGTCAGCCTAACGGCCGACTGCGTAAACACAATAACTTCCGAAAGAAACAACTTAGAAACTCGATATTTGTAGAGAAGGTTTGGACCTTAATTACGAAGGCCGAATTCGTGAATGGGTAAAATCCACCCAATGATTCCGTAGATATACCCAATCAAAATTTTATTTTTCCAATATTTCCAAAAATACAGATCAGATCGAATTGAAATCCAGTACTTCATCGAAAATAACAGTTCGAAGTTTCATACAGAATTTAATGAGGATGATATGATGAGAAAATCATATAAATTTTTTTTTCAAATTGTTCTAATTACCCGATTATTACGAAATTTTGCATAAAGTTGTCTTTCAGCGTCTTAAAACTAGCTGTGAAGTTTAATCAGGCTTGAATCAGTATTTCTCGAGTTATTCTGAAAAAATCAACGATATCGAGAAGAAAACCTCGAAATTTGACATATTTTTTCCCGATATCTCCAAAACTTACGATCGTATCGAACTGAAATTTGGTGCATTGCTGTGAAATTAGAAGGTCAAAGCGTGAGTATAATTTTTCTTGGATATGATAAATGGTTTCCGAAAAAAAAAATGTTTTGGAAAAAAATTTCGAAAAAATTTTTTTTTAAAAATAACCAACAATATAATCCTGACGAAATTTGGCTCAAAGTTGCGCGTCGTTGTACTTCACCTAACCGCCAAGTTTGAATCCAATCGCTCATGCAGTTTCTGAAATAAAAAATAAATAACTTCAAAACTTCAAATGCCTATAACTCCGAAACTATTCGATCGATTTGGCCCATTAACGAACTTAACCGCGGCATTCCAATGCGCGACCTACCCTGAAAGTTTCAAGTTGCTAGCTCACTTCGTTCGACAGTTATCGTGTCTACGGCCGGCCGGCCGGCCGGCCGGACAGAATCGATTTTGACACCGGATTCGTCATCAGTGAGTCCAACCTAGTCAATTGAGACCATTTTCGGCTCAATCATCCAAAATTACAGACATTTGATCAAAACGATAGCACGCTGTTCCCCTAGAACATGCGCGCAAAAAGTCTAACTTTCGAAACAACTGAGATACAGGGTGTTCTTCGTCAAATGACAGGTATAGTATCTTTCGAACCAACGCTCTGATTCGACTGAAATTTTCACCAATCATTCCTCTTCACAATCCAGAATAACGTTCCAAAAATAAAAAGTCTTACTTTCGAAACAACTGAGATACAGGGTGTTCTTCGTCAAATGACAAGTATAGTATCTTTCGAACCTATGCTCTGATTCGACTGAAATTTTCACCAATCATTCCTCTTCAAAATCCAGAATAACGTTCCAAAAATAAAAAGTCTAACTTTCGAAACAAGTGAGATACAGTGTGTTCTTCGTCAAATGACAAGTATAGTATCTTTCGAACCAATGCTCTGATTCGACTGAAATTTTCACCAATCATTCCTCTTCACAATCCAGAATAACGTTCCAAAAATAAAAAGTCTTACTTTCGAAACAACTGAGATACAGGGTGTTCTTCGTCAAATGACAAGTATAGTATCTTTCGAACCAATGCTCTGATTCGACTGAAATTTTCACCAATCATTCCTCTTCAAAATCCAGAATAACGTTCCAAAAATAAAAAGTCTAACTTTCGAAACAACTGAGATACAGGGTGTTCTTCGTCAAATGACAGGTATAGTATCTTTCGAACCAATGCTCTGATTCGACTGAAATTTTCACCAATCATTCCTCTTCACAATCCAGAATAACGTTCCAAAAATAAAAAGTCTTACTTTCGAAACAACTGAGATACAGGGTGTTCTTCGTCAAATGACAAGTATAGTATCTTTCGAACCAATGCTCTGATTCGACTGAAATTTTCACCAATCATTCCTCTTCACAATCCAGAATAACGTTTCAAAAATAAAAAGTCTAACTTTCGAAACAACTGAGATACAGGGTGTTCTTCGTCAAATGACAAGTATTGTATCTTTCGAACCAATGCTCTGATTCGACTGAAATTTTCACCAATCATTCCTCTTCAAAATCCAGAATAACGTTCCAAAAATAAAAAGTCTAACTTTCGAAACAACTGAGATACAGGGTGTTCTTCGTCAAATGACAAGTATAGTATCTTTCGAACCAATGCTCTGATTCGACTGAAATTTTCACCAATCATTCCTCTTCACAATCCAGAATAACGTTCCAAAAATAAAAAGTCTAACTTTCGAAACAACTGAGATACAGGGTGTTCTTCGTCAAATGACAAGTATAGTATCTTTCGAACCAATGCTCTGATTCGACTGAAATTTTCACCAATCATTCCTCTTCAAAATCCAGAATAACGTTCCAAAAATAAAAAGTCTTACTTTCGAAACAACTGAGATACAGGGTGTTCTTCGTCAAATGACAGGTATAGTATCTTTCGAACCAATGCTCTGATTCGACTGAAATTTTCACCAATCATTCCTCTTCACAATCCAGAATAACGTTATAAAAATAAAAAGTCTTACTTTCGAAACAACTGAGATACAGGGTGTTCTTCGTCAAATGACAAGTATAGTATCTTTCGAACCAATGCTCTGATTCGACTGAAATTTTCACCAATCATTCCTCTTCACAATCCAGAATAACGTTCCAAAAATAAAAAGTCTAACTTTCGAAACAACTGAGATACAGGGTGTTCTTCGTCAAATGACAAGTATAGTATCTTTCGAACCAATGCTCTGATTCGACTGAAATTTTCACCAATCATTCCTCTTCAAAATCCAGAATAACGTTCCAAAAATAAAAAGTCTAACTTTCGAAACAACTGAGATACAGGGTGTTCTTCGTCAAATGACAAGTATAGTATCTTTCGAACCAATGCTCTGATTCGACTGAAATTTTCACCAATCATTCCTCTTCACAATCCAGAATAACGTTCCAAAAATAAAAAGTCTAACTTTCGAAACAACTGAGATACAGGGTGTTCTTCGTCAAATGACAGGTATGGTATCTTTCGAACCAATGCTCTGATTCGACTGAAATTTTCACCAATCATTCCTCTTCAAAATCCAAAATAACGTTCCAAAAATAAAAAGTCTTACTTTCGAAACAACTGAGATACAGGGTGTTCTTCGTCAAATGACAAGTATAGTATCTTTCGAACCAATGCTCTGATTCGACTGAAATTTTCACCAATCATTCCTCTTCACAATCCAGAATAACGTTCCAAAAATAAAAAGTCTTACTTTCGAAACAACTGAGATACAGGGTGTTCTTCGTCAAATGACAGGTATAGTATCTTTCGAACCAATGCTCTGATTCGACTGAAATTTTCACCAATCATTCCTCTTCAAAATCCAGAATAACGTTCCAAAAATAAAAAGTCTAACTTTCGAAACAACTGAGATACAGGGTGTTCTTCGTCAAATGACAAGTATAGTATCTTTCGAACCAATGCTCTGATTCGACTGAAATTTTCACCAATCATTCCTCTTCAAAATCCAGAATAACGTTCCAAAAATAAAAAGTCTAACTTTCGAAACAACTGAGATACAGGGTGTTCTTCGTCAAATGACAGGTATAGTATCTTTCGAACCAATGCTCTGATTCGACTGAAATTTTCACCAATCATTCCTCTTCAAAATCCAGAATAACGTTCCAAAAATAAAAAGTCTAACTTTCGAAACAACTGAGATACAGGGTGTTCTTCGTCAAATGACAGGTATAGTATCTTTCGAACCAATGCTCTGATTCGACTGAAATTTTCACCAATCATTCCTCTTCACAATCCAGAATAACGTTCCAAAAATAAAAAGTCTTACTTTCGAAACAACTGAGATACAGGGTGTTCTTCGTCAAATGACAGGTATAGTATCTTTCGAACCAATGCTCTGATTCGACTGAAATTTTCACCAATCATTCCTCTTCAAAATCCAGAATAACGTTCCAAAAATAAAAAGTCTAACTTTCGAAACAACTGAGATACAGGGTGTTCTTCGTCAAATGACAGGTATAGTATCTTTCGAACCAATGCTCTGATTCGACTGAAATTTTCACCAATCATTCCTCTTCACAATCCAGAATAACGTTCCAAAAATAAAAAGTCTTACTTTCGAAACAACTGAGATACAGGGTGTTCTTCGTCAAATGACAGGTATAGTATCTTTCGAACCAATGCTCTGATTCGACTGAAATTTTCACCAATCATTCCTCTTCACAATCCAGAATAACGTTCCAAAAATAAAAAGTCTAACTTTCGAAACAACTGAGATACAGGGTGTTCTTCGTCAAATGACAAGTATAGTATCTTTCGAACCAATGCTCTGATTCGACTGAAATTTTCACCAATCATTCCTCTTCAAAATCCAGAATAACGTTCCAAAAATAAAAAGTCTTACTTTCGAAACAACTGAGATACAGGGTGTTCTTCGTCAAATGACAAGTATAGTATCTTTCGAACCAATGCTCTGATTCGACTGAAAGTTTCACCAATCATTCCTCTTCAAAATCCAGAATAACGTTCCAAAAATAAAAAGTCTAACTTTCGAAACAACTGAGATACAGGGTGTTCTTCGTCAAATGACAAGTATAGTATCTTTCGAACCAATGCTCTGATTCGACTGAAATTTTCACCAATCATTCCTCTTCACAATCCAGAATAACGTTCCAAAAATAAAAAGTCTAACTTTCGAAACAACTGAGATACAGGGTGTTCTTCGTCAAATGACAAGTATAGTATCTTTCGAACCAATGCTCTGATTCGACTGAAATTTTCACCAATCATTCCTCCTCACAATCCAGAATAACGTTCCAAAAATAAAAAGTCTTACTTTCGAAACAACTGAGATACAGGGTGTTCTTCGTCAAATGACAGGTATAGTATCTTTCGAACCAATGCTCTGATTCGACTGAAATTTTCACCAATCATTCCTCTTCACAATCCAGAATAACGTTCCAAAAATAAAAAGTCTTACTTTCGAAACAACTGAGATACAGGGTGTTCTTCGTCAAATGACAGGTATAGTATCTTTCGAACCAATGCTCTGATTCGACTGAAATTTTCACCTATCATTCCTCTTCAAAATCCAGAATAACGTTCCAAAAATAAAAAGTCTAACTTTCGAAACAACTGAGATACAGGGTGTTCTTCGTCAAATGACAAGTATAGTATCTTTCGAACCAATGCTCTGATTCGACTGAAATTTTCACCAATCATTCCTCTTCAAAATCCAGAATAACGTTCCAAAAATAAAAAGTCTTACTTTCGAAACAACTGAGATACAGGGTGTTCTTCGTCAAATGACAAGTTTAGTATCTTTCGAACCAATGCTCTGATTCGACTGAAATTTTCACCAATCATTTCTCTTCAAAATTCAGAATAACGTTCCAAAAATAAAAAGTCTAACTGTCGAAACAACTGAGATACAGGGTGTTCTTCGTCAGATGACAAGTATAGTATCTTTCGAACCAATGCTCTGATTCGACTGAAATTTTCACCAATCATTCCTCTTCAAAATCCAGAATAACGTTCCAAAAATAAAAAGTCTAACTTTCGAACCAACTGAGATACAGGGTGTTCTTCGTCAAATGACAAGTATAGTATCTTTCGAACCAATGCTCTGATTCGACTGAAATTTTCACCAATCATTCCTCTTCAAAATCCAGAATAACGTTCCAAAAATAAAAAGTCTAACTGTCGAAACAACTGAGATACAGGGTGTTCTTCGTCAAATGACAGGTATAGTATCTTTCGAACCAATGCTCTGATTCGACTGAAATTTTCACCAATCATTCCTCTTCAAAATCCAGAATAACGTTCCAAAAATAAAAAGTCTAACTTTCGAAACAACTGAGATACAGGGTGTTCTTCGTCAAATGACAAGTATAGTACCTTTCGAACCAATGCTCTGATTCGACTGAAATTTTCACCAATCATTCCTCTTCAAAATCCAGAATAACGTTCCAAAAATAAAAAGTCTAACTTTCGAAACAACTGAGATACAGGGTGTTCTTCGTCAAATGACAGGTATAGTATCTTTCGAACCAATGCTCTGATTCGACTGAAATTTTCACCAATCATTCCTCTTCACAATCCAGAATAACGTTCCAAAAATAAAAAGTCTAACTTTCGAAACAACTGAGATACAGGTTGTTCTTCGTCAAATGACAAGTATAGTATCTTTCGAACCAATGCTCTGATTCGACTGAAATTTTCACCAATCATTCCTCTTCACAATCCAGAATAACGATTCAAAAATAAAAAGTCTAACTTTCGAAACAACTGAGATACAGGGTGTTCTTCGTCAAATGACAAGTATAGTATCTTTCGAACCAATGCTCTGATTCGACTGAAATTTTCACCAATCATTCCTCTTCACAATCCAAAATAACGTTCCAAAAATAAAAAGTCTAACTTTCGAAACAACTGAGATACAGGGTGTTCTTCGTCAAATGACAAGTATAGTATCTTTCGAACCAATGCTCTGATTCGACTGAAATTTTCACCAATCATTCCTCTTCACAATCCAGAATAACGTTCCAAAAATAAAAAGTCTAACTTTCGAAACAACTGAGATACAGGGTGTTCTTCGTCAAATGACAAGTATAGTATCTTTCGAACCAATGCTCTGATTCGACTGAAATTTTCACCAATCATTCCTTTTCACAATCCAGAATAACGTTCCAAAAATAAAAAGTCTAACTTTCGAAACAACTGGGATACAGGGTGTTCTTCGTCAAATGACAAGTATAGTATCTTTCGAACCAATGCTCTGATTCGACTGAAATTTTCACCAATCATTCCTCTTCACAATCCAGAATAACGTTCCAAAAATAAAAAGTCTAACTTTCGAAACAACTGAGATACAGGGTGTTCTTCGTCAAATGACAAGTATAGTATCTTTCGAACCAATGCTCTGATTCGACTGAAATTTTCACCAATCATTCCTCTTCACAATCCAGAATAACGATTCAAAAATAAAAAGTCTAACTTTCGAAACAACTGAGATATAGGGTGTTCTTCGTCAAATGACAGGTATAGTATCTTTCGAACCAATGCTCTGATTCGACTGAAATTTTCACCAATCATTCCTCTTCAAAATCCAGAATAACGTTCCAAAAATAAAAAGTCTAACTTTCGAAACAACTGAGATACAGGGTGTTCTTCGTCAAATGACAAGTATAGTATCTTTCGAACCAATGCTCTGATTCGACTGAAATTTTCACCAATCATTCCTCTTCACAATCCAGAATAACGTTCCAAAAATAAAAAGTCTAACTTTCGAACCAACTGAGATACAGGGTGTTCTTCGTCAAATGACAAGTATAGTATCTTTCGAACCAATGCTCTGATTCGACTGAAATTTTCACCAATCATTCCTCTTCACAATCCAGAATAACGTTCCAAAAATAAAAAGTCTAACTTTCGAAACAACTGAGATACAGGGTGTTCTTCGTCAAATGACAAGTATAGTATCTTTCGAACCAATGCTCTGATTCGACTGAAATTTTCACCAATCATTCCTCTTCAAAATCCAGAATAACGTTCCAAAAATAAAAAGTCTAATTTTCGAAACAACTGAGATACAGGGTGTTCTTCGTCAAATGACAGGTATAGTATCTTTCGAACCAATGCTCTGATTCGACTGAAATTTTCACCAATCATTCCTCTTCACAATCCAGAATAACGATTCAAAAATAAAAAGTCTAACTTTCGAAACAACTGAGATACAGGGTGTTCTTCGTCAAAGAACAGGTATAGTATCTTTCGAACCAATGCTCTGATTCGACTGAAATTTTCACCAATCATTCCTCTTCAAAATCCAGAATAACGTTCCAAAAATAAAAAGTCTAACTTTCGAAACAACTGAGAAACAGGGTGTTCTTCGTCAAATGACAGGTATAGTATCTTTCGAACCAATGCTCTGATTCGACTGAAATTTTCACCAATCATTCCTCTTCAAAATCCAGAATAACGTTCCAAAAATAAAAAGTCTAACTTTCGAACCAACTGAGATACAGGGTGTTCTTCGTCAAATGACAAGTATAGTATCTTTCGAACCAATGCTCTGATTCGACTGAAATTTTCACCAATCATTCCTCTTCAAAATCCAGAATAACGTTCCAAAAATAAAAAGTCTTACTTTCGAAACAACTGAGATACAGGGTGTTCTTCGTCAAATGACAAGTATAGTATCTTTCGAACCAATGCTCTGATTCGACTGAAATTTTCACCAATCATTCCTCTTCACAATCCAGAATAACGTTCCAAAAATAAAAAGTCTAACTTTCGAAACAACTGAGATACAGGGTGTTCTTCGTCAAATGACAAGTATAGTATCTTTCGAACCAATGCTCTGATTCGACTGAAATTTTCACCAATCATTCCTCTTCACAATCCAGAATAACGTTCCAAAAATAAAAAGTCTAACTTTCGAAACAACTGAGATACAGGGTGTTCTTCGTCAAATGACAAGTATAGTATCTTTCGAACCAATGCTCTGATTCGACTGAAATTTTCACCAATCATTCCTCTTCAAAATCCAGAATAACGTTCCAAAAATAAAAAGTCTAATTTTCGAAACAACTGAGATACAGGGTGTTCTTCGTCAAATGACAGGTATAGTATCTTTCGAACCAATGCTCTGATTCGACTGAAATTTTCACCAATCATTCCTCTTCACAATCCAGAATAACGATTCAAAAATAAAAAGTCTAACTTTCGAAACAACTGAGATACAGGGTGTTCTTCGTCAAATGACAGGTATAGTATCTTTCGAACCAATGCTCTGATTCGACTGAAATTTTCACAAATCATTCCTCTTCAAAATCCAGAATAACGTTCCAAAAATAAAAAGTCTAACTTTCGAAACAACTGAGATACAGGGTGTTCTTCGTCAAATGACAGGTATAGTATCTTTCGAACCAATGCTCTGATTCGACTGAAATTTTCACCAATCATTCCTCTTCAAAATCCAGAATAACGTTCCAAAAATAAAAAGTCTAACTTTCGAACCAACTGAGATACAGGGTGTTCTTCGTCAAATGACAAGTATAGTATCTTTCGAACCAATGCTCTGATTCGACTGAAATTTTCACCAATCATTCCTCTTCAAAATCCAGAATAACGTTCCAAAAATAAAAAGTCTTACTTTCGAAACAACTGAGATACAGGGTGTTCTTCGTCAAATGACAAGTATAGTATCTTTCGAACCAATGCTCTGATTCGACTGAAATTTTCACCAATCATTCCTCTTCACAATCCAGAATAACGTTCCAAAAATAAAAAGTCTAACTTTCGAAACAACTGAGATACAGGGTGTTCTTCGTCAAATGACAAGTATAGTATCTTTCGAACCAATGCTCTGATTCGACTGAAATTTTCACCAATCATTCCTCTTCACAATCCAGAATAACGTTCCAAAAATAAAAAGTCTTACTTTCGAAACAACTGAGATACAGGGTGTTCTTCGTCAAATGACAAGTATAGTATCTTTCGAACCAATGCTCTGATTCGACTGAAATTTTCACCAATCATTCCTCTTCAAAATCCAGAATAACGTTCCAAAAATAAAAAGTCTAACTTTCGAAACAACTGAGATACAGGGTGTTCTTCGTCAAATGACAGGTATACTATCTTTCGAACCAATGCTCTGATTCGACTGAAATTTTCACCAATCATTCCTCTTCACAATCCAGAATAACGTTCCAAAAATAAAAAGTCTGACTTTCGAAACAACTGAGATACAGGGTGTTCTTCGTCAAATGACAAGTATAGTATCTTTCGAACCAATGCTCTGATTCGACTGAAATTTTCACCTATCATTCCTCTTCAAAATCCAGAATAACGTTCCAAAAATAAAAAGTCTAATTTTCGAAACAACTGAGATACAGGGTGTTCTTCGTCAAATGACAGGTATAGTATCTTTCGAACCAATGCTCTGATTCGACTGAAATTTTCACCAATCATTCCTCTTCACAATCCAGAATAACGATTCAAAAATAAAAAGTCTAACTTTCGAAACAACTGAGATACAGGGTGTTCTTCGTCAAATGACAGGTATAGTATCTTTCGAACCAATGCTCTGATTCGACTGAAATTTTCACCAATCATTCCTCTTCAAAATCCAGAATAACGTTCCAAAAATAAAAAGTCTAACTTTTGAAACAACTGAGATACAGGGTGTTCTTCGTCAAATGACAGGTATAGTATCTTTCGAACCAATGCTCTGATTCGACTGAAATTTTCACCAATCATTCCTCTTCAAAATCCAGAATAACGTTCCAAAAATAAAAAGTCTAACTTTCGAAACAACTGAGATACAGGGTGTTCTTCGTCAAATGACAGGTATAGTATCTTTCGAACCAATGCTCTGATTCGACTGAAATTTTCACCAATCATTCCTCTTCAAAATCCAGAATAACGTTCCAAAAATAAAAAGTCTAACTTTCGAAACAACTGAGATACAGGGTGTTCTTCGTCAAATGACAGGTATGGTATCTTTCGAACCAATGCTCTGATTCGACTGAAATTTTCACCAATCATTCCTCTTCAAAATCCAGAATAACGTTCCAAAAATAAAAAGTCTAACTTTCGAAACAACTGAGATACAGGGTGTTCTTCGTCAAATGACAGGTATAGTATCTTTCGAACCAATGCTCTGATTCGACTGAAATTTTCACCAATCATTCCTCTTCAAAATCCAGAATAACGTTCCAAAAATAAAAAGTCTAACTTTCGAAACAACTGAGATACAGGGTGTTCTTCGTCAAATGACAAGTATAGTATCTTTCGAACCAATGCTCTGATTCGACTGAAATTTTCACCAATCATTCCTCTTCAAAATCCAGAATAACGTTCCAAAAATAAAAAGTCTAACTTTCGAAACAACTGAGATACAGGGTGTTCTTCGTCAAATGACAGGTATAGTATCTTTCGAACCAATGCTCTGATTCGACTGAAATTTTCACCAATCATTCCTCTTCACAATCCAGAATAACGTTCCAAAAATAAAAAGTCTAACTTTCGAAACAACTGAGATACAATGTGTTCTTCGTCAAATGACAAGTATAGTATCTTTCGAACCAATGCTCTGATTCGACTGAAATTTTCACCAATCATTCCTCTTCACAATCCAGAATAACGTTCCAAAAATAAAAAGTCTAACTTTCGAAACAACTGAGATACAGGGTATTCTTCGTCAAATGACAAGTATAGTATCTTTCGAACCAATGCTCTGATTCGACTGAAATTTTCAACAATCATTCCTCTTCAAAATCCAGAATAACGTTCCAAAAATAAAAAGTCTAACTTTCGAAACAACTGAGATACAGGGTGTTCTTCGTCAAATGACAAGTATAGTATCTTTCGAACCAATGCTCTGATTCGACTGAAATTTTCACCAATCATTCCTCTTCACAATCCAGAATAACGATTCAAAAATAAAAAGTCTAACTTTCGAAACAACTGAGATACAGGGTGTTCTTCGTCAAATGACAAGTATAGTATCTTTCGAACCAATGCTCTGATTCGACTGAAATTTTCACCAATCATTCCTCTTCACAATCCAGAATAACGTTCCAAAAATAAAAAGTCTAACTTTCGAAACAACTGAGATACAGGGTGTTCTTCGTCAAATGACAAGTATAGTATCTTTCGAACCAATGCTCTGATTCGACTGAAATTTTCACCAATCATTCCTCTTCACAATCCAGAATAACGTTCCAAAAATAAAAAGTCTAACTTTCGAAACAACTGAGATACAGGGTGTTCTTCGTCAAATGACAAGTATAGTATCTTTCGAACCAATGCTCTGATTCGACTGAAATTTTCACCATTCATTCCTCTTCACAATCCAGAATAACGTTCCAAAAATAAAAAGTCTAACTTTCGAAACAACTGAGATACAGGGTGTTCTTCGTCAAATGACAAGTATAGTATCTTTCGAACCAATGCTCTGATTCGACTGAAATTTTCACCAATCATTCCTCTTCAAAATCCAGAATAACGTTCCAAAAATAAAAAGTCTAATTTTCGAAACAACTGAGATACAGGGTGTTCTTCGTCAAATGACAGGTATAGTATCTTTCGAACCAATGCTCTGATTCGACTGAAATTTTCACCAATCATTCCTCTTCACAATCCAGAATAACGATTCAAAAATAAAAAGTCTAACTTTCGAAACAACTGAGATACAGGGTGTTCTTCGTCAAATGACAGGTATAGTATCTTTCGAACCAATGCTCTGATTCGACTGAAATTTTCACCAATCATTCCTCTTCA